>JAUTDX010000164.1:0-517136 GCA_030844895.1 Ambrosia x helenae
ATTAGCCCTGGGAGAGCGGCTTGTGAACATATGGCCAAGTGACTCAAATGTATCTATGATGTGTTTCCCTTTGGCTTACAACATGATCCTTTTGTGAGGATGCATGAGGAGTTTGGTCAGTTAAGATATTACCAACTGTTGTGAGGAAGTAACAGCAGAGGTTTCTTGTTGCTTTTGTGTTTGCAACAGGGTTTATCTTCTGTTATCTCATCTTCCAGAAGTCCCCTTTTTGGTTGAGTGGTTGTTTTTGTGGATGGAGTTTCTTTTGGAGTGGTGGTGTGGGTTTCACAGCACTGGATGTAGTGCCCATGATCACCAGGAGCGTTGGGCTCAACAACAGAGGTTTGGACAACAGTTGTTGTCTTAGTCCCTCTTTGTTTGTGTTTTGGAAACTTTGACACTTTTAATACCTTTTCTTGGTGGTTGAACCCATCATTCTTGTGAAAGTTTCATCAGTTAGACTCTTCATTTGAATAAGACTCACCCCTTTTAAAATCTTTTTCAGGTAAAACCTTTTGAAGGATTACACTCAAAATTCTTGGTAAATCAAAAAAGCATTATTAGACCCAGACTTTATGGCTTTCACATTTGACACTAAGTCCATAAACAGTCCCTGGGATAGATTGAAGTCAGAATCTGACAATATAGCATAGCCCAAGTACTGAATCCTCAATGGGATTTCATTAAAGGAAGTGGACTTAGCAGAGACACAGAGAAGGAGGGTATGAAAGAAAAATTTCATGACCGGTGGAATTTTTTTTTTGAAAAGTTGTTGACCCAGTCATTTGTGCATCATAACCTCTTTTCTGAAATTCTGTGTGAAGCTCTGCCTTAGGGAAAAAGTCTTTACCTGACAGTTCATTGAGTGAGAAGGTTGTGGATATGAGTTCAGGGGTAATGACGATACTTGTCTCTCCAATTTTGAGATAATGGAAGTAAGCTTTTTGTCTTGAAGAAGAAACTCAGCATCTAACCAGAATCTTGGAGGGTATCAAGATAGAGTAGGGGGCGTCAGCGGATAGGTTTGTCAGGTATTGGATTGTAAGATGATGTCGATGGTGGAATGGAATGGAATGGAGTGTTGTTCATCTGTTTTTACCAGACATGGGAGGTAATTGTGGGTGCTTTAGCTTGAAGATCCATTGTAATGGATCGAGTGTGAAGTGAGTGAATTAGAGTAAGGGTTTGAGAATGAAGAAGGTGGTTTCAGTATTTTGAATACAATGAGACAGTGTAACGACTGTTGTGATAAAACAGGGTTTTATAGGCTCTGTGAAACCGCTGATGTGGCCAAAACTCTGCTTGTAGGAGCAGACGTGGCAAAATCTGATGGTTAAAACATCTGGTGGTGTACAGCTGTTGCCAAAGATCTGATGCAAACAGTGTTGCTTTACCAAAGTGCTGATGCTATCAGCACTTGATTTTTTTTAATCTAGATAGATATAGTATATATGTATATATATATATAATATATAATTAAAACAGTTGTTTTATCTGATCAGAGGTTTGAAACAGATTTTTCAACTTAACAGTGGATAGAATGGATGAAACAGTGGTTGTTTATCGTTAACAGATTTTTCAACCAAAAGACTATTTTTAAGGATGGATTTTGATTTTCTGAAACCTTTAATGCTTTTATTAAAAACATTTATTTTGTTTATTCCATGTTTAACATAACAATTCTAGAAATCAGATTTGTAAAGGTAGATGTGTCTAAAGCTTTTGTCAACACATCTGCCAACTGATCCTCTGTTGGAACAATGGTGCAGAGAAATCAAAACATTTTTCATAGCTATCCCTGACAAAATGATGTCTGATGTCTATGTGCTTGGTGGTTGAGTGAGAAACTGGATTCTTGATGATATTTTAGCAGCTTGACTGTCCAACTGAGTGGAGTCTTTAGTGCAGTTATCCCAAAATCCAGCAATTGATTTTGAAGCCACATGAGTGGGGCTGTACAGCTTGCAGCAGCAATGTATTCAGCTCAGTGTTGAGGTTGAAACAGCTGCTTGCTTTTTGCTTTGCCAAGAGACTAAGGCATTCCCTAGAAACTGGCACCCTCCTGATGTAGACTTCCTTGTGGTCTGGCAGCCAGCAAAATCACTATCTGAATAACCTGAAAGCTCAATGTTTCCATTAGCAGGATACCAGATACCAAGTGTGGGAGCACCTTTTAGGTATCTGAATATCCTTTTCACAGCAATAAGGTTTGACTTTCTGGGTGAAGCCTGGGATCTTGCACAAATACAAGTGGGGCAAACATGATGTCTGCCTAGATGCAGTTAAGTACAATAAAGACCCAATCATGCATCTGTAATGTGTTTGGTCAACAGTTCATCCTTGTCATCAATAGTGAGTAGCTTGACTGTACTCATGGGTGCACTACATGGCTTACAGTCATTCATCTCAATCTAGTTAGCAAAATTTTCACATATTTATTTTGATGATTGAATGTGCCATTTTGCTGCAGCTGCTTCACTTGGAGACCAAGGAAACACTGAAGTTCACCCATAGCACTCATTTCAAAACTCTGCAGTCATGAGTTCCCTAAACTCTTCACACATTTTGTTACATGTGGATCCAAAAATGATGTCATCCACATATATTTGAACAATCATTAAATCTTTCCCTCTCCATTTTAAAAATAAGGTTTTATCAATTTTACCTCTGTGAAACCAATGGATAAGAGAAAGGTGGAAAAAGTTTTTACCAGGGCCCTAGGTGCTTGCTTGAGTCCATACAAAGCTTTATTAAGCTTGTAGACATGATCAGGATGGAATGTGTCTTCAAAACCAGGTGGTTGACATACATAGACCTCCTCCTGAATTTTCCATATAGGAAGGCACATTTGATATCCATCTGATGCACCTTGATGTTGTGGTTGACAGCAAAGGCTAGAAAGAGTCTGATAGCTTCTAACCTTGCTCAGGAGCAAAGGTTTCATCATAGTATATTCATTACCACAAGCCTGGCTTTATTCTTGACAACTATACCCCTTTCATCAGTTTTGTTTTTGAAGACCCACTTTGTTCCTATGGACAAACATCCTTAGGCAGTGGTACAAGTTCCCATACTTGTTGTCTTTTAAACTGAAGGAGCTCTTCTTGCATAGCTTTACCCAACTGTTGTCTTTTAGTGCCTCTTGGTACTTGACAGGTTGTGTGAGAGATAGAAAACCTGCAAAAAGACAGATATTTGAGGATTGGCTTCTTGTTAGCACACCCTCTCTAATGTTGCCAATGATTGATCTGGTGGATGAGCTCTTAGGTAGATTAGATCTCCCTGATATGGTATGATGGCATTTGAGGTGAAGGACAGAGGTTTGGTGACTCTGTTGATGTAACATCTGTTTGCACTTCTGTAGTGCCATCAGATATTTGAAATGGAAGTGGGGGAATGGGTCCAAGTGGTGTAAAACTGGACTGACTTTTGTCAACAGATGTTTGACTTTTGTCAACGGATGATTGTGCAGTGGATGTGAGAGGTGAAGCAGTGGTTTGAGGGTAAGACTGGCCAACAGTGGTTGACTCAGCTGTGACAGTTTTGATAGTTGTTTTGAAGAGCTGCTTCCTCTGATGCAGAATAGATTTTATAGTGACTTGGGATCACAACATCTGTTTTGTAATCTTGTTGTGAAGATTGTGGAGTACCTGCATTGTTAGTTTTAACAGTGATATCTTCAAATTTGAATTTATTTAAATCAAACAACTCAACAGGATTTGCTGGGATTTTTAGGGATGAAAGTTCATTAAACTTTACATTCAGAGTTTCTTCTATTGTCCTGGTCCTTGTGTTAAACACTTTATAGGCCTTGGGCAGTAGAAGAATATCCCAGAAAGTATCCACAATCTACTTTGGCTGCAAATTTTGAAATGGAATCTTTGAGATTTAAAATGAAACATGGGCAGCCAAAGATTTTGAAAAATGAGATTAATGGTTTGATTTTGAACAAAATTTCATAAGCAGTCTTTTGATGTCTTGGGTTGATCAAAACTCTGTTTTGAACATAACAAGCAGTGTTTACAGCTTCTGCCCAGAAGGACAGTGGCAAACCAGAATCTGCTAGCATGGTTCTTGCAGCTTCAATAAGAGTTCTATTTTTCCTCTCAACCACCCCATTTTGCTCTGGTGTTCTTGGATGCTGTACTGCCTTACAATCCCTTTTGACACACAGAAGTCATCCAACTCCTTATTTTTAAACTCTGTTCCATTGTCACTTCTAAAGACTTTTACTGGCAAGTCATATTGTTTTTCAACTTTGGTGACAAAGTCCTTCAAGATACCTGCAGTCTCATCCTTAGAGTGTAAAAAGTAAGTCCATGTAACCTATAAAATTCATCAACTATGACAAGACAAAATCTTTTTCTTCTTAGACTCATGATTTTAACTGGGCCAAAAAAGTCCATGTGCAACAATTGTATACATTGACTTGTTTTGGACTCATCAATGGATTTGTAAGAGCTTTTATGTTGTTTTCCTTTTAAACAGGAAACACAATGCTCATCACATTTGAATTCTTTTGATGGTAGGCCTCTGACAAGGCTTTGTTTGGAGAGTGAGTTGATAGTTTGAAGGTTGGTATGACCCAGTCTCCTATGCCACAATTCTGTTTCCTTTGTGGAGGTGGCAGCAGAAACAAACAGACATTTGCCATAGGATTGTCCTTCAACATGTCAACTACATACACATTGCCACTCCTATAAGCAACAAGTTGTGCTTTGCTCTCAGCAATGATGGTATCAATCTTTTTCACCACTTCTGGCCCAATAATCTTACAAGTTTTCTTAGTGAAGAATGAGCCATAACCTTTGTCACTCATTTGTGAAACACTAAGAAGATTAAATTTAAGATTATCAATAAGATTGACATTTTCAAACTTGAGTTTCCCAGCCTGAACAGTCCCTGAACCCAACACCTTACCTTTTGAATCATTACCAAAGGATATATCACCCCCTCCATGAGCTAAGAAGTGCAGAAGAAGGGCTCTACATCCTGTCATGTGCCTGGAGCCTCCACTATCTACATACCAAAGACTATCTAAACAAGTAGAAGCCCCTGCACAGTAGTAATGAATTAGTTTTGGTGAGTGTCCAAAGCTAAGTTGGCTTTGGATGGGTCCACAGACTTTTCAGTCTCAAGCTTGGGAAGGTGATCAGTGGTTTGAACTAGTTTTTGAATCAAGTTCAACAACTGTTGCTGACCATTTGCAAGTGCTTGAATGTCAACACTTGGGCAACAGTTGTTTGATCACTTCCAGACAGATGATAATACCCATAGGGATTTCTGTTCACTCTTGGTTTAGAGGGTCTTTTTGGTTCCTCATAAACATGTGACAGATTATGACATGGTGGTTGTCCATATCCTCTTGGGTACTTGCTTGTGGGTGGAGCATCTGTTACTTGGACATCCCTGGGAGCAGATGTTTCAAGACTTTTGGTAACAGATGTTTGGACTGATGTAAAGGTCTGTTTGGGCTTTCCTTTTGAAGTACTCACCACCTGACTTGCAAGAGTTTTAGCCTTGTACTCTTGTATTTTGACATCAAAATTTTGAGATACAGACACTCTTTGGTTTTGTGATTCTTTTTCCCACATATTGAACATGTGGCTTTGGAATCACATGCACTTTTTCCCACATATTGAATGTTCGTGACGTTGGAGACGAAGACGGGCTATGGGGGTGTTCCCGTCCTAGACGAGCCAAGACGAGCGGGATAGTCCCCACACCGTACACCCTAGGCTATAAGGTATGGGGACATCCCAAAAGGGATGTTCTCCTGCCACATCAACATCTACATAAGCATTGTGGGTTGTCCTCTTTTTTGAGACAACCCAATGGTGTGGAGACAACCTTCGCCCCTTTCATTGTTAATTATTTATTTTTTTAACTATATTATTATGTTTAGTTATATTCAAAGTAATAAATAACTAATATAAAATTAAGATAAATATTAAAATTAATTAAAAAGACACACACGAATTAAGCCAAAACTTGTTTCTTATTATTTGATTGTGATTGAATACTTGGCTTACAAAATCATCCATCTATTTATAAGCCTACAATCCCTAGTGATCAAGGAACTAGCCTTGGAGAACAAGGAAACTAGTCTTTATTCCTTGTCCACCAAGGAACTATAATAATCTAGATACTTCTTTTGACTTAAACTAGGAAATCTATCTCTAAAACCTAGTTTACAAGATTGACAACTAAGTCCTTTTAGTTACCAAACCTTGCATTACAAGATTAATTTATCATTCACCCCCTAATCTTGTAACACCAACGAGTCCTTTCATCTCATTGAACTTCAAACGTGGCAACGCTTTAGTAAGAATATCGGCCCTTTGTAAATTCCCACTTATGTGCTCCACTTGAATTTGTTTCTCGCCCAATACATTCTCTTATGAAGTGGTACCGGGTATGAATATGTCTGCTCTTACCAAAGAATATCGGATTCTTCATTAATTCTATCGCGGATGAATTATCAACTTTCAGAGTCACCTTTTTCTCCTTTTCACCCGTCACTTCTGATATTAAACCTCTAAGCCATAATGCTTGACAAGCCGCTTCCGTTGCTGCCATGAACTCTGCTTCACAAGACGATAATGCAACCGTCCCTTGTTTCTGAGAAACCCAAGTTATCGGCACATCGTTATAATAAAACACTACTCCTGTTGTGCTTCTACCATCGTCTATATCCATCGCATAGCTGCTATCGCTGAAACTAAGCAACACTCGGATTCCACCCTTCCGATACATAATGCTGAGATCAATGCTTCCTTTCACGTACCTCAACACTTGTTTTACAGCTTGCGCATGAGTTTTTAGTAGGCCTTTGCATAAAGCGGCTCACATATCCGACCGAAAAACTGAGATCCGGTCGTGTGTGAGTCAAGTATCTTAGACTCCCAACCAGTCGTCTATACTCGGGAGGGTTGACCTCCGCGCCTTCATCATTCTTTGATAACTTTAGACCTGGATCAAGCGGAAATTAAGTCGCATTGCTCTCCCACATTCCAAATTGTTTTAGAATTTCGGTAGCATATCCTTTTGCTACCAAGCGGGCCTTGTATTTCGAAATCTTTCCTTGCGCATCCTTCTTTACCTTGAACACCCACTTTACCCCGATGGGTTTAATCTTCGGTGGCGGCTCTACCAGCTTCCAAGTATTGTTCTTCTCAATTGAACTTATTTCTTCATCCATAGCTTTCATCCAATGCTTTTCTTTTATCGCTTCTTGAAAAACAACTGGTTCATCGTCAACCGAGGATAGTAACAATTGATCATCTCCATTCAATTGATGCGTTAATCTTGGTATTTCTTCGACCTCAAAATCTGCAAATTTCTTCGGAATGGTTGAGGTTCGATTCGGCCTTCTTAGCTGAGAAGCCCCCGCGGACTGCGCGTTCAGATCCGCGCGTGATGCACGAGATCTTCCTTCTTCGTTTGCCTGCGCTGACGTTGCGTGCGCTGACATTGCGCCCTCGTCAAACATTCTTGGCGTGAAATCACCCGTGTGCGCAAAGTTGTCTGTATGCACAAAGTCTTTCGCGTGCGCGTTATCGCCAGTAGGTTGCGCAGATGCTTCAGACTCGTGCACGTCTTCTTCTGTGGGCTACGCTGGCGCTTCGGACTCAATGACGAAGTCTTTCCATGCGCTCTCTTCGGTATTAGTGCGGGACACGTAATCCTTACATTCATACTCTTCCGTCTCTTTAAACTTTACGTCCTCGTCTCGAACTAAGTGTACCCGTCCATTGCTCGGGTCAAACATCCGATGCGTATTCTCTCCCGTTTCCGGCTGAGAACCTATGTACACCATTAGCAAGCTTCTATCATCCAACTTCTTCTGTCCAGGTGTTAAGATTTTAACAAATCCTACACACCCGAACACTTTAATATATGAAAGATCTGGTTTCCTTCTCTTGAGCTTTTCATAGGGCGTTAAGTCTTGCAATGCCTTCGTTGGAGAGCGATTCAACAAATAAACTGAATGCATGATTACTTCTCCCCAAAAGACTTGTGGTACGGACATGGCCTTTAGGATGCTTCGAGTGGTACCGATTATTGTGCGATTTCGTCTTTCAACTACCCCGTTTTGTTGAGGGGTATAGGGAGCCGTGTATTGCCTTGCAATTCCTTTTTCCTTACAGAAATCTCCTAGTACATGCGATGTGAACTCTCCTCCATTATCGGTTCTCAAGGTTTTTAGGCTTGTCCCAAGTTTCCTCTCCACTCCTTTGATGAATTCGATTAGAATTCCAGGAACTTGGTCTTTGGTTTTCACCATGTAAGCCCACATAAACCTGCTGTAATCATCTACAATCAGTAGCATGTACCTTTTTCCTGCTTGAGTCATTGGTGAGATGGCTCCGCATAGATTGGCATAGAGTAGCTCAAGCGCCTTTGACGCGCGATATTTGACTTCCTTTGGAAAAGCTCCCATTGTTTGCTTTCCTATCACACATGCGTCACATATTGCGGATGGTCTCTTGATGAATGGTAGCCCAATCGAGATTCTTGATAGCGTCCTCAGCGCATCAAAATTAAGATGATCGAGTCTGGCGTGCCAAAGCCAACACTCGCCATGCATGTTAACCTGTAAACATACTGGCGCAACAACATTTAGGTTAATCTTATAAACACGATTGGTTGAACGAGGTACCTTCATTAGAACCGATCCGTTTGGTTCAAACATCCACAATACGCCATGCTCGATCGTTATTTTGTGTCCTGACTCGTCCATTTGCCCGACCCTGATTATGTTATTCTTCAATGAAGGTATGTAGTAAACATCCTTCAAGATCCGCTTCTTACCCGACTTGCCTTCTAGGATAATTGTGCCGCGGCCTCTGATATCCACGCATGAACCATCTCCAAACCGAACCTTACCTTTTATCCGGTTGTCTAAACTCGAAAATCAATCCTTGTTTCCCGTCATATGATTGCTGGCCCCGTTAGCGAGAAACCAAGTGTTGTTTTCTCGCGGACTCTCATCATGCTTCTTCAAGTCAACTCGGTCTTTATTCAAGTACACTCCTTTATGGGTTGCCATATAGAGCACCGGTCTGTCGTCAAGGGTGAGGTTATTCTCTTCGGTTTTGTTTCGGGTGGGGCAATCGCTTGAAAAGTGGCCCAACTCGTCACATCAAAAACACTTAAATTTTAAACGATCCTTTGTTGTCTTCTTAGTGGTTTCCTTCTCCCTTACGTGAACCGAACCTCTGCCTCGACCTCTTCCTTTACCCCTTTGTGAAGATGAGCCTTCGGCTGACGCTCCTCTTCCGCGGCCGAAGCTCTTTCCCTGCTTCTTCTTTGCTTTCCACTCCTCATACGTAAGAAGAAGATGTTCATGCTTCGTGGTTTGATTATCTTCGGACCCTATCCTCTCTTCGTAGGCCTTATAACGTCCAACCACGTCGTCAAACGTGACCGTTTTAGATCAATCACCTGCTCAAGTGACGCGACCATGTGAATAAACTTCCTTGGCAATCCGTTTAAGCACCTCTTAACAAGCTTCGATTCTTCTATTCTTTCTCTGAGTGTTGATGCTTTAGAGGCGATACTTGCAATTTTGCATGAGAATTTGTCCACCGTACCGGTCTCTTTCATCTTTAGGTTTTCGAATTCGGACATCACGGTTTGAAGCCGCGCCTCTTTCACCTGCTCGGCTCCTTGGTGTCGGTTTTTAATTGCTTCCCACATCTCCTTGGCCGTAGTCAGGTTTCCGATATGGAGCACCAAATCTTTGGGTATTCCTTGGAATAGAAGTGCTATCGCAATGGTGTTTTTCTTCGCATTAGCAGCTGTACCTGGTTCTATCATCTCCCAAACACTATTAACGTTCAGGATTACCTTCATCTTCATCGCCCAAACCGTATAGTTCACCGGAGTTAATAGTGGGATTTGGAGAGATGTCGTGTTGTGGTCTTTTTCTGTAACGATCTGCCGATTAGCATCGTCTCCCATTGTAAACGATTTATGCATGACACGTCTTCTTCTGCCGCAGCTTGCTTTCGATCAGACTAAACCCATCGCTAAGATTCTTCCATTCGCAAATCACTTTTGTCGATCGGTTCTTGTCTAGCCGGACTTGCTGATCGTTATCGACCGTATTGTTACCCAACCCTGAGCTTGATACCAATTGTTAGAAATCGGTACCAAAGACACACACGAATTAAGCCAAAACTTGTTTCTTATTATTTGATTGTGATTGAATACTTGACTTACAAAATCATCCATCTATTTATAAGCCTACAATCCTTGGTGATCAAGGAACTAGCCTTGGAGAACAAGGAAACTAGCCTTTATTCCTTGTCCACCAAGGAACTATAATAATATAGAAACTTCTTTTGACTTAAACTAGGAAATCTATCTCTAAAACCTAGTTTACAAGATTGACAACTAAGTCCTTCTAGTTACCAAACCTTGCATTACAAGATTAATTTATCATAGATGCCATTTAAATATAAACAATTATGTATTTAAACCATTAGAGAACTACAATAGAATGGCAGGTAAACAGACAAACCTACCAGGCAAAAGCTATGTCACAACCCCTTTTTGAATTGTAAACATGATCTTACCAAAAACAAAGTTATGGTTATTAGAGCACTCACATCCCATCAACCAAATATATGTGAGTATGTCCACCAAATGATATGGGGTGAGTGTAAGTGGTTGTGAGTGGAGGAGAGAGAAAATATTTGGTGGAAGCACTGTTCCACCCTAAATATGAAAAGCTATTGTTCACCCCTATATATATTTTAATATTTTTGTAAGTAGTTGTGAGTGAGGAGAGAGAAAATGTAATGATAAAAGTATGAAAAAGTATTATTATTTTAATTAGAAGAGAGAAGAACTAGGGGTGAAGTAGTGATTTTTAGTGTAATCTGATGGATGTGATTTGGTGGAGGGGATGTGAATGCCCTTAGACATCAAAAGATTATCCTGCACGACTCGTAACACTCTGTTTAAGAAACTGACTGCTTTGCGGCAAAAGACCCAAATGTATCAAAGGCAAAGGGAACGAAGACATGTCGATTCTCTGCACAAGATTTCTCATGCTTAGTAACTTTCCCTGATTATGCCTTCACACGACCTAGCCAGCCACGAGGTGGAGTGAGTGTTGGATTAGGCCGTAGGTGATTGATGTGGTTGTTGGGCCGATGGTGAGTTAGGAGTTGATTGGGCCAAAGGTTGGCCGTGGGATGGTGTAGTGGGGTTTTGGTAAAGGTTGAGATGGAGCGGTGATGGGGTAGAGGTTGTTGTCATTGTCGTGACGGCTCAGGAGCTTCCCAGTCTTGAGGTCCTTAATAGAAAAACCAAATGGGTCAATTTCAACAGATACATAATTATCAGTGGTAAATTTGCCAATGGAGATAAGGTCTTTGATAACTTGGGGGCATAAAGGACATTATTAAGGTGAAGGTTTTGTTGGTTGTTTGGAAAATATGCATGTCCCGATCCAAGGATTGGCATCTTTTGACCATTTCCAACTAATATAGATTTAATGGAAGTACACAAAGGAGAGTTAGTACATACCTTCCTCATCAGAGAGGTGATCTGAGGCCCCCTATCCATGTTCCAGTGGGGGTCATCCGCGTCTAAAGTGAGGGCTTGAAAAGCGTGGCCAATATCCGTAGGTTCCAGTGGGTCAAAATCTGTGACATGGGCTTCGGCGTGGGCTTGGAAGAGGAGTTCGTGGAGCTTTTGCTATTGGATCAGTGGTTGGGTTGCCACTGGGCCTGCCAAGTGGCAGCCTAACCTGCTTGTGTTGGATATAGACAAGGTAGTGGTGTCCCCCCATTTGGGCCTGTAGGCGAAGCCCACCAAGGAGAGCTGGCCCAATATTGTGGAGGGGCCCATGAGCTAGTTCGCTAACCGTAAGTGGAGCCCGAGGAGTAGTTGTTTGGGCCACTAGAAGACCTACGATGGGGTCGTGGGTTGTTGTTGGTTGAGTGTCGCCTCTGTTGGAAACGAGGTGGCCAACGGTTGGGATTAGAGCTGATGTGGTTATCGCGGCGAGGGACATGAGGGTCAAAAGGAGGAGCCGTTTAGGGACAACGACTGCAACAACTGGTTCTGGGGCTTGACGAGCCAATTGTTGATGGAAAAGTTTGACCAACGAAGAAAATGTAACCTTTGAGCCATCTATGGTGCGGATCTTATTCTGGATGTTGGTAACCATGTATACGGGATGAAGAAGGGTAGGTTTCGGGTGTAAGGTGAATGAGGTATCTTTATCGGCCATGACCGATTCGGAGCAATGAATCAAAAGGAGACTGTAGCCTGTATGATGATGGCCGTAGCAAGAGACTAGATAAAAAAAATGTTGTTAGGGTTCAGATCAATTGCTCTGATATTATGTAAATTATTGAATGTTGATTGATTATTCACAAGAGATGATACAAGAATAAATACATGAGAACCCTAACTAATAATCATCTAAACTAGGACAATAGATCATACAATAATAATACAATAATTGTACACATTTAATTGTAATCATTCTGAAATATTCCAAAGAATATATAGCAAAAGTGTCTCGACGGTATATTTGGAATGTACCAAAACTTAATGTAAAAAGAAAAACAATATATGTAAAAAGAGTTATAAAATTAAAATAATAGCAAAGATTAAATCAATAAATATCAAGTTTTAGGGGCTGTTTGGTTGATTAAGTGCTGAATTTTTAAGTTGTCTGAATGGTTAAAAGGCTCTGAATGATTAAGTGTTGAATGGTTCAGCTATGCATCAAGTCTGAATGATTCAGCTCTTAACCATTCCATTCAGAGCCTTTTTTGGTTGAAACAAACAGTCTGAATGTTGAACCATTCAGAGCTGAATGATTCAGAGCCTCATTAAGAGGCTACCAAACAGGCCCTTAGTGTGCAAGTCAGTTGGAACTTGGTATCTTGAAAAGAATTCGAATTTGATGGAATTGAAACTAAGCGAAGGTTGGTTCTTGTAACACCCCGAAATCTTGTTTCGCCTAAATACGCCATTAGGCGTAATTGATAAAGTATTGAAAGCGAATTTAGCGGTGGTTGTTTTAGTCAACGGATAAAAACGAGACTAAAACCCACTACAAGATACTAATCTAGTTAATGTTATAATCTAAAAGCAAAACGAGACTAAAACTTGAGGGACCATTGTTGCCAAATGACAAAGTGGGTTTTATTAATAATAATAAAACAATAAAACACACACAAAGTGTGTGTGTGTTGTGTGTGATGATCAGGAGATCATCTCCTCCAACAACCAAACCCTAAACCTCAAGCTCAAGCTCAATCCAAGCCAAAATCAAGGGGCTTTCAGTGCATGAGCAAGAAACGGGTCATATGGGTCCTAAACTACAACAAGGTACCTTTTATTGGCCGAAATTTATGCCATAATTCGTTTTTGATTTCTATGAAAATCTAGGGTTTTGATACAAACGTGGAATTAATGGTTAATATGGGTTACCCTAGTCTTGGGGAGCCTTAAACATGTATAATCCGGTTACAAATCACACTAATATGTGTATTTGATTTTGATCATATGCTTATGGATATGTGTAGAATTTTGGGGTTTAACCTCTAGGTTGAATCAACTTATATCTAGTAATCTTTGTGACTCTTAGGAGTTGTTAATATGAGAAATTAGACTAAGAAGGCTAGATAACATGATATGGTGATGTTTAGCTAAATGGGTATGCTTTGGCTAACTTAAAACTCATGAAAATCAATTGAATTGGTGAGTGCACACCAAGTGTTTGATAAAATGCTTGAATGAGGAAATAAATGTGTAAACATGTATAAACATGAATACTTGAAATGTGAGGTTGAGCTAGAGGTAAAATGAATACATGAATGCCATGGATAATGAAAGAAATCCATATAATGTATTCTAACAAAACAAGGTTTGACATGTCCCTAAGTTAGGTACAAGAACTAGGGATGCAAACGGGTCAAACGGATGCAAGCTCAATGCGCATGGAAGCAAGAATGGATATGAGGTAAGTTCTACTTACACTACTAGACTATGACATGGATTAAGTGTTACATATATTGTTATTGAGTGTGTACTAAAGACAAACCCCAAGGGGTGAAATTCATTAAGTGGGTCAATTTATGTGGATTCACAATAAATCAAGGTTTATGAGATTAATTGAAACCATGAGTGGTGACCGAATGGTGAAATTCATCAAACGGGTCAATTAATAATGATATGTAAGAAATGATGTTTTAACCCAAGATGGGTCACTTAAATCATTTAAATAAAGTTGTTAAGAATGTTGTTAAATGGGTCAAGTTTTTGACACTTGAACCATATATAAAAACTTGGATAACTTAGTATTATGAACTACGAGTCTAAACGGGTCAAATGGTGATATCCTCACCATGTGAGTCCAATACTTGATGCTTGTATTTCAAGCATTAAGATTCATGAGGTTAAACGGATCAAATGGAAAGGTATTACCATTTGAGTTCCGAGGAATTAATGTGTATATTTAGAAAGCACGCAGGTAAATGCACTTGCGCATGCACGCTTGATGCTAAGAATCATGGAGGATAGGCACAAGGTATGAGAATGGGTCAACACCACCCGGTAAGTCCGTAGCTAATTAAACACCTTCGGGCGAAGAAACATGGGTACTAAAACTACCCACATGAAGTGTGGGTGCAAATCAAGTAAGTTATTTCCATAACTATGTCTAATGCGCGCTAATGCGCTTAGAATCTACTAAACAAGTGAAAACCTGAGAAAGGATGAAAATCTAAGTCCGGAAGGACTTAGAGGCTTTTAAACAAGTCAATGAGTCAAAAACATTGAAATTGGAACAAGAGGTTTCTCCACGAATGGCTAAATTGAAATATTTGACCATGAAGGGCATTTTGGGAATTTAAAAGATTTCTAAAGGTTGAATCTAAGAAACTAAATCATAATGAAACAAATCGGATAAACGCTTTTGTTGATCAAGTGTCTAATGACTTGACAACTTAATCGGTAGGCATTTTGTGTGGTCAAAAAGGGCCTTGTTTGATTCAAGGCCTTAACGGGTTAATATGGGTAAAAATCAACATAAACACTTAAAATTTTGAACAGGTCATAGCATTATGAACCGGACTATAATTTCAGTCAAACAAAGGTTTATTTAGTCGGCAAGACAATACTTAGGCTTCGGGAATCATCAAATGCGGTTGCGACATGATTCCCACGCTTAAAAACCACCAAAATTACATCAGAAGCTGTGCGTGGCCGCTCACAGAGACCGCGCGGCCGCGCACAGAGAACAGCATGACGACACGATCTTTAAAATTGCATATAAAATCGTAGAAAAATCGTTAAGAGGCGTTCTTTATATGCCTGGAAAGCTCTCGGAGCGTAGAACAATTCTTCTTTGAAAGTCGAAGTCGGATTTTGGGTTTTAGAAGGGGTAAAAGCGATCCGAACAGCTGCTGCGCAAAAGTTACAGCAGTTTGTTCTCCTGATAAAGGGTCGTTTGGCCTGGTTCGTTCCGTTTCGACGTGTAACGACTATCGTACTAGTTTAAATGCATCATTGACAACCCACTAACCATTCCTTGTGTAATGGTGCTAGGTAAACATGTGATGGAAGTCCCGGAGCAAAGATCAAGCCGCGATAAGAGTCGAACACACCCGATCACTCATCAAGCTTCCGCACTAGAATTCAAGGAACTCCCGTTAAAACGCTAAATCTTAGAGTATGTTTTAACTACTAAAATGTAAAAATTTGTGGGAATCAAATATGTATTTGATCTTAATGGTTTGAGTTTATAATAAATATCAAAGTTTTAATCGGGAATGGTTTAAGTAAGGTCAAAACCCGTAAGATTAGACGTTAATCACATGATTACGGGTTAGGGTCTTGCAGTTCTCGAACTGTTGGGGCTGGGCTTAATTTTTTTTCGATCGATAGTGGCCGGAAGATCAAATCGGTAGAGTCCGGACTCAACACAGATTCAATTTACCTACGAAAATCGCAAAATTCTACAACTGCGCCAAAAATCGGTGGGGGCCAGGGCCTCTCGTGCCCTAAAGAGTTACGCCCCTGGTAAAATGCCACTGCAAGTGGGCTAGCCTCATATTCGCTAACAAGTGGAATCATGTATTTAAAATAAATTGTGGTTTGATTGAACCGTTTAAGCAGGGACGAAGGTTCTTTGGGGCCCGAGGGGGCCTCGCCCCCCACCGATTTTTGGCGCAGTGGTGGAATTTTGCGATTTTCGTAGGTAGTTTGAGTCCGGGCCCCACCGATTTGATCTTCCGGCCACTACCGATCAAAAAAATTGAGTCCAGCCCCCACTGATTCGAGAACCAAGCTTCGACACTCCCTTTAAGATGTGATGGAATACGATGGAGTCATACTGTGATAGGCATCACATTCACTCGATTAATTTGTGACGAAGATTAAGAGGTGTTGACAAAACTTCTAAGTAATGTGAGATATTATTGTGAAATATAGAATGGATGATATACTTAGTATTGTGATTCGAGGTAGTCCTAAGAATTCTTAAGAGTGTGCATGAAAAGTCAACGGTGGCGTGCCTCATGGGACCCTTTATATCATGTTGTGTTCATAAAGAAACATTATTAATAATTAGTTATTGTTTTAGCTTCTAACCACCATAACTAATGATTTATGACACTGAAGAAGATATACGTTACATCGTTTTTAACTCACCGCTCATCAAACGCCTGCCTCTTCTTTTGTGAGAGGGTCATGAGCAAGCTCGGTGTGAGCAGGCTTGTGCACCTGAGGCAACACCTTTTATTCATTAAGCCAATAAAATGTTTCCACATATCATTTTTTAATCTTTTATAACAATATTACTGTTCAATTTAAGACTTAATTAGTTTTTTCTCCAATCCCTTGTGCTCATTAGTTTAAAAAGAAAAAAAAAAACTAATACACAATCTTCGATCACTAAGCTAATAAGGCGTTAACAACTTCTGGGTGGTATTAATTTAACATAAAGTATAGAATTTATGATAATTAACATGTTGTTTAGGACACAAAGAGGATGTTGTGTAATGTAGCTCTCATATGTAAAATGGGTTAAGTGTGTCCATAGAATAATAGTTAACATGGAGGTGTGTGTAATTACAACATTACAACAAATCTTGTTTATGATAGAAAGAAGTTGTTTAGTGTAGTTCTCATATCCTCATGTGTTATACATATTCATCATTCATGTATCACACAAATTTGGGTTTAGTATTCACGTTTTTTTTATTATTATTCACTAATATACCTATCATTAGAATTTTCAACAATATCTCACCGTGATGGAACCCTCCTAGTTTCGTAGACAAGTCTATTTTCTCTCCCCGAATGATCAATAATGTTGATTTATTTGGATGAATTCCATTAGTTTAGGTTTTATTAATTTCTTATAATTGATTTAGTCTTTGTTGTTATAATATTATTAATAAAAGGAAGCTTCTTTCCAAAACTGTTTAACGTGAAGTTAATGGACCAAATTATGATACATTAAGATATTCATATTAATAATTAATAAACATTACTAATACGCAAAATGTACTTTACATTGTAATTTACGTGAGAAAAGATATCGTAAAGTTAATGGTCTTTCTATATGAGTATTAAATTAGATGCAAGAGTTAATTGCAGTTTTCTTCCCTGTGGTTTGCTTAAACTAACAGGTTCAGCCTAGACTTAACACCCTGAGTATTTGTGCTTTCATTTTCTAACAGTTTAGATCTCTCGACCTAACGGCCGTCCATCTGCCATTACTAGGACCCCCACGTGCAGCTCACGTGAGGGGTATTATTGTCATTTCGTCTGTATTATAACGTTAACCATTGTGATCATCTTCCCCAACTTCATTTCTTCCCCTTTTTGCAAGAGAAACCCTAATCCCACAAAAGTCAATGTCGAATTCGAGGGATAGCAGATCATCAATGTCTAATTCGAGCTCCAATTATCATCATCAAGTTGCAAGATGGACTGATGTTCCTCCAATTTGCAGATGTAACACAGGTTCGAACATCATGGACTGAAGCCAACCCTAGTCGAAGGTTTCACTGTTGTGTAAGTGGATGTGGGTTTGTGTCATGGGCAGAGGGTCCTGCTAGTGAAGGTAATTCCAAGGTTATTAACGGATTAGTCAAAAATTTGAACAAACAACAAGAATTAGCAAAAGCAAGAGGGTATGAGGCAATGAAGCTGAGGATTATGCTTGTTTTTAGTTTGTTGTTCTTTGTCTTGTACATCATCTGTAATTGTTGATTAATGTAGGTGTATGCATTCTGTTCTTGTAATAAGTTTGAATATGAATGAAATGATAATGACCCATTTGACTGACCCATTTGTACATTCTGTTTAAACCTGTATGCATTATGTTCAACAAATTTGTGTTTATAGTTGTAGTCCCATAAAAACTGCACATTTAGACTAACCCATTTGCATAAAAACTGCAAATTTTGAATGACCCATTTGACTGACCCATTTGCATAAAAACTACACATTTGGAATACCTAGTCTGAAACAAATTTGTGTTTCAACCTGTTCAACAAACTGCAATATAATGACCCATTTTGCACAGACCCATCTGCACATTAACGTGCATACATTCAGCTAAACCATTTTGCACAGACCCATTTGCACATTCATTCAACAACATAATTCATTCAACAACATAAACATGATTGACTGACCCATTTGCACATTCATTCAACAACATAAACATGACAATTAAACATTGTTCAACAAGAAAACATGATTGTTCAGACAACAGAAACATAAACATGACAATTAAACATTGTTCACCATCAAAAGAAACATAATCAGTTTAAAACTTCATAATCTTATAACAGCATCATCAGACTCAATCTTGAGGTGTTGACTGTGAGCACTGTTGTGAGCTTGGTTGTTGACCTCTTTTGCCACAGCTTCTGGAGTTGTGCCCCTTCATTCCACATTTTTTGCAAGTTGTTGTATGTAACGCCCCGGGCAGTCGGTGTCAGGTCGTCGGGTCGGGTTATCGGAGCTACGCAGCGGAACTCAGGATATAGACAGTCTTGACTCTTCCAGGATCCACGTCATCATATCTGTTGGGTTACCTGAACACATGCCAAAAATAGTTTCTGTCAACATAAAGTTGGTGAGGTCGTGTATTTTATAAATTGAATGGCCAGTTCATTTATTTATAATTCTTTTATTAAAACATGCTTTACAATTCTAATTTCTAGGGGGAAAATGTATGCTGTTATATTCTATTAAATTATACCGATTATATGTCAATCTATTATATTCTATTAGTTGCCATTCCTATCGATGGTACCACTCTGTTTGTGGTAAATCTAATTATTCCTACCCTCTACTCGGGTAAGACTGGTTCTTGTCCTCTAGTCAGACAAGAAAGGTAATGGCGATATACCGGTCAGTACTGTCCTAGTCGTTTCTATTATCCCCTTTTCTATTATATTTCCTTTATTAAATCTATTATGTAAAGCATTTCTAGGTTTTCTAATAAATGACATGTATTTCCCCTAAAACGTTTAATAAAACAGTAAAAGTGGGGAGTTCACGATACTCACAGGTTTGCGTATAATCTTCTATAGTCTCTTTTATTACAATTATATTTCATATATATATATATATTAATACGTTTTACGCGTGAGACTTGTTAGATTGTATTATTTAGAATATATATCATATATACAATTTATATATATATATATATATATATATATATATATAGAATTCGGTATATATTAGATAGTCCTAAACCCGGGTTTATTATTGACACGACACGGACATCCTAAATTCTAGCTGGCTATTACAGCTTAGCACTCGTAGCTAATAAAGCTGGCCATTACAGCTAGGCACACGAACCTAAAGAACTCTAGACACGTACTTACCCGGATGCTGGTTCGGCTGTTCATATTATTATTAACCCGAGTCTAGTATATCGTTTTATATATCGAATCGTATATATATATATAAACGTATATATTTTATATATAATTATTATTCTCTTATTATTATTATTATCAAGTCCGTACGTTATTCGTATTATATATATATTCGTATAATTCTAATAATCCTCGTCTAGTCATTGGACCGGGTTCTATTCCGGGTGTTAACCGAGTCACTGAGTCGACTCGGTATCGACTTGTATCCTCCAATTCGTTTATCGGTACCTCATAACAAATAATAATTATAATCTTTAGTTAATAACAGATTATAACATAATATTTGATAACCAATAGAACGACTAGAGATGTATTTACCGGGGATATGACCGGATCTCATCGGAATATAATCGGGACAGAATCAGGGATTAACCGGGAATTATATCCAACCGGTTATCAAACCCATCTTCCAAACCGGTAATCAATACTGTGTGAATATATAATCACCGGTTAGCTCCATACGAACTTGTCGAGTACAAAACAGAGAGAAACAGGTTTAGATCCGGCTATAACGATACATAACAGAAATAGAGACTCGGCTACCGGCTTTCGAATATGAACCAGAGGGTGACCCGGTGACCATGGCTTCTGGTGACAGTCACCGGTTAATACAAGACCCGACAAGAGTAGGTTATCGGATGGAAACAGGAACCCGATTAAGACACAGAATATGATACCATACCCGGTTATGATTCCCGAGCAGACAAAGGTTACAGATCTAATGACAGTCACCATATCCGGTGACTTTCCGTCTTCAAATAATCTGGAACAGAAGAAGAACATGGCAGGGTTCGTAACAGTGACGAGGTGGGGTTATTATCGGGTTGGGTTTGGTTATCCGGTGATTACAGTTGGTTGGTTTATGGATTATCACAACAGAAATAGAACAAAGGCTTAGGTTGGGTTTATTATCGGGCCATAAACAGAATCAAGGAGGAGGTTTCTTGGTGGTTTTCGGGTAGGATTTGGAGAAGAGGTTTACCATAAAACAGAGGGTGGCGGCCGCTGGTTATATTATCGGGACAGGAGAGGAAGGGTTGCTGATTATTGGTGACAAAGACAGAAGGTGAGGAGATCACCGGAGAAAGGAAAGAAGACGACGGCGGCAGCCACCGGTGAAGGTGGTGACCGGCCGGAGATGGAGGCGGTTGTGGTTGCTCTCTATAACACACATATGTGTGTGTATGTTATCGTGAATGTGCAGACAAAAAGAAAGAGAAGCAAGGTTTTAAAAGAATAATAATACAAGGGGTGTTTGGCAACAAGGATAATAACTGAGACGCGGTTGTTTGGTAACGGATATAACAATAATATATGAAATGTTTGGTAACGATTAAATAGCAGACACGGAGCGTTTAGTCAAGATAATAAAATTCCAATAATTATTATCTATATAATTGATTGAAACGGTTAGTCGCGAGATTCGAACTTAAATAATTTATTAGATAAATCGGGTGGTCGGGTACGATCCGACCCGTTTAAGAGACCCGTAACACCTCGAGGTGTTACACTCTCCCCCCCTTTCTTGACTTTTTAACCACAGTAGTTGTTGATCCAGCCCCTTCATTGACTTTTTTCTTTCCCTTGTTGTTTGGATCACCACCTTCCTTGCTTGCAGGTTCATCACCTTCATTGGCTGACTTTCTCCTCTTTTTCTTTGGCCTTCCAATCTGTTTATGAAATTTTGGGGCTGTGATAGTAGTTGGGCATGGTGATGGTCTCCATAGGTCCTTACTATTAATTGGCTCAATAGTGTTCCTATACACTTTCCTCCATGTATCTAGCAAATACACCTCATCCACCCATCTTTCAGGGATTTCTACCTCATATCCATGCTGAGACATGTCCCATATAATTGCAACAGCATGTTTGCAAGACATTGCAGTCAACTCCCATTTTCTGCATGTGCATGTCTTGGCTTGTATGTCAACCACACGTTGGTCTGACCCAGGCATACTCACCTAAAACCAACACATATTTATTAGCCATAGAATAAAAATTATTGCATCAAACATTATAGGCTTACCTCATATTTTGTTGGACTTGCCATAAGAACATTATACTTTGCAGCTTCCTCTTTAATGACATCAAACATCTTAGTTGCATAAGGTGTCAAAGGTCCTTCACATCTTTCAATGACATTGTGAACCACCATTATCCTCTTAGTCATGTACTGTCTAACAAAATCCAAGCATGTGATGATAGGCTTTTCCCTTCCCGGAACTAATTGTCTATTGAAAACCTCACATAAGTTATTCAGCAGAACATCACATTTGGCCCTACCAATAAAGTGAGCTCTGCTCCAATTTTCCACTGGAATATCCTTTAGCCATTGATATAACTTAGCATCTTCCTTTTTAACTTCCTCCATCTTCTTATCAAACAGAGCCTCAGTTGTAGCACTAGCACATCTCCACAACAAGTTCTTGAATTGACCTCCTCTCTAATTTGTTTTCATATTCTCATGGATGTGTCTCAAGCAGTACCTATGCTCAGCATTAGGGAATGTCTTGGCTAATGCAGGAATTAGACCCTAAGCAATAACAAAGTGTTTTAGGAACTAATAAATAAAAAAACAATTATAACATATAAAGAAAAGAAGAATACACATATTACCTTTTGCCTATCACTTATGAAAGTGAAATAGGACCTAGCATCAAGATCAAGATCATCACCTAGATTTTCTAAGAACCATGACCATGACTTAAATGTTTCAGCTTCCACAAGTGCATATGCTAGAGGATATATTCCATTATCTGAATCAACTCCAACAGTAGTCAAGATCTGTCTAGGGTATGGACCTTTCATGAAATACCCATCTAATCCTAGCAGGTCCCTCCCAAGCATCTTAAAACCAGCCTTTAATGCCTCAAAACAGATGTAAACTCTCCTAAACTGCCTAGTAGGGGAATTTGGATTGGGTTCAGGTTCAACATCAATTTTCACAGTGGATCCAGGATTAGATCTAAGTAACTCCTCACAGTAGTCTCTAAGCAGATGATACTGATCTTGGTAATCACCATTGATGTTTTTGTTTGCAATAGCTCTGGCCCTTGATATTTTCATGAGGGAGATCTGAATCTGATGTTTCTTTTGAAGTAAGTCCTGCAACTTGGTCAAGGTTATTGTAGGGTTACCATCAATTATTGGTGCAATCTCTCTTGCCATCCAACCCATTGTGTACAAATTTATTACCCTAGTCTGCAAACACTGGTGCTTTGGGTTGTAAGTCCTCACCTCCCATAAATCATTCTCAGTGGGTCTGGATATTTGCACAGCCCAAGGACAAGTGGGCTTTGGATACTTTATTCTTGGTTTTTTCTTTGGGGTAGGTGGCTTATTAATACTACTTTGACCACCATCCTTTGTTGGTTTTTTTTCCTAGCAGCCTGTTTTCTTCTCTTTGTGGGACCACCTTGAGTTTGTGAATATTCCCCACTTGTGAACACAGGAGTATGCCCCCTGCACACAACTCTAAACCTCAGAATCTCATTCTTGACAATATGAAGTTGTCTCCTTGTCTCCACAGCATGTTCTTTAATAATAAGTTTGATCTCCTCCCTATCTTCAAACAAATCACCAACACTAAATGGATTACAACTTTTTTCTCCTCCTTTCTTCTGCTTCCTTTTCACAGATGCTTCATGTTTATACTCATCTTCTTCATCTTCACTTAGACTATCAAAGTCATCAAGGTCTACATGTAAGTCATCTGCATCAATGTTCACATTATGATGCATCTCCAAGTCATCTTCTACATCATCTACAACAGACCTAAAATGTTTCATATCCACATCTGGGTCCTCTACCATATTGTCAGGATCAACAATATAATCAGAGTCTTCACTATCATCCTGTTCAGAACCAGTTTGATCTTCTGTTTCATTAACTTGTTTTTCATCTTCTGTTTCATCAACTTCTTTTTCATCTTCTGTTTCATCTTCTTTTTCATCTTCTTTAGCAACAACATAATCAGAGTCCTGACTATCATCATGTTCTTGGTCATCTACCATATTGTCATCCTGTTTTGTATCAACTGAAGGTTCAAAAAACTTAGCCAAAGTAATAGAGGGATTGGCATCAATTCCATCAATGGTTGTTTTCCCCTTAACCTTATTAAGTAGATCTTCAAATTCAGAATTAGAATCTAAATCAGGTTGGCCTACAGGATCATTACATTCAACCACTATTGCTTGTTGTTGCTTCTGCCTTTCTTCATGCTCAATCATAAAAGTGTTAATCTTTGGCCACCAATGTTGCACATATACCTCCATGACCTTAACTGTGTAGCCAATTTACAAAACCTTTCAACAGAGTCATTTGTAGCCAATTCCCTTAAACCAGTGTTTAAATCCCCATCAGGTAATCTAAAATGATGATAAAACACCATGTCACAGGGATAACCTACTGATTTAATCATCTCAACTAAAACATCTATTCCAAAATCTTCAATACAACTGTAACATTTCGCGTTTAATAATTGTACGTTACGTATAATTTGAATAAAAACGTCAAGTTCTATTATTATTATTCGTATTTAATTATTATTGTGGCGTTTTTGGAACCCTAACAACTATGGTCAATGCTATGAATGTGGAGACCCAAATCACTTCCGTAACCGATGCCCTAAACTAAACAGAGATCAAGACCCTCCAGCTAATTAACAGCAAACCCCACCATTTGAATAATGTTTGCTTCTTAATTCTATGTATTTACGTTTTTAATTCAAGTAATAAATTCTAGTATTATCATAACATCTGAGTGCATGCTTGTTTGAATGTGAACTGATTGCTATATCTATATTTAAATCATACTTGCTTACTTGTACAACAATTAGTTGACTACCAAACAACCTACTCAACGATTGGTAGAGGTCATCATGTTTTTCCAACAGTCGGGAGAGGCCCTACAACCTGCTCAACGACTGGTGGGGACTAGCGAACCTGCTCAACAATCGGTAGAGTCATAAAAGGACGCAAAACCCTAATGTAAGGTAAATTGGTAATTACGGTCCGGAACGTAATCATGAATTTACAGGTACGTTAAGGTAGTGAGAAATTTTTTCAAGGTTTTCGGTAGTCGACCAATTGTAAACCTGGTGTTTTTCTTTTAACTTCGGGACGAAGTTCCTAAAAGTAGGGGAGACTGTAACATTTCGCGTTTAATAATTGTACGTTACGTATAATTTGAATAAAAACGTCAAGTTCTATTATTATTATTCGTATTTAATTATTATTGTGGCGTTTTTGGAACCCTAACACTATATTATTTATATATAATATACATATATATATAGTTTTATTACAAAAAAAAAAATTGCTGGGGCCGGGACTCGAACCCGAGCCCTCAGCCGGGTCACAACCTCAAGCAGCCTTACCATCTGCTCTACACATCCTTGTTGGTTTAAAACCAACGCGTTTTACATATATCACGAATTCAAAATCATCTCAGTTGACTTGGAAAGTCAACTGAGATCAACGATTTACCATAAATCAATCCATTAACTCGTAATTGATCAGGGATTGACATGGCAACGTGATTACCGGCCTATTATGAGTCATACACACGTCCGTTACCAATCAATTCTTACCAATTTTGCTCTTTGACGCGTCCAACATTCAATTCGAAGTCAACGTTGCCAATTCGAACATCCAAGCCCCAACACTATAAATTGGACACTTCTGGATCATCACAACTCGCCACTCATTCTTTCTAAACCTCCAATTTCTATTAACGATCTTCTGTTCTTGGATTTTTGTTCGAGTTTGACTTCGAAGCTTTGACTAGTCGTTCGTGTTCGATTCAGCTTTGTAAGTCTGATTTTTGTTGTGGGTTTTATTGATCGGCATCCACACAACATTAACCCTAAGGTTAATTGGGTTAATGTTGTGTGAATTGCTCAATTGCAGAATCTAGGGCTCGAAATGCATAATTTGGGGAAGAACACGATTTCACATATATTATTTATTTTAAATAAACTGAAACCAAACACAACCACTGGTCTGGACCAAGTGGTTGTGTCTGGTGCCCTCTGACCAAGCCACGCGGGTTCGATCCTCAGCTGTGGCAACTTTTTTCTTTTTTTTGTTTGTTTTACTTTAAAAACAAATAAACTAATAATATATATATATATATAATTACTAGTATTTTAAAATTAGTTTTAAAATACTAAAACTCTTTTAATAATTCTACAAAAATTATTTTGTGTTAATCTAATGAAAAAGTTTAACATACAATTTTTAGTTTTCAAAAATTTATTTATTTAATATATATAATAAATAAATCAAGTTTATTCTATTATATTTATAAAATTCTATTAGAATATCAAAACAATTTTATAAATTTCCACAAAAATTATTCTGAGTTTTTATGACAATAAACTTTTCTGAAATGATTTTTATTTCTGAAAAATCATTTATTTAATATTTTTAATCAATTTTTGTTAGTTTTAATCATAATTAAATCATAATAAATTCATTTTTCAATATTTTTGCACCAAAATTTTATATAAATTATTTCTGATTATTTGGAACAGAAATATAATTTTTAATCTAATAATTCTTTAATTTTAGTATTTTTAAATATTAAAGTTAAATTTTGACAATTTGTAATAAATAGATTTAATATTCTATTTTAAAGAAAATAATTTTATAAAAATTATTTTTATACTTTAAACTCATTATTGTGACCATCTTAATTTCAAATTTTATAAAAAGATTTTTGTTTATTTATTTATTTATTAAATTTCTCTCAATTATCAAACATTTTTATTATTAATCAAACGAGCATTTATCCCCAATTCGAAGCCCTAGAATATATATATTGGTAGACTAGATAAACTTAGACATATTTATTACCTTATTATAGGGTGATACTTGACACATTTGGGCAACACCACTATTCAATTTTTCAACAGAAATAACATTTTGCTAAGGTGAGTTTACATAGCCCTTTTTCTCTATTTTCACTATTTTTGGGGTGAAACATGTTTAAACATTTTATACTATCATTTACTCATATTTACTTGTGATTCAATTACATCATCATTCTATCATTTGACTGTAACAAAAAGACACAGTACAATCATTAACAATGATCAAGCCGCCTGTTTAGATTATAGCGCTATAGGTCTGACAAACCCATCCCCCCGCATAAATTCAGGGATGATCGATAACAGTAACAACATTTAACTAACTTGCGAGTTAGTCATCAGTCGACACAAGGTTTGGTTGTACAAAGACGCATTGTTACATGTCGGAATCATACTCTATCATCATACAACTGTGATTGTTGTACAAACTATTGTTATCAATTATATTCAAAAACCTATGTATTCTCACCAACTTTTGTTGACCCAAAATATTTTCAAACTTAACATGTTTCAGGTTCTACTTGCTTGAAGATTCGAGTTAATGCTTGAAGATGTGTGCATAGTGTTAATCAATTTGATGTACGAATTCTTGTAGAACAATTGTATGTAATTTATTTAAATCAATTAATGAAATTTATTATTCACCATGAGCTACTGAACAATCATCAATACGTGACATCCCGATGTTTCCGCCATCGGTTGGGGTGTTACAACAACAACAGTCTATATAGCAAGACTTGCCATTAACATACTTTCTACTAGGACTATTGATAAACTCACCACCATGAATCAACTTAATTGTAAACAATGTATTATCCTCGGCTACAAATAAATAAAAAAAAGAAATAAGTTTAACTCCATGAATCATCCATAACGATGGTAGAAGAATTAGGGTTGTAATAAACTTACAGTAAATCTCGAATGGGTCGTAAACAACGTCTGGTTCTCGAATCATCCATAACGATGCCCACATTGCAAGAAATTGATGCTTGATTACTGATTGAAGATTAGGGTTTAAATGATTTGGAGGGAAAATCATGGATGAACGATGTGATCTGTTTGAGGGTTTTATTTTTATTTTTTCATAAATATAAAGGTTAATAAAACAGACGAAATGACAATAATACCCCTCACGTGAGCTGCACGTGGGGGTCCTAGTAACGGCAGATGGATGGCCGTTAGGTCGAGGGATCTAAACTGTTAGAAAATGAAAACACAGGTACTCAGGGTGTTAAGCCTGGGCTGAACCTGTTAGTTTAGACAAACCATATGGACGAAAACTGCAATTAACTCTAGATGCAATGTAGAGAATCATTTTATATAAAGATTAATTGTTCTTAAGTAATTACAAATGATAATACACATTGTACAAACCTTTTAAGTTATATGTATAATTAAATTTCAAATAAATATGTAATCACAACCATTTAAACATTCTTCCTTACTAATACTAATCCCCCGACTCTTCATGTCCTAGGGAAAATAGTAAATAAATGTAGATGACAACCTTTCACTTTTCTCACTTCCCTCATACAATAGTTACTAACATCGCATTTCTCTCTCTCATTCTGCAATGATCAAGGGAAGGAACACTCCAAATGATCTTTAATTTGGTAAGTAAATACGAATATGTTCATATCTTATTCACTATGGTTCATATTTTGTTGATAATATCATGATTTTTCTCTAAAAATCTTAAAACACTTTCTCAGGCTCTTTGACATCAGACCACATGGGATGCAATACACAAATCTTCTAATAACTTTATTTTTTTTAATTTCTGATCGCTATCATCAAATTTGGTTCATGAACACTTTTAAATTGGATAGCATCAAAATGTTTTTTTTTGTTTTCTAGACAGCAACCATAATAATAATATTAAGGGTTTATTAAAAGTAACGTGTTAGAATAATATATTAACAGGTTGAAACCCGGTTTTATTCATATATTTTTTTTTATTTCTTTTCTTTTTTGTTTTTACTAAACTACTAGGTCTATAACATCAAGAGAACTAAATAAAGTTTGTCAAGTTAAGCATACTTTGTAGGGTTGCAAACGAACTAAACAAACACGAACATGACATTGTTCGTGTTCGTTTGTTAAGAAAATAACGTATTTACGAACTGTTCATGAACACCTCCCGAACGAGATTTTTTGTCCGTATTTGTTTGTTAAGGAAATAACGTGTTCATGAATTGTTCATGAACAATTACCGAACGAGGTTTTAGTTTGTGTTCGTTTGTTACGAAAATGAACATGTTCATGTCTTTATTTGTTAAATTTAGTTATCGGACAAAAGTGAACACAAAAAAAATCACCAATAAACGTAAGCTAACACATTCATTAATCAATAAAACCAATCACAAACTAACACATATTAAATTCCGAAAATTCCAGCACGAACATTGTCCACCCAAAATATACTAATATAATTACCCAAATATATTTGACATAATATTGATTACATAATGTCTTATAAAAACACAAAGTTATCATATTAAACTTGAAATCCTTGTTAAATATACCTAAAATAACAGTTAATTAAAATAGTTGAGATAATAATAATATCTGATGCACTAATATATATTAAATAATCCACCACTAGGAAATTTGAAGTACTTGAATTAAAAAAAAAGTTAAAAATCCTAATGAACTATCGAACACAAACAAACATAAACGAACACTATACCAAACGTTCACGAACATAAATGAACGAACGCGACCTCTGTTCATGTTTGTTTGTTTAACTAAACAACCAAGTTAAACAAACATAAACAAACTTCCAGCCGAACATTTCACGAACTGTTCATTGAATATTTGGTTTGTTTACAGCCCAAATACTTTGTATAGTTTGGTTTTTTGTATTGTTTTAGTTCCCTAAGCTGTTGTAGTAGATGTAACAGTGAAATAATATAAAAAGAAAATAAAACTCTCGGTGAAAGAGGAAGATGGAGTAGTGATATAGGAAGATGAAACTCTTGGTCGCTCTTTTTATGAGAGTCTCAGTGATGAAGACCGGTGCTCGAACAATGTAGTTGGTGTATGTGACAAAGTTGATTTCATTACGATGTAGTTGGTTGACATACGTAATTTATTCTTAAATTACTATCTTCATGACTGATATTTTCCTATTCTTGTGTTCGAGTTTTATATTTAAATTACGTACTATATTTATGGTTGATATTTTGTTAGTCATGCGTTTTTATTATTTAATTGTGATATGTAACGCTCATAACATCTATAAACCACAACGATCGTATGAAAAAGAAATTAACAAAAGTACTATATATGTCTTACGAGACGATTAATAAACTAACATAAAACAAGTGTCACATTGTAAATTATAATCAATGTCGCATCGTGTGACACTAACATTTTATTATTTGTTTCAATATATGTCGCATCGCTGCATCGCGCGGGCACCCCACTAGTTATATTATATATATGTACTATATCTATATCTATACTTCTATACTTCTATATAGTGCATTCTAGATGGGCAATAAGGTAATTTAACTTTATTATAGAAGGGTATAATTATAATTTATATCAAATTATTAATACACATTAATACATTATTTAATATAAATTCTAACTAATTAATACTTTATTTAATAAATTTATAATTCTACTTAAATGAACTAGATGCATTTTCTCAACAAAATTTTTTATACTTATAAATAAAAAAAATAAGGTAGATATACATATATAATTAAAACAAAACAAAATTAAAGAAATTTATAAAACCAAAATAGGTAACAGTATTATGTTATCTATTTCTAAATATCATACCGTTGACACGACACATAAAATTAAAAATATTATATTTTTTAAATTAAAATAATATTGTTAATTATATGTAATAAGAGTAAGTTATTTTACATTTTATCAAATGCATTATATTTCTTTTAATTAAAATAATAATATTTAATAGGATATGTAATAATATTAAGTTACTTAACTGTTTATCAAATGTTTAAAACTATAATTTGTTGACTAAATCCAATTATAGATTATACTTTTTTTTCTATCGGCAGCTCTAAAAAGCATTGTATTGCTTATTAGGAACATTATATAAAAAATTACTCTTGCACAAAATATAATTTTAGGGTACGTGAGGAGATGGGTTCGTTGCAATTATTACTGGATATTCATATTGGTTCAAATTTTCTATTGTGCTTCCGAATAAATGAAGTTGTTGAGACTAAATGGATATTGAAGTGTTTTTGAAAAAACTTATATTTCAACATCTTTGACAACAAAATAGAGAAAAAAAATGCCCGAAAAGTGTCAATTATATTAAATTAGCCTAGAGATAACCTTTTTTTTCTCAAACCAGTTTGGGTTTAAAACAAGTTTGGTTCTTTTAAGTTCTTTGGCCAAATCGACACGGGCTGGAAACCACGATGGGCCAAAAATAAACCAAATCTCCTAGAACCAATTGGCGTTGGGAAAACTAAAGATTTTTTTTTACACTATTTTAGTTTTAGGTTTTTTTATTAGTGTTATTATTGCTATTTCGTCTACATTTCCATTTAACTTTCATCTAAAATTGATTTGTCCCGCCGCGTAGCGCGGGGTCACTTCTAGTTACTATATAATCCATTCTAGATGGGCAATAAAGTGATTTAACTTCATTAGAGGAGGCATCATTGTAATTTACCTCAAATCTTAATACGCATTAATACATTATTTAATATAAACTTCTAATTAATTAATAGTTTATTTAATAAACTTCTAATTCTAATTAAATGAACTAAATGCATTTTCTCAACAAATGAGAAAGTTTACGGTAAAAAGAACATTAAGCTAAAAAGGATAAGAAAGATTTCGGCATGAATCAATGGATTGAATTAAAATGGTGAATATATGCGTTTTTTTTTTTCAAAAGAGAATGGGAGGCAAAATAGGTGTAACTTACCATTGTTGAGTTCCACTCCTAATTTTTAAACGTGCATAACTTTTTTCATACGATATTTTTTTTAAATACACCATAAAAACAAGCTTTTTATCCTCTTTCATTTGCATACCCTATTGCTATACTTTAAAAAAAATTGCTGGGTTGATAACTTGTGTTTTTATCAAGTATAACTTGCGTTTTTTTTATCAGATATAACTTGCATCTTATTATGTATAACATGCGTTTTATCATGTATAACTTGCACCTTTTTATCAAGTATAACTTACGTTTTATCATGTATAACTTGCGTTTTATCTTGTATAACTTGCGTTTTAGCACTTATAACTTGTGTTTTATCAGGTCGTCTTATCAGGTATAACTTGCGTTTCTAAAACACAAGTATACCTTCAACAAAACGCAAGTTATCAACCCAACAATTTTTTTTTAAAGTATAACAATACGATATGCAGATGAAAGAGGATAAAAAGCTTGTTTTTATTGTATAGTTTTTTTTTTAAAAAAAAATAATGTCGTATGAAAAAGTTATGGTTGTTTTAAAAATGGGGGTGAAACTTTAATGACACAATAATTTTACTATCGTGTCCCTGATTATGTAGTTTAATCCATGGGTAATAATTCTTCTTATACTTTTTATGCTAAGCTGGCTTTTACGTTAGCCGCCCTGTAACGATCCCACATCGGTTGGGAAGGAGAACTAACACTTCTTTATAAGAGGTGGGATACCTTCCCTATTGCGACGCGTTTTGGCGTAGGAATTGCCTACGACCAATGCAAAATCGGGACATGCCCGAACAATATCGCGGTATGGGAGTGGGCCGTTACAAATGGTATCAGAGCCAGGCCCGGGCCGTTGTGTCAGCGAGGACGCTGGGCTCCTTAAGGGGGGTGGATTGTAACGATCCCACATCGGTTGGGAAGGAGAACTAACACTTCTTTATAAGAGGTGGGATACCTTCCCTATCGCGACGCGTTTTGGCGTAGGAATTGCCTACGACCAATGCAAAATCGGGACATGCCCGAACAATATCGCGGTACGGGACATGCTCTGATACCATTTGTAACGGCCCACTCCGTACCGCGATATTGTTCGGGCATGTCCCGATTTTGCATTGGTCGTAGGCAATTCCTACGCCAAAACGCGTCGCGATAGGGAAGGTATCCCACCTCTTATAAAGAAGTGTTAGTTCTCCTTCCCAACCGATGTGGGATCGTTACAATCCACCCCCCTTAAGGAGCCCAGCGTCCTCGCTGGCACAACGGCCCGGGCCTGGCTCTGGTACCATTTGTAACGGCCCACTCCCGTACCGCGATATTGTTCGGGCATGTCCCGATTTTGCATTGGTCGTAGGCAATTCCTACGCCAAAACGCGTCGCGATAGGGAAGGTATCCCACCTCTTATAAAGAAGTGTTAGTTCTCCTTCTCAACCGATGTGGGATCGTTACAATCCACCCCCTTAAGGAGCCCAGTGTCCTCGCTGGCACAACGGCCCGGGCCTGGCTCTGATACCATTTGTAACGGCCCACTCCCGTACCGCGATATTGTTCGGGCATGTCCCGATTTTGCATTGGTCGCAGGCAATTCCTACGCCAAAACGCGTCGCGATAGGGAAAGTATCCCAGCTCTTATAAAGAAGTGTTAGTTCTCCTTCCCAACCGATGTGGGATCGTTGCACGCCCTCTAATTTTTATACATATACATATATAAATAAAAAAAACTAGGTAGAAATACTTATATAATTAGAACAAATCAAAATTAAAGAAATTTATAAAAACAAAATAAGTAATAGTATTATGTTATTATAGAAAAAAAAAGTTAGGATCAAATACACAGGACACTTTTTCTAGGAAGGGTGAGAAGGATTTTGATCCATTGATCATATATTTGAAGGGTTGAGATTAGTTTGTTTAAAAAATAAATAATAAATTAGAGGAAGGGCATAAAAGGAAAACCACATTTGTTGACTTTATCTCTCTACATGCAATGCACATGTCAATTCCCCTCATCATTTTAAAACGTTTATAACTTTTTCATAGGATATTTTTTTTTCAAAAAAAATTCACCATATTAACGAGCGTTTTTATCTTTAATATGAGTACATTGCTACATTAAAATTGAAAAAAAAAATCGTGCTAAATGGGTTTTCTTCTCCATTGTGTCTTCTGCTCGTTCATTGTGTTATAGCATGCACGTGTGCTTTATAAATATGTTATTTATGTTTTTTTAGTCTACACGTGATTTAACTTTGTCCATTGTGTTTTTAGTATGCTTTTCATTGTGTTTTACACAAATGAGTCGCCCCACTTACGGTGTGCGCATATAATGTATATATGGGTGGCCTTTGGGGGGCAAAAGTAAAGTTGCACTAGTTTTAACGTTATTTTACTAATTTCGTGAAAATAACGTTAAAAACGACGGACGGTTAATCATGCATCATGTGGTGGCGTGGATAGCCAAAAGACAGAGGTACATGCACCAATCGGGTTTGCCCCGATTGCTAAGTAATCTGTGCCTTCTGTCCAAGGCTTGATACCAAACCACATCGAGCCGGGGGTCTCACTGGAAGCAGCGTCTCTATTCTTAGGGGTAGAGGTAAGGTTGTCTACATCTTACCCTCCTCAGACCCTACCTTAGCTTTACTATAGGTGGGATCAACTGAGTATGATGATGATGATGATGATGAGTTTTGTATTTAGGCGTACATTGTGTTTATTATGTTGTTCATTGTGTTTAAGTCTATTATTCATTGTGTTTTAGTCTTCTTTTCATTGTGTCTTTAATATGTCGTCCATTGTGTTTTATTAGACTGTTCATTGTGTTTTATACCATGTTGTTCATTGCATATTTAATTGGTACTCATTGTGTTTTACGTTATCTCCATTGTCTCTTACGCAACTGGGTTTCATTGTGTTTTAATCTTCTGTTCATTGTGTTCTTATTATGTCGTCCATTGTGTTTTACACAATTGGGTTTTTGACTTTTTTTTCTAAAGTATTCATTGTGTTTTAGTCTTATGTTCATTGGGTGTTTAGTATGTCATCCATTGTGTCTTACGCAACTGGGGTTTCAACTTTTTTTTTTTTCAAAAGTATTCATTGTGTTTTAGTATTTTATTCATTGTGTCTTTAGAATATCGTCCATTGTGTTTTACTAGACTCTTGATTATGTTTTATACCCTATATTTAATTGGTGCTCATTGTGTTTTACACTCCATTGTAACTTACGCAAGTGTGTTTTTGATTTTTTTTTTTCAAAAGTATAACAATATGGTACTCATATTAAAGATAAAAAGACGCTCAATTTTATGGTATAAATTTTTTTAAAAAGATGACGTATAAAAAAGTTATGGACATTTAAAAATGAAGGTGGAAATGGTATGTGACTTGCATGTGCATATGTTTTTGACAAAATTATCCCTCCCACTTGTTTAATCCTTTGGACACATGTCATTTTCTAGTGGCTTCTCATTTTTTGTAGACTTTGTAGAATAACCCAACCGTAGAAAAAAAAAAGGCCCAAAAAATGTCCACTACGTTAAATTAGCCTAGAGATAACTCTTTTTTCCCTCAAACCAGTTCGGGTTGAAAACAAGTTTAGGTTCTTTTAAGTTCTTTCGCCAAATCTAGAAACCAAGACGAGTCAAAAATAAACTGGACCTCCTAGAACCGACTGTCGTTGTAGTGAAACTAAAGCATTTTTTTATTTTTACAATATTTTCGTTTTAGGTCTTTTGTATTAGTATTATTATTAATATTAATATTTCATCTACATTTTCATTTAACTTCAACCAAAATTGGTTTGACCCGCCGCATAGCATGATGTCAGTTCTAGTCTTAATAAGTAATGTCGGTGGCTTTTTACGCCACCAACCCTTCAAGTTTCATACTTTTCTTATTGGATCCTGCGTTTCCCTACATTTCCACTTGGTTGTTTTCTTGGTGGTTTCAACTCCACTTTCTCCGACAGATTCAAAACCTACAAATTCAACCATCGTCAGAGCATCTTCTACGAATGGCGTTAAAGCTAATTCTGGTATCTATGTCACTGACCGTGACTAGCACCATCCACTGACTCTCTAGCATTTCTCTTTTTCTCTTTAACTTTGTTGCATTTCTTTCTTTCTATCTCAAAATGTGAAAAGTGTTTTTTTAGTGTGTGAAAGTATGTGTGGTTTCACACTGGTGAACGGTAGTTGTGAAGAGTGCTGGAGAAGTTTATACCACTTCAATTCACTGGGGTTATATGGTGGAATTCTAAATTTTATGGCGGTTTTAATTTATTTATATGCCATCATGTTAGGGATGGGCACATAGCGCTGAATACTGATCATGTCTCGTCCTGATCCTAATCCCATACCGAACTGATACCGAACCGAGGGTGTTCGGTATCGGTATCGGTACCCACATTTAGAGGTTTTTGGTTTCGGTATTATCGGTATCGGTACAGGATCGGTTTGGTATCGGTATTTTAAGGTAAAATACCGATACCATACCGGTACCGTACCGTACCGCATGCTTTCGATATCAGTATTGGGTTTTAGGAGTTTTTGGGATGGGATCGGTATCGGTTGATACCAATACCGTCCCAAGCTCATCCTTACATCAAGTTATTCTTCTCAATAATTGTTTATTTTAGTATAAAATAAATTAAGTTTTCCTCAAAAGGCAAAAGTGTAAAACAATTAAATTATTGAATTTTTTTTTCTTTCGCTATTAACTTTACCCATATACCATGTATGATATATGTTTCTAGAATACTATTTTTAATGATTTTTGTTCAATAATTTTTGTAAAGAACTAATTTGTCATCTTGAGTTACAAAAATTTTAATTTTACTCCTTTCGTTCTTTACATGAAAAAACTAACTTTTTACATGCCCATTATCATGTACGTGTTAGTATAATTTTGAGTTGATATGTGTTTTGACAAAAACTTTTATTGGGGGAACGAATTGATGCAATTATAATACATTTTCGTTACGTATCAAAACGACCGTTGATAAATATAATAAATTTTCATTTGACGGTATAAATTCGAGTTATTATGTGGTTCGTGTGTTTCTATCTTTTCAAGGCTACAATAAGACCCTTTTGATTGTTGCGCATCGGTCGCGGGTCACATAACGCTTACAGTAATTCGTTCTATATTTGCAATGTACTCGCGTCGCAACACGTACGGTTCTATTTACTAGGTTAACCAAAAACTTAAATTTTTAAGTGGGAGGTGACTTGTACAATATAAATTAATTACTATACTATAAATGCTTATTCTTTTAATTGTATTTTACATGCAAACATAAAATTAATTACCATATCTTTGCGTTTGTTTTTTATTTTATGCTATATGCAATACACACCTTTATCTCATATTTACACACACCCTACTCTTTATATGTTGTGTGTAGGGTCATACGTAGCAAGGGGCGGAGTCTGACAATAAGAATATTGCGGCCCCCTATACATCAAGTATTGGCCTATACGCCGTGTATAGACCTATACGTGGCGTATATGTCCTGACATGACTCTGACCGATACACATTAATGAGGCGTGAGAGTTTGTGTGACCATCTATACGCGATGTATAGAGCTATACGCCGCATATAGAGGAATGTGCAAACAATTTTATGGGTGTACCATTACCACACCTTATCTATACTATATTATAAAGCATGAGGTAAGGATACCAACAAAATTTAAGTAAATACTACATCTTATGCTTATGGTACAACAACTTAATGAAGTTAGTAAAAGGGTAAAATTGTCATTCTACATGAATATTTAAGTTGATTATGTAATAGAGTTAAACTTTAGAGTTTAATGTAAATCTAACTAATTATTAATGAATAAGAAAGAAACCCAAAAGTCTTAAGAGTTACAAAAATCATATGAAAGCCAAAGAGTCACCACCCTTTAATTGCTTCTAACTCTCAATTATTTCAATTAAACCACTCATTATTGCTTTTAACTCAAGCAAATCTATACAACTAATATATGAAACTCAATGTGGACACATGGCACTCCCATGTTGATCCTTCAATTCTTTAGCCTATCATATTATGCCAAGTGTCCAAGTGTGAGAATTTATAAGTTTTTCTATTTCTTAAAAATTAAAATAAACAAAATATATAAACCTAAAAAAACGGACATAACAATTATAACATAAACACAATCGTCTCCTCCTTTAAGGAGACCCTAGCATAGAGGCGATCGGCGAAATCAGTCCATCAACCGTCTTCTTCTTCATCTCATATTCAAGGTATTATCTCTTCTATCATTATGTCAATCAATTGTCCTTCGTATACCTCTGTTTGCTCGATTTTTTTGGCCTTTCTTACTGATTTCGCTGTGTATTTGACTTTTTTGATGTGTGTTTTGATTGATTTCAATTATTGAGTTATAGTACTTGCATTTACATCTATTATTGATCGATTTTATTAATATTTAGTTTTTTTAGGGTTCATGTTTGATGATCCGTGTTTAATAATTGATGTTCGATAATTTTTGTATGGTTTATATGTGTAGATCTGATTTACCTTTTAATGTTCATGTATTGTCTGTAATATGCATCAATTTTGTAATGTTGATCTGTTTTATTAACTTACATTGATTTTCGGGGATTTTGGTTCATCATTCAGATTTGGTCGATTAACTGTTTAGGTACCGATCAGGTTTAATGTTTTGTGGTTTATGATTATTTAGTATACATCTGCTTTTCCTTTTAATAATCACACAGATTCTAATAATTTAGTGATTTGTTAGAAGATGTTTCATGTTTTATAATTAATCATTGTTTAGGTTTTTATGGTTGTTAAGAATTATTGTTTTAATTCTCAATCCTTATGTTTCAATTAAATGTTTCTTTATTTGAAATGTGTAATATACTCTTTGTTTCTCTCATGAAAATAGGCTACATATGTATACATGAAATCCCCTGTTTCTAACTGTTTATTGATTTAAGTATGTGATTTAAGTTATGCCGATTAACTGTTTAGGTATACATTAGGTTTTATGTTTTTTGGTTTTTGATTATTTAGTCTTAGACCGCTTTTCCTTTTACTGATTTTCAGATTCTAATCATATAGGTATTTGTTACAATATGTTTCATGTTTTATAATTATTCATGTTTAGGTTTTTTTAGTTGTATATATTGTTGTGAGATTCTCATTTCTTATGTTTCAGGTACATGTTTGTTTACTAATACAGGTTTTTCAAAGGATTCAGTAATAATGGTTTACGGTTTTTGGGTCAAGTCTGAAAGCAACGACCGTGTATATTTGGTAAGCAATGTTACAATCTTTGTTATGTAATACTTTTAGATTTCTTGGAGTCAGTCGACTATCATAGATCTCATTTGATTCAGATCCATTATATTTACAGTCAACTTTTTTTTGTTTTTATGTGTAGGGCTTACCTTCCCAGTATAATGAGTGGGTTAAGAAGTACAACTACCCAACTGGGAAAACCAGAATTCATACATTGGATGATAAAATCTTTGATGTTAAAGTCATGCCGATTGCTGGAAGGTGGTTCTTTTTCAATTAGTGGTCACATACTTTTGCACCGTTTACTGCTGATGTAGTAAACTGTGTATTTTTTTGGGATGTTATGTCTTTTAACCCGAATATCCTGCTATGGTTTGTTGACAATATGATCATGAATCATCTTATATTCCTAGCAGTAGTCTAATATTGTAAATGTTAATGCAAGGATTTGTAAAGTATGTTAACCATCTTTCAACCTTATAGTATTATAGTAAGTTACAATGAATTAGGTAAAATGGAAAAAATTTTATAACGATTTTTTATATATTAATGTTTAGTAATTAGTAATTATGTTTTAGATTTTTGGTTTTATATATGAAGTCCTCATAAAAGTTCAAATAGAAAAAAAAATTTAACTTATGAAAATATACATTTTTTGACTTTATTAATACGTGTCCTTAATAAAGTCCAATTTAGTCAACTTTTAATTTAGTCAAGTCAAATATTAAATTTAGTCAACTTTTAAATTAAGTAAGAACTTTTAAATTTATAACTTTCTAAAAAAAGTTTTTTTATGGTATTTCAAACTTAAAACTTATAAATTTATAACTTTTAAATTTGTAACATTTTTGAACACGCATAGAGCCTTTTTGCACAATGTAAATTTAAGATTTGAAAGAAAACCGTTTTTAGTTGACCATATGCATTTAAACTCATAATAAATGGTACGATCTATACCATTTAAACTCATATATTTATCAAATGTGATTATGTATTTTTAAATTTATGATCTAACGTTTACACAACGTCAACAATAGTATTAAGTACAATTCTAACAACTTTAGTTTTTCATAAATCATTATTAGCATAATCACAATAAAAAAGTTAAATAAAAAAGTTTACAATCATAAAATAATAATCGTTCTGCTTGAAAAAATCAAACTAATTGGTTGTATGTTGTAAAGTTTTTCATTTATTTATTGTATAGATTTCCCTTTTTTTAACATATTAAATCATAGTAAACATGGTAAATTTTCGATTATTTAAAAAATTAAACGCATTTAATAAAAAATTAAAGTCAAAACTTGTATATAATTAGCCTTGCAATTTTTTGTTAAAACATACTAAATTTAAGAACTTATGTTTACCTATACAATTTTTCTTTAGGTGTCCTGGAAAACTATATAGTATATACTATCCTACATGTTAGAAGATTATAATCAAGAAATTAGACAATATTATAACCATGTTAGACATCAATTACAATTACATATCCCATGATTTGTAAATTACAATTACTAGCTTGTAAGTGATGACGTTCCATTCTTTATTTTTATTTTTTTTGTAGCGTATGAACACAAATTGGGCAAAGGATAACCAGTTGAACAAGACGAGGGCTTTGACCATTCGTGATGAGGAGGGCTTTTACTTGGGGAGTGTCGGTTAGGATTGAAGATGAGTCAAGATATCCCCGTTACTACATAATCATTCAGTTATTTTTTTATTCATGTAATGTTTTATTACTTACATTATATTAACTTGCAGCTTTATGGATTCGAACAACATTACGTTTTTGAATGACATCAATTGGAGGATGTCTCAATATACAATCAAAGTTAAGGTGCTTAGGATCTAGAAGCGACCAAACCGCAAGAATCTTGCAGAAACTCTTTGTCTAGATATGTTTCTGATGGATGAACAGGTTAGTGTTTAAGGTATTGATTTTTTCATTTATGTTGTTAACATGTTATTGTTACTAATAATTCTGATTAACTTTATTTTGTGTCGCTTTAATAGATAGTTTCATTTTAACTAATATTATGTTTATATGCAGAGGGATCAATAAACTTATTGTTAATAACACTAACAATTGTTAGTACACATAAAGTACACGTATTGTTAATAACAATAACCATTAACTTTGAGTTAATTGCCAATTTAGTCCCTGAGGTTTGTCAAAAATTGCCACTTTCATCTAAATCTTTTTTTTTGGTCAATTTAGTCCCTGTGGTTTCATTTTTTTTGTCATTTTAGTCCCTGAGGTTTGTAAAAAATCGCCACTTTCATCCAAATCTTGTTAGTCCACAGGGACTAAAATGACAAAAAATTGAAACCACAGGGACTAAATTGACCAAATAAAAAGATTTGGATGAAAGTGGCAATTTTTGACAAACCTCAGGGACTAAATTGGCAATTAACTCCATTAACTTTTTTAGTTTATAATTAATATTTGAAATATTAAATTCAGAAATTAACAACCGCCACTTTGTAAAATGAATGCAGAAACCAGTCTTTTCATCTGATCATACAATTAATAGGGTATCAAATATTAATTATTATCAGTGTTGAAAATCGATGTTGTCCCTTCAGTTCTTTACACGCGTTTTATTATATGTATATAATCATAATCACTAAACATAACTCACAAATCTACTTTCTTTAAAATAAACACACACAAGTTCTAAAAAAAGATATTTAACAATGGAAAAGGTTGTGAGTTGGAGGTTCTGCAGAATCAAGCGTAGATATTTGGTAAACATGAGTGACAATACATGTTTAGTTTTTGGTTCAAGAAAGGCGGTTATGCAAATGGGAGAAGAGTTTCAAAGATAAATGTATGAGTTTGGAAGAACCATCAGGTTGCCAAGCATTGAAGAAAGCAGACTGATTGGTAAGTTGGAAGAAATCTTTGAAGTGATGAGTTTGATGAAGTTATGGAGGTATTTCATGTCAACAGTTGGTTTTTTGTTGAAAATCTAGTTTACCGATGGTGAATATCGGTTGATGTCAAGAGATGAAATTGAAAACTGCAATGACTATGACTTGCTGGTGGAACTCGATAAGGTACGCATGTTTAACAACAATAGAAGCACAGCGATGCTGAACCTGGAATAAATGATTCGCCTAAAAATCATGAATCTGAAGGAGGAAGCGGCAATGGTGGAAGCAGAGGAGTCATCCGATTCTGAAATGGATGATGATGAAGAAGCTGATTAAGTATAGTATGTTTTATATGAACTTAAAAGACTTTTTGTTGATATGTATTGAATATGTTATGATGCAGTTTATTAACAACTTTAGTAAAAGTTGAAATTTTGATGTATATTTATTATAACAACCTTAATCAGTTATGGTTAGTAATCTATTGGTTTTGTTATTAGATTAATATTTTTCATTACTTTTATTTGAACTTGACTTTCGGTTGTAAATAGAGTGTTCCAATAATTGCTGATTATATTGATAAAGATGCGTTGATTAAAGTGGTAAGAATAGAATTTAGAAAAGTTATGAATAGATTTTAAGTTCATAGTCAAAGTTGTGAATAGGGAATGGGATATGTACAATACATAAGTAAAATATCAATATTGATTTGATTAATTGTTATTAGATTCTTAAATTTTAAAAGTTTATAAAAAGCTAGGTTATAGTCAGACGTGTACACACGGTGTATACCCAAGTCAAATGACAAAATGCCAATGATATGTTGGTGATAAAAAAATTTCATTTATTTAGAATCTTTCACTCGATTAAACAACTTCACACATTCAAGGTTTGTACCCGCGTTAACACGCGGCAAATACCCGAGTAAAATTAAAATGAATATAAAATGATATTAAGTGAGAATTTATAAAATACATACATGCTTATGTTGTATAATGGTTTGTGTAACGGTACGAGATTATGAATCACCAAACTTGCAAAGCGTGTTATTGAAGCCGAAATCGTATCAGGTGGAAACATTGGTATCAAAACTCTTATTCCTATAATAAATATGATACCATCTGATATCAAGATTCCAGTAAAGTTCCAAAGGCGTCAATTTCCAATAAGCGTATGTTTCGCAATGACTATCAATAAAAGCCAAGGACAGTCTTTATCTAAGGTTGGATTGTATTTAAGAGAACCTGTATTCTCACATGGCCAACTTTATGTCGCATTGTCAAGAGTTAAAAGCAGGGCATGAGTGAAATTACTTATACTTGATGGTGATGGGAATGTGAAAACTAAAACCAGAAATGTGGTGTATAAAGAAATATTTAGTGATATTTGAATAAAATTTGTATTCGTTGTTTTATACTTTAATACAATATTTATACTGTATTTTTCTTATACGTTATAATTCTCCAACTAGAAGCATGTTGGTGAACCGCGTGTACACGCAGGGCAAAAATCTAGTATATCATTATATAAACCAAGTAAAGCAATAACATTTGGTACTCCATTGATCCTTACTCTCTGTTTTTTCTTTAATAAAAGTTTGTTCTCTATACAAAGTGTAATCAATCAATCAGGTATGTTTTTTTTCTTAATCTTTAATTTATTGTAATTCATATAGTTTTTTACTTGTTTTATTTAAATTTCACTCATATAACTTAGTGGTACATATGTTTTCATCGATCAAGGTTTATTGCTTTACTTGGTTCATGGATATTGGAGTTTTGAAGGGGAGGATTTGCACATAATTCTCATGAAGAATTTTCTTCTTGTACATGTTATAATGGGTACCTGGATGACATGTATTGCCGTGTTTGGGATTCGGATCTTGCAAAAAGACGAAACTTTCTGGTGAAAGTGAGAAGTTTAGAAGTTTTATGCACTTGTTATTGATTTAGTATACGATAAGGCCTTAATCGTGTTAGTTACAAGTTTTTTTTATGTGGTCACTGTACCAGAAACAAGGCAGTTTTATGGGAAGAAAATAGGTTGTACGACTATCATACCTTTGGTAATCATATTTCATGCACTACATGTTTATAAAAAAAGGACATGAATGTGTGACTTAACCCGTTTTCAAATCATTATACAAACAACCCATTTCAAATGGTAATGATGTTTACATTAATGTGCCTAAGGAAAACGAATCACAAAGGTTGTGGTGCAAGTCAATGGAGACCACTTGATGATGACTGCACCAAATGGTTTAAAACCACGTATTCAAACTCAGTTGTTTACGTTTCTTTTGGAAGCATGGTGTTACTAACCCAACTAGAGATGGAGAAAATTGCATGGAGTTTACAGAAAATGGGTTTTAATTTCTTTATGAAGTTAAAGATTTATAGACATGAAATTTGCCAAAAGTGTTTCTTCATTTAACCACATAAGAAAAATGTATTATTTGTGTGAGTTCGTGCAACTAGCTTAAAATTTTGTTAATGATTTAGTGGATCATGTTCTCTTTGTTGTTTTGGATGATTGGTTTCATGTAGAAGCACTCAAAGAAAAAAGTTTAGTTTCATGTATATACTCTTTCGTGTTAATGGGTTTGATAACTGGTTTGTTAGTATCAAAGTATATTTTTGATATACACACCTCTTGATTTAAATTACCAATATAAATACAATATAATATACCATGAGAGGGTTGTAAACTAGCACAAAATGAGTATCGGGTACTACATTATCGTCACCACTGCATTGCGTAGGTTTCCGACACTATGTGCTTCAATATATGTCACCTCGCCGTAACGCGAGGGCACCACACTAGTTTTATCATAATTAGCATACCATAAAGTACTAAAACACATTTATTATGTGTAAAGTGTAAATAGACATCTGCAAATGAAGTTTTGAGTTTCAATGCTATAATTTTTTTTGAACGGACAATTTTTTTTTACGCTTTTATTTCATTTTACCTTGCATTTGCAAGATTTGAACCTACAACTTCACATTTGTAAGGGAGGACATCATACCAGTAGACCAAGATAAAGAAAAGTTATCAAGTTAATATCTGGTGCATATGTTTATTTCTCTTGGTCTAGTGTTTATGATGTCTCCCTTAAAAATGTGAGGTTGTGAGTTCAAATTCTCGCAAGTGTAAGGTAAGGTAAAATTAAGGTGTACTAAAAATTGCCATTTAAAAAATAAATATCTGGTGCATATGTTTATTTGTTTAAAATATAACAAGACACGTTTTCCCTTTATAAATAAACAAGTACGATATAGGTTTTTTCTTATTCTTTATCTAAAACTCATCTTACAAGTCATACCCAAGTGTAATTCACCATCGTCCATCCTCACATGGTATAATTGATGATATTGGTATACCATATATGTATCTAAGGTACTTTACGATAGTTCATGTTAACAATTCAAAAGTATCATATGATTATTCATGATAGAGTTTACAAAGATAGATTCAACGATGGTTAAGGAAAATGTGTAGCACAATTTTTTTTAACGGCCAACAAATCAATTCAGAGCACTCTCGAAGTACCTACTGGACAAAGGAGTACTCGAAGGCCCACTGCAGTAAAACTCGGCCCACCAGCAACATTTTAGTGCCGGTATGACTCAAACTCCCTACTTCCCATAAGGAAAGCAAGAAGGGTATCACTCCACCACTAAAGAATTGGCAAAATTGGAGCACGACATGATCGATGGTCCATCGTGCATTGTATATCCAAAACATAAGTAATTTTCTGTTTCTCACCATCCACAAATTTATATCTCCACATATTCCACAAATTTTCCTTGGTACACGTTATACAAATAAATCCGCTAGTTTCGTCAGTAATTTATACATTAGGTCATGGGGTGTACTCTAACATATTGGACGTTAAGGGTGACATGTGTTAACTTGTGTTGCACACTAATCACTCCTTATATTATAGGACGTTAAAAAGGTTAATTTGTTAGCATGTCAACAGAATGTTAAAAATATAACTTGATTTTGTTTCTTTTTTTAAATAAAATCCAGTAAAAATATGGTTAAATGAAATCAATATGAGTAAACCATTTTCTTAGATGAAGTTGTGTGAACGTGCGCGATACTAAAAACGCGGTGTAACATATAAAGAGATGAGATGTATATGTCTTGGAAATGAAATATATATCCTTTTTTTTACGACAAATTTTTTATTACACCTTTATTTCACCTCACCTTGTATTTGCAAGGATTTGAACCCACAACCAGAGGCGAAGTATTATTGGGGCCAGGAGTGGCCCTGCCCCCCCCCCCCCCCCCCCCGTTTTTTTTGCGCAGTAGTGGAAATTTACGATTTTATAGGTAAATTGAGTCCGGGTTAAGTCCGGCCCTCGCCGATTTTCCACTACCGATTGAAAAAAATTGAGTTCGGCCCCCGTCGATTCCGAAACCAAGCTTCGCCACTGCCCACAACCTTACATTTATAAGGACACCATACCACTAAGACCAAGAGGTCATGGGTAAATGAAATATATATCCTACTCTCTTCTGCCATCGTAGAATATTAATTAATTTTCTAATTAATATAACGAGTGATTAATGTCAATATATCTTAAAACGTATAGTCACATAACCTATAAAATTTATTTTAGTATAAAAATCAAAAGCCATCATGATTAATAAATGTCTAGTAATCATATATTTTTTTTTTTTAAAGATATTTTTTTTTAAAACTTAATTTCTTTTAAATCCTGTGGTCTGTGAGACTTGAACCCAAAACTTTTCACAATCTAGGTATTTTAAAGGCTTTGCCTTTGCCAATAAACCACCACTCCTATCAAACAACCAACCAACCAAAGGTATTTAGGAACAGAGGCGAAGCATCATGAGGGCTAGGGGGTGCCCTGGCCCCCACCGATTTTTGGCGCAGTGGTAGAATTTTGCGATTTTCGTAGGTAAATTGAGTTCGTGTTGAGTCCGGCCTCCACGATTTGCCACTACTGTGACACCCGGCATGTTTGGGTCAACATTTTATAAACACATAAGTCTACCTTAGCGAGAAACGTTTATAAACAAACTTAACTGGGTTAGTTGAGTCGGATCAGATTAGGATTGTCCAGGGTTCAATGATCTGGAGGATCATTGGGAGTCATTTTGGGGAATACACTAGTACCGGGTTCCGTTGTTGGTTACATTACATGAACTAATTAAGTATATGTGTAGATTATGGGTCGTGTGGTGGATTGTATACTTATACTTGCTTAAACGATGTACAAATGATTATACGTGCTTAAATATGCTAAGTATAGACTATTGGATGCATGCTTATGTGTTAAAATGTGTTAGAACAGTTTTGAACCTTAATGGTTTACTTATGTCAGTTTTACGTATCATATAGTGTTGTTTATTGTGACCGTTGACTTGGATCCTGGTGTGTCACGCGCCTCGCGGTAAAACTCCGCAGTGGTAATTTGAGGGTGTGACAGATTGGTATCAGAGCCAATGGTTATAGTGAACTAGGACTGAATGTAGAGTCTAGTCTATAGCCGAGTATCACACACGTTAGACGGTCACACAAAGTTACGAGTCGTGTCATTTGGTAAACATACTAGCCTTGTCGGGGTGTCGGTGTCCTCATCACACAGTATCGCGTTATTTTAGGAATGTGTGTATCGGGTGATTTGAAGTTCTAGCTAGGAGCACGCCTAGAGGACCATGTAGAGCGATTTGTTATTTCGGGTGCACACGAAATCATAAATCGAAATGCATGAAAATCTTGGTGGACTTCGTGTTCGGACTAATGGTCATGCTGGAACCATGTTCTAAATTCGTTTGGGTCACTTGTAGCTCGATCTGTTGGTGGTTTTGAGTGTCTTGTCTCATGTTTGGCAGAACATGTCTGGTCGCGCTGGTGGACGTGCTGGTGGACGCCGTGGTGGCGGCGGGGGTCGCAATGGCGGTGGACGAGGTGGTGGGAACATCACCATGACTCATGCAGAGTTGGAGCACATGTTACAGCAACAGTTGAACGTTGCGTTGGCTGCTTTCCAGGCTGCTCAGCAGACCCTGGGAAACACTAATCAGGGACAGTCTGGGTGCACCTACAAGAAGTTTATGGACTGTAAGCCCCATTTCTTCAATGGGACTGAAGGAGCGGTGGGACTACTTAGGTGGTTGGAGAAGATTGAGTCGGTGTTTGCTATGTGTAACTGTCCCGACGCTAATCGCGTCAAGTATGCGTCTGCTACACTGGAGGGACATGCGTTGACCTGGTGGAACTCCACCACTGCGAACCTTGGTCTGGGTGAGGCCAATGCTATGCCGTGGACCGAGTTTGTTCAGATGTTGAGGGCAGAGTATTGCCCAAGAGACGAGATTATGAAGTTGGAGCATGAGTTTTGGAATCTGAAGATGGTTGGGTCGGAGATCGAGGAGTTTACTGCTAGGCACAACAAGTTGGCTGTGATGTGCCCCGGTTTGGCTACACCGGAGTACCGGAGGATTGAGCACTACGTTGCTGGGTTAGTGCCGGAGGTTGCTGGACTTGTTGCCGCTGCTGATCACACTACTATGTTGGCCACTGTTCGGGCAGCTCACAAGCTGACCAACATGAAGGTTGCTGAGGGCGTTCTACTCCAAGGGGTGCTGCTGTGAAAGCCCCTGCGGACAACAAGCGAAAGTGGGATGGTGCTGGGAAGAGTGCAAGTACGGGTCAACCGCAACAACAGGTGAGGAAGACTGAGGCTTTGGGATCGTCTTCGGGCCAGAGGCAAGACGGGTACACGGGGAAACTGCCGGAGTGCAATCAATGTGGATTCCATCATTATGGCAGCTGCGAGAAGTTTCGTTGCAACCGCTGTAAGCGTGTGGGCCATGTTGCTAAAAACTGTAGAGTCAATCTACAGACAGTTTCAGGCCAAGCGGTTGTCCCTGCCCCTGTTCCACAAGGGAACCAAGGGTGTTATAACTGTGGGGAGACTGGGCACTTCAAACGTGATTGTCCTAAGCTGAACCAAGGGACTGCAGGTGGTGCAGGGAACGAAGGTGGCGGCCGAACTACTCGTGGTCATGTTTATGTCATTGGCGCTAGGGAGAACCAGGAGGGTCCTGATACTGTTACTGGTGAGTATTCTTTTCTTGATTTTCGTTATGCTAGTACTCATTCTCATTCACGTTGTTTGGCGATTCGTATTCATTGTGTGCATTCAGTCTGGTATTTGGTTATCGTTTTGCATTCATGGGTCTGATGTGGGTCCTTTGGAGATGCTACTTGGACGGTACCGGTGTGTCATTTATACCGATCATAGTAGTCTCTAGTAGGCCTTCGATCAGGGGATTCATTGTTTTCTATTCACTTTGGGGAGGGCGGTTCCCCGGCACAGAGTATTCGTTGATATCATCTTTCGTTCGTGGTTATCATTTCGTTTGTGTTCTGGGAAACGTTACTTGGGTTAGGTCGACACTCATTACTGTCGAAGAGTGAATCTCGGGGCGAGATTCTTTTCAACAGGGGGATGATGTGACACCCGGCATGTTTGGGTCAACATTTTATAAACACATAAGTCTACCTTAGCGAGAAACGTTTATAAACAAACTTAACTGGGTTAGTTGAGTCGGATCAGATTAGGATTGTACAGGGTTCAATGATCTGGAGGATCATTGGGAGTCATTTTGGGGAATACACTAGTACCGGGTTCCGTTGTTGGTGACATTACATGAACTAATTAAGTATATGTGTAGATTATGGGTCGTGTGGTGGATTGTATACTTATACTTGCTTAAACGATGTACAAATGATTATACGTGCTTAAATATGCTAAGTATAGACTATTGGATGCATGCTTATGTGTTAAAATGTGTTAGAACAGTTTTGAACCTTAATGGTTTACTTATGTCAGTTTTACGTATCATATAGTGTTGTTTATTGTGACCGTTGACTTGGATCCTGGTGTGTCACGCGCCTCGCGGTAAAACTCCGCAGTGGTAATTTGAGGGTGTGACAACTACTGATCGAAAAAAATTGAGTTCGGCCCCCACTGTTTGAAGAACCAAGCTTCGCCACTGTTTAGGAACTAAAAGCCTAAAAATAATTCACATAATGTATTATTTTATTTTATCAATAACTATCTTTTTATTCATATTTTCAAGGAAAAAAGGAAAATAATGAGTGGTTTAAATATCAATCAAACTAAATTAAATTCAAAAAAATGGTCAAATTTATCCTATTGAAAACACTACAAAAATCCATGTTTTTATCAATCCGCCATTTTAGAATTTTGTATTGATAAAATATTATTATATTAAGATTTAGATACACAGTACCATGAGAATATGACATAATCACTCACGTTATGTTGATTCTTCTCTCTTTTATTTTCAGCCGTCTATAATAGTATTACATTCAAAATTATGTAACGTATACTCGTCAAATGCCAACCTTACTTTCCATATAATCTTCTCCCTTTATATATATTACATTACATTCTCATTAAACCAAAGTTAGATCAAATACCCACAAAATTCTTGCAAAGTTTTTACAAAAAACATTGCAAAAAAATAGGGTTTTGATTAGGGTTTTTAAAGATGGATGGCAGTGATATATATAAAGCTAGTAGTAGCATAAGGTTAGGGAGTTTAAGAGCAAGTAGTTTAAGATCAGGAAGCAATTCTATATGGAGGAATTCAGGTAATGATGTTTTTTCAAAATCTTCACGTGAAGAAGATGATGAAGAGGCTCTAAAATGGGCTTCACTTGAGAAGTTGCCAACTTTTGATCGGTTAAGGAAAGGTTTGTTGTTTGGATCGACGGGTCCTTCGAATGAAATCGATGTTGATAACCTTGGATTTGATCAAAGAAAGCATTTGCTTGATAGACTTGTTAAGGTGGCTGATGAAGATAATGAGAAGTTTTTGTTGAAGCTTAGGCGCAGAATTGACAGGTTTGTTTGTTTGTTTAACATTTTGATTTGTTTATGTCACACGCTCTAAACGTTTGGTTTGTTTACAACCTTTTATAAAATCTGAGCTTGTTACTCATGACTATAGAGTGTTTAGATATAATATCACTCATGTATTCTACCTTTTCAAATATAAACTCATCATTCATAAGTCATGATATATTATAGTGTACAGAAATAATATATTCAACCTTTTGAAAAAAAAAATCTCAAACATCTATAACCCATGACTATATGGTGATAATATATATTAAAATTACTCAAGTATTCAACCTTTTCAAATAGATTAATCTCATAACTCATTGACTTTATAGTGTATAGAAATAATATGAATTTAGTGAGTTGTTCAGCAGATAATTTATTAAAATGAATGAATGTCAACAAAGGGGCGCCCTAGGCAACTTTGCCTGAGTTTCATCCAATGTCCCTCCGCCATGTCAAATGCCAACCCAAAATCATCAATTTTGACTGCTGCTGTGTGGTTATACATCTTGTTGAGTGGTAATAGTTTTGAACGTTGTTGATGGGTTAGCGGCAGTGTTGCCGTGCGGCAACCCTAACCGCGCACCCCTTGCTGAGAGATGCCCCGTGCCTCCTTATGTTCGTTTAGTTCAAGAAATTGAACATGAATAAACTTCTTGTTCATGAACATTTGCTAAATTATTCAATCATGTATGTGTTTTTTGTGTATAAATATTTTTTACATATATACACACACATTAAATAGTTTTAATAAAAAATATATCTAACTGAATAACATGAATAATTATATAAGAATGAAATCATGAATACTAAGTATATGTGTTCGTTTATTTATATTTGTTTATGTTCGTTTTTATATTTTTGAACGGCCTTAAAAAAATCATATTTTTAACGGATGAAAACGACAAATTTAATAAATCATGTGAGTGTTCATGTTCATTATTGAACTTAAACGAACTTAACACAAACAAGCCATCGTTCGTGTTTGTTCGGTTCATTTACAGTCCCTAACAAACTAAGATAGTTACATCTGGATAAACAATTGATGAGCTTGAGCGTTTAACCACATCTCAATCATAACAATAACAGGCTTACAATATAGATTCTCATGTGAGTTTAGGTGAACTACATATCTAACTTGTTTGGTAAACATGCTATAATATAAATTTGATAGTATTGTCACATAGTAAAGGTATCTGTCCCTTGGTGCTTAAAGATCTAATAAACTAATAGTATAATACTTAAATATTTGAATTCATATTATTTTTCTCTATCACAAATTTAAATGTATATTATTTAACACATTGTAACTATACAGGGTTGGGATTGAATTACCAACTGTTGAAGTTAGATTTGAACATTTAACTGTGGAGGCTGATGTTAACACAGGAAGCAGAGCTTTGCCTAGTTTCATTAATTTCCACATTGATATTTTTGAGGTAAACACATTTTTCGTGGTAACCGGACTAGAACCCGGGTTGAATGGAAAACGCAGACCGGGACAGGACCGCTAGAGGATCAATGGACCCGGTTGATCGGTTGGTCTAGTATTTTGGTTTGGGCTAGACCGGTTTTTTTGGGCTGGAAAATATCTTCATTATATGGACTACAACTTGCATTTTGAGTTTTGACCTGCATTAGTTATGGGCTGCAACTGTTAGTTTGGCATGCTTTGTTTGGGCTGCAAATTGGCCTCATGATTTGGATCAGAAACAAATCGTTTTTGGGTCTCATAAAACATACAAATATATGTTTAAAGTTTAAACAACTAGTATATGTTTAAAAATAAAAAAAAAACAGTTTTATCGTTGCTTTTATGAAAGCGAGCTTAATTTATCACTTTTGGATGGTTCATGTTGCTACAAAGATTGTCATGGTCGGGTCTTTGAGTCTGATGGGCCGATTCTAGCCTATCCAGAGTCTAGATCCGAGCTGCAACATATATATGAACCCGTTATAAGCAAGGACGAAGCATTTGAATGGTCAGGGGTGGCCCTGGCCCCCCTGTTTTTTGGCGCAATAGTGGAAATTTGCGATTTTCATAGGTAAATTGAATTCGGGTTGAGCCCGGCCCCCGCCGATTTGCCACTAACGATCGAAAAAAATTGAGTCCGGCCCCCTCCGATTCGAGAACCAAGCTTTGCCCCTGGTCATAAGGGCGCAAGGAGGAGCCAAACCTAGGAGAGAGCCCCTTGGAAAGAAGGGTTAGTCTCCTTTTTATAGGAGGGGGATGTGGGTAACTAAGCCCAATGGGCCAATGGGCCAGACCACATCCGGGCCTTAGTTAAAACAATGGGCCCAATCCAAAAATACACCAACAGTCTTTACATTCAAACTTCAAAGTGCATGTTTCAAGTTTTATGATAATTGTGAGATCTTTTATAACTTTTGTTCATATTTGTTGTCTATAGGGATTCTTGAACTTATTAAATCTTCTTCCAAATTCAAAAAGACATATAACCATCCTTGATGATGTCAGTGGTGTTGTTAAGCCTAGCAGGTGATGAGAAAGATAACTTAAAATTTTGATTTTTTTTATTATAATAAATTTATTTATTTATTATTTTACTCAAAATGTTATGTCAATGTGTTTGTAGGATGACATTACTATTGGGTCCTCCAAGTTCTGGGAAGACCACACTACTGTTAGCCTTAGCTGGTAAGCTTGCAAAGGAGCTTAAGGTAAACTACTAATCCTAATTACCTATTCTACAAAGTTATGAATTAGATGGGTTGGGTAACGGGTCAAACATGCCAGGTTGGGTCGACTTGGTAATACTTTGTCTTGTCCATTTGAAATATCATTTCATAGAAAAAAATATTTTGCCAAATATGGTTAAAATCCTATTATTTAAGAATACGATTTGATTTTTTTCTTCGTTTTAAAATATACATTTGGCCCGTTTGATCATTTGGCTGGTTATAAACCTTTTAGCAATTTTTTTACAATTTTATCCGTTTAACCTTTTACGAAACATAGTGCCAATTGATCCCTTCAAAAGTAAATGGGCCAAAAATGCCATCTTTAATTATGGCCGTATGTAATTCTTTATTTAAAATCTTGCAATTACAGAACTCAGGGAAGGTGACATACAATGGCCATGAGTTGCACGAATTTGTACCGGAAAGAACATCTGCTTATATAAGTCAAAATGATGTCCATATCGGAGAAATGACAGTCAGAGAAACCCTAGCATTCTCTGCTCGATGCCAAGGGGTTGGATCACGTTACGGTTAGTATGGGTCAGACAAGTTGGGTAACGGGTTGAACCATTTTCTTCTTTGTTACGGGTCATAAAGGACTTGGTTGGGTCGGGTTGGCCCGCTAAACCTTTTCCGTCTCCATTTTTTTAGAAAACTTCACAAATAACTATTGCATTAACTATGACTATAGAACAATAACAATACTAAATTACATTTTTTTTATTAAAACGGTTTATACTTCGGGTGAGTTTTGACCCGTTCATTTATCCACAAATTTTTTTTCTTAACCCGTTTGAGATAAAAGACAACCCAAACCGACCCATTTCTAAAGTAAATGGATCAAAACAAACAATAAGTTTAATAATAGTTTTTCATATGAAATGCAGAAATGTTGGCAGAATTAGCAAGAAGGGAGAAAAATGCAAACATTAAGCCTGATCCTGATATCGATATCTACATGAAGGTTAAAAATAAGCTTCCAAGATTACATAAATATTTTATTTTCTCAATCTTTAATTTTTTTTTTTAAATCCTTTTCAACTATAGAAAGATTAAAATCTTATCCATTTTCCTTTACAATTTAGGCTGCAGCAACAGCAGGACAAGAAGCTAGCGTGGTAACAGATTATACTCTCAAGGTGCGATAACACGAAACAATTTTATAGGATTTTTACATAGAGGTTGAAATGTAGCAAGTCAGACAGGTTGGGTAATGAATCAAAACCTTTACTGCTCAATATAGTTAACTTAGTGGTATAGACTTAAACGGCCGGTTTACCAAAAACACTTTTTATTCAAATTTGTATTTTTGTCAGATATTAAGAAAATCATATTAATTATATTTCTTATGAAGAAAATGATTTATGACAATGCATGCATCAATTCGAAACACGTTTGGCTTATTGTCCACCCGACTTGTTTGACTTGGTTCCATTTTATCTAACTTCATTTTTCCGTTTACTCATATGACCCGTTATGTTGTTCATGACCAGGATTGAACCATTCTTAAGTAAACGAGTTAAATTTTGTATCGCCTTTTAGTACATCTTATAAGAAAACAACTTAACTAACATTAAACATTTATTATACAGTTATTGGGGTTGGACATTTGTGCTGATACCATGGTTGGGGATCAAATGATAAGGGGTATTTCTGGTGGTCAAAAGAAACGTGTGACAACGGGCGAAATGATTGTGGGACCCTCAAATGTTCTTCTTATGGATGAAATATCAACGGGCTTGGATAGTTCTACAACTTTCCAAATTGTGAAATCACTTAAGCAATTTCTTCATATTCTTGAAGGAACAGCTGTTATTTCTCTCCTCCAGCCTGCACCTGAGACGTATGATTTGTTTGATGACATCATTCTTCTGACTGATGGGAAGATAGTGTATCAGGGTCCGCGTGAAAACGTGCTTGAGTTTTTCGAATCTATGGGCTTTAAATGCCCTGATAGGAAAGGAGTTGCTGACTTTTTGCAAGAAGTAAGTAAACCTTGTAATGGTCACACATTTATCTAGAGGTGGAATGATGGGCAGGTGGGCGGGTTGGTAACGGGTCAAAATGGATTGGATTGGTTTGGTATAGGATGGAAAGAGTTGGGTTTACCCACAGGTTCTTTTTGTCAATTTCTTAGATGTGGTTGGAGGGTTGGAGGGTTGGGCTGGGTTGACAAAAAGAAAATTATTTTTCTAAATGGGCAAAGTTGAGATGCATATTTTTGACCTGTTTGAGATAAACAAAAATCAAATCAACTCAATCATAAGTAAGCGGGTCATTTTTTTTTTCTGTTTGAGTAGTTATATTTGAACTTGGGTTGCAGGTTACATCAAAGAAAGATCAACAACAATATTGGATGAGAAGAGATTTGCCTTACAGATTTGTGACAGCTAAGGAGTTTGCAGATGCATTCCAATCATTTCATGTTGGAAGGAAACTGGCAGATGATTTATCGACCCCTTACGACAAAACCAAAAGCCACCCTGCTGCACTTACAACCGAAAAATACGGTTTAAATAAAAAGGAACTCTTGAAGGCTTGTACTGATAGAGAAATATTGCTCATGAAGAGAAATTCATTCGTCTATTTCTTCAAATTATTCCAAGTGAGTATTTTCATGGCTTTAACATCATATCTTATGATGTCTTGTGATAGGGGTGTAAGCGAGCCCAAACGCTCGTGAGCTACTCGAAATTGGCTCGTTAAAAGCTAAAATGATGCCAAGCTTAAACGAGCCAAAACCTTAACTGGAGCTCAATTAATAAACTAGCTCAAGTTTCATAAAGTTTCAATATTTTGACAAAGACCCTTAAACCTTTAATAATATCAATATATGTAATCTCTACATATCATAATAACTTTGATCATGTTTACTTTTTTCTTTAGACCCGGTCACCTAAACCAATAACTCTTTCATACAATCTATCAAGGATAAAGATAAGTAAACCAGTTTAATGTTTTTTTTTTGTTTCAGCTGACCATTATGTCATTCATCACTATGACTGTGTTCTTTCGAACTGAGATGCATCGACGTGTTCTAGAAGATGGTGGGATCTATGTAGGTGCACTTTTTTTCGGTGTATGTATGATCATGTTTAATGGGATGTCTGAAATCTCAATGACCATTGCAAAGCTTCCTGTGTTTTACAAACAAAGGGATTTCTTGTTTTTCCCCTCGTGGGCATACGCCTTACCATCATGGATCATCAAGATTCCTGTTTCATTTCTTGAAGCCGCTGTTTGGACAATTTTGACTTATTATGTTGTAGGATTTGATCCTAATGTGACAAGGTAACTAACTTTTACAAGTAGTAACCTCCAACAACTCATATTTTTTCCTGATATTAATAATGTTTATTTACTAAACCTTTTTTTTTAATTCTGCAGATTCCTCAAGCACTATCTTCTGCTATTTCTTGTTAACCAAATGGCTTCTGCATTATTTCGGTTCATTGGAGCAATGGGCCGAAATATGATTGTTGCAAACACTTTTGGTTCTTTCGCACTTCTATTAGTTTTCGCTTTGGGTGGCTTTATTCTTGTTCGAGGTACTAATCCATTCGTAAATTGATTAAAAGACATATAATCATTAGCCAATTAATATAAACTAACTACATGTGTTTGTTTCTAAAGATGATGTAAAGAAGTGGTGGTTGTGGGGTTACTGGTCATCTCCACTAATGTATGCCATGAATGGAATTAATGTGAATGAGTTTCTTGGTCATCAATGGAGAACGGTAAGTATCACATAGCTTTGTATCTGACGCACTTATGGAGGAATTTAAACTTTTGTTGAGAAACTCATATCCATACACCCTCTATACATATCTATAAATCTATATTCACGCACACACACGTTCTTATGTGTGATGAAACTTATGCTTATAATTGGTTTTGGTATTATAGCCATACAATGATACCACACTCGGAAGGCAAGTTATCACCTCAGGAGGGTTCTTTGCAGAAGCTTATTGGTATTGGATTTCAGTTGCAGCTTTGTTTGGATTCGTTTTTGTCTTCAACGCGTGTTTTGCTTTCTCTCTCGCTTTTCTCAACCGTGAGTATCTCAACCTTTGGTCTTTTGTTCATCACTGGAAGTGTCATGTGAGTTGGTAACGGGTTGGGTTTATTTGCCCAAAATAGATTTGGTCCATTTTTTAAAAAGCAGTTACGGTGTCAAGCACGGTTACATAAAGTATTTCTTTAAGTAATGAACATAAATATTATCCAAATTGACCCATTTATAACTAAACGGGTCATATTTCGAGCATTATATAAAATGGTCATTTTCTAACATAATGTGAATTCTACAGCTTTCGGGAAATCACAATCTAATGTATCGCAAGAAGATGATAGTGATACGGGAGCCGTGGAATTGACACCCACAACACGTGACGGGAATCAATCGAACAAGAAAGGGATGATTCTTCCATTTGAACCGCATTCAATCACCTTCAATGATGTCAAATACTCAGTTGATATGCCGCAGGTAACTTGATTATAATATTTAATAGAGGAGAAAAATGGGTGGGTCAGGCTGGGTAACAGGTCAAAACACGCCATTATAAAAAAAAATGGGTAAAACCGGTTCAGGTTGGTCAAAATGGGCCATTTTGTAACATTGACCCACTCTTATTGTAGGAAATGAAAGAGCAAGGGGTGAATGAAGATAGATTACTATTACTTAAGGGTGTGAGTGGAGCTTTTCGACCCGGTGTTCTTACAGCTCTCATGGGGGTGAGCGGGGCTGGAAAAACGACTTTGATGGATGTGTTGGCAGGTCGAAAAACAGGTGGGTATATAGAAGGTGATATCAGGATCTCCGGGTATCCAAAAAAACAAGAAACTTTTGCTCGGGTTTCTGGATACTGTGAGCAAAATGATATCCACTCCCCTCATGTTACTGTTTACGAGTCTTTGTTGTACTCAGCTTGGCTGAGGTTGGCTACAGATGTCGATGAAGCAACCCGAAAGGTTCGTATAAAATAAAATGTGCATTTTGTACAAAACGTTGTTTTTTTTTTTTAGCTAAAACTGACACAGGTTGATATTGTTTGTAGAGTTTTGTTGATGAGGTAATGGACCTTGTGGAACTAAACCCGTTAAGGGACGCATTAGTCGGATTGCCGGGTGTCAATGGGCTCTCAACCGAACAAAGAAAGAGGTTAACCATAGCCGTGGAGCTTGTAGCCAACCCGTCTATAATCTTTATGGACGAGCCCACCTCTGGGCTAGATGCACGAGCCGCTGCTATTGTGATGAGGACCGTTAGGAACACAGTGGACACAGGACGAACTGTTGTGTGCACCATTCATCAACCTAGCATTGATATCTTTGAAGCTTTTGATGAGGTACAAAGTTACTATCGTTACGGTTGATCACTATTCGGGTATTCGTACGTTGCTAAAATCTTGAACCGTTGATGTGCAGTTGTTCTTGATGAAACGAGGAGGACAAGAGTTGTATGTTGGACCTGTTGGTCGCCATTCTTGCGAGTTGATCAAGTATTTTGAGGTAATATAAACATCAACTATCGCTAAATTTAACCACTGGCTTACCATGCATGACTTAAAACCAAACCAAGTCATCACTTAAGTTTACAACAACAGCTATACTTTTTATATATTTTTTTACAAAAAGAAAAAAAAATATACTATGCCTTTTAAAACAAACAAAATAATGAAAGTATTTTTCTCAATGAGAATATTTAATTTCACCACTGAAAAATACAACAATAGCACTTTTCCTAGAGATGCAAAAGAGCCGAGCTCGAGCTTTAGAAACAAAGCTCGAATTGAGCTGAGTTCGAGCTCAAACTTTCATAAATTAAACGAGCATGAGCTTGGGCTTGGCTCGGCTCTTTGCACCCCTAATTTTGGCAAACTAGTGGGCAAACATTGTATTCACAAAATTGTTAAAAACCATTTTCATATAAAATGTTGTTTCAAAAACAATTCACATAAGACCGGTCTAACCAGTATCGATTCAACCTACACCAATCAAACCGGTTAGGTACGGTTCACCAAACCAACACTAACTCTAACCCATTTGTGAACCAGGATATTAATGGTGTAAGCAAGATAAAAGACGGATATAACCCTGCAACATGGATGTTGGAAGTCAGCACTTCGGCTCAAGAAATCGCTTTAGGCGTTGACTTCACCGAAATTTATAGAAGTTCAGATCTTTACAGGAGAAACAAAGCCTTAATTACTGAACTAAGTGTGCCCCGACCCGGAACAAAAGACCTTTATTTCCCGTCACAATATTCTCAATCGTTTGTTGTCCAATGCATTGCTTGTCTATGGAAACAACGGTTGTCATACTGGCGAAACCCGCCATACACGGCTGTTCGTTTTGCGTTCACCACCTTCATCGCCGTCATGTTCGGTACCATGTTTTGGGATCTTGGCAGCAAAAAGTATGGAAACTAATTTAAAACCGTCAAAGTTGACCAAAAGTTTTCAAAAAATAGACACCGACAATTAGTCGTCTTTAAAAGGCATCCAAAAGTGTAGGCTTAGTCGCGCTTTCCTAGCTGATGTGGCGGTTTGTAATTGAAGGAAAAGAGGGCCGACTACTTGGTTTAAATTTCCATGTCTATTTTTGAAAACTTTTGGCCAACGTTGACTATTTTGATAATTTTTCAAAAAAAAAAAGGGGGTAGGATGGTTTTACTAATAGTCAAATTATTTCAGGAAAACGCAACGGGATTTGACAAACGCTATGGGGTCAATGTATGCGGCGGTTCTCTTTCTTGGTATCCAAAATGCGTCGTCCGTGCAGCCGGTTGTAGATGTGGAACGTACCGTTTTTTATAGAGAACGAGCTGCTGGAATGTATTCTGCATTGCCGTACGCCTTTGCTCAGGTATTAAAATCGTATTGTATTGAAAATAAGATTATAATATTAGTTAATTCTCATGTTAAATTAATATATTTTAAAAAGTTTATTCTTTAAAAAAAGTAATTCAGAAAACAAATCAATACTTGACGGTGAATCGTTTTTTTTTTCTTCTTTTTTAAAACTTGGTATTTCATACAAAAGTGTACTAGTTTTATAAAGACTAGACTGAATCGAATTTTGAATCGATTACACTAACAAACAATAACACAATGACATGTCATAATTGATTTAAACCTAGTCACTTTAGTGATGAGTACGTCTCATAATTAGCGCAGCATTGGTTAAGTTTTAAGCAAAATTAATTTGATACGCTACTTGTGAATTTTGATTGAATGTAATCATTTGTAATGATATAATGTGATTAAACAAAACGTTTTTTTCTCTTTTTTCAGATTTTGGTCGAAATTCCGTACATTTTTTCACAAACAATAGTGTATAGTATCATAGTGTACGCAATGATTGGATTCGACTGGACTGCCGCCAAATTCTTTTGGTATGTTTTCTTCCAGTTTTGTTGTCTACTCTACATGACGTATTATGGCATGATGACTGTCGCCATTACACCAAACGCCAACATCGCCGCCATCATTGCCGCCTCGTTTTATGGAATCTTCAATCTCTTCTCGGGCTTCATCGTTCCACGACCTGTAAGTCTCTCAAAAACACATTAATCTTTATGTTTGTTAATGATCACAACTTCAGTTTTGGACCCATTTACTTGTGAATGGGTCCATCATCGAGTTGTGTTTTGCATGTAACATTCTTAATCTATATTTCAATGTAATTATATTCAACATGCTAATTTGTAATTAATTGCACCTTCTTATACAATTCTTATGGCTCGTTTTATAGAGGATTCCGGTCTGGTGGAGATGGTACTATTGGGGGAACCCATTGGCTTGGACCCTCTATGGTATGGTTGCATCACAATTCGGGGATTTCAATGATAGGCTTACAAGTGAGGAGACCGTGAAAGGTTACTTGGACCGGTATTATGGTTTCAAGCATGATTTCCTTGGCGCGGTTGCAGGGGTGCATGTCGGGCTGGTTTTGTTTTTCGGGTTCATCTTCGCATACTGCATTCGGGCTTTCAATTTCCAGAAGAGATAAGCAAGTATACCGGATTGTTTTTTCATATTCTTTCTACTTTAATAATGTGATGTAAGCGAATTCTTTTTAATGAGATATCAGGAAAATGTATTTATTAAATTTGTAACTGTGTAAGTTGTATCCAAGTAATATTATGTTGAATTTTCAAATGTTGGAATGTTGGTCTGTGCTTTGTGGGTTGAGAGTTTTTATTAGAATTTTTTGTAATAATAGGCAATTTTAAGGATAGAAGAGTGTTTTTGGGTGTTGTATGGGAATTTTTGTGAAAATAGGTAGTTCGCCAAACTGATCAGCGAACTTCAATTCTCATGTTGCAAGATCGCTAGTCCATTAAGCAATCTTAGATATAAATCGTTGATTGAATGCATGATCTTCACAAGTTTGCTGATCCAGTGCATCATCTTCCCGAACCTCGTTGATCGAGTCCACGAGGTTCCCTGAAGGTCGCTGAATGATTCCACAATCTTCGATCAAAATCTGTCAATGTTGCAGGCTTTTATTATGTTTGTATTTGTCACGTGAAGGTGGTGGAAGAGTGAAGGGTTTTTACTTTTTGCTTTTGTATGGAATACACATAGGGTAGTAGCAAGCAAACTTACAAAGATTGATGAGAATCCATAGACTCAATAGTGTTTTCCATATTGAATTGAAATGTTTAAAGTTTGAATGGAAACGTTTGCAGGTTAAATAGTAACAATAGTAATTGCAGGAAATGTAATACGAATTGGACATGATTATATAATAAGTGAAGGGGTACGGGCCCAAACTTCACAAAGATTAAGAACGGCCCATACCTGAAGAAAGCCCAAAATAAGTTAACTTGGCTAATTCGACTTTGGCGGAGTCAATCCTCGGCGGACTCGCGTGTGTGCAGCTTAAGTCATATCTGCCACATCTCACACGAGTGCCACCCACGTAAGGCTGAATGAGCACATGGAAGACAACAGGTACATCGAACATCCTTGTACGAACCAATCACAGCACGGGGACGTGTGGCAGAGGTCATGGTGCACGTTCGACCAATAAATAAACGTAGGGGTGTTAATCGTGTCGGGTTGATGGGTTGGCGGGTTGATGGGTTGAAATGTGCAACCCGAACCCGACCCATATTATTATTCGTGTCAAATATTTCAACGCTAACCCAACCCACAGAAAATCCGTGTCAACTCGAAGATGACCCGTTTAACCCATATTTTTAAATGAGTCATACATGTTCGTGAGTTATAAGTGGGATGTTGGGTTATAAGCGGGTTATCAAAAAAATGTTTAATGGTGAGTATATAAGTGTGACAAATAAATAATATAGTGTGCAAAAAATAACACAATTATAACTAACCATGTAAATAGAAATGAAAAAGGAAAACAAAAATTTAATAGATTTTTTTCTAAGTACTTAAATGGGTTAACGGGTCAACCCATTTTATATATGCGTCAACCCGAACCCGACTCATTTTAATACGGGTCGACCCAAACCTAACTCATTTTTTTAAACGAGTCGTGTTACTTGACCCGAATCTATTTTTTTCGTGTTGGGTTCAGGTCGGTTTTCGGGTCGTGTCAATAATTGTTGCCCCTAAATAAACGCCAGTATGGAAGACCACAACGTCTGTGCATGAGCAGGGAGACAAGTCGTATAGCCCGCAGTAAATGTGACCAATCAGGAGGCTCTACAGAGGGGCTAGACCTGTCATCATGCGGACGAAGGCCATGCGAAGGGAATAGCAAGTACAGTTCCCATCTGCCTCGGCCAATTAGACCACGCGAGGCCACCTCACCAACGGTCTCCACTAACGACAAGTAGCAGAGAGGACAAGAGTACAGAGGACAAAGAGAATTAGCCAATCATGGCGTGTCAGTCCTGCCACTAACGGCGGATGACACGTGTCCAAACCCTACACGTCCACCAATGACGTGACGCCACGCGGATAGGGGGTACATTCTCTCTCACTAATTTATATAATAAAATATAACACCTTATCCTCAACTAATGATGGCCGATGTGAAAGCAAGCCTTTAACTAGGCCTCGACCTAATAGGTAGGTTAAAAGTTAATGTTGATGCCAGTGTGGAACCTATTTAAGGAGGACTTCACATCCTTGGATAGGCCATTCAAAAACCCTGAAGAACACTTAGGCCGAATACGTTTTTGTGTTTGTACATTGGTTCTGATCTCGGTTCCTAGTAGTCTCCTTCCATCGGATTATGTGTGTTGTTTCAGGTTCACTCACCATCACCATCAACTTTGTCGTTCATCTAGCGAAGGATCAACCCTGTAGCAACGTGGTTTAGCTTCTCTGATAAGAGGTTAGACTATTGTTTCTTTATTGGCGCCATCCGTACCGGCTAGAACAACAAACCAATCCATCTTTTAGCTAGAAAAATGTCAACTGGAAATCTTCCAAAGTTCAATGAAGATGCTCCCGTCATTGAGGACGCTCGTGACGAGGGCACCGAAGTTGAAAATCCAACCACCGTAACCAAGGTAGCCAACAAGACGCCTCACACTCATGTGGCCGACACCGGTGACCACCGTGGACCCGACGGCCAGGAGACACACCAAGACAAAGATAACGAAGATCCAAATGAGTGGCTCTTCCGGGAACAAGAGAGAGTCACTGCTCGTTACAGTAAAAGATGATGCAAATGGATCAGAAGCAAGTTCAGAAGACCATTAGCTTCGGCCCTACCCACCAGTGCTAAAGGCCGAGAAACAGAAACAAGACTCCTAGCCGTCCTCATAAAGACAACTGTTAGGGGAGTTGTAGCGGAGGCCATAGTAGAAATACACATATCTAGGGCTACTCTCACTCAGACGAGGAAGACGGCTACGAATCTACTGTGTACGCATAAGATGATGGCGATCTGGTCAAACCCTATCGACCAAAGGACCTCGCGGAGAAGTCGAAGTTCTGCGCCCGCGTGGCCCTAGCTCACGTCCCAGCTAAAGCCAAACTTACCAGCAGCATCGGGAAGTACGACGGCATCCGCGACCCCGATGATGTCACACCCTCAAAATCCACTTGCGGAGTTTTACCGCGAGGCGCATGACAAACCAGGATCCAAGTCAACGATCACAATAAACAATCTAAATGAACATATGCAATTTCAAAAACATAGTTTAAAATTCCCAAATACAGCGGAAGCTTATTCTCAAAACATAATCCAAAAGTAACCCAAATATTCAATGTTTGAAAACCATGCAATCCTAACTAGACGCCGTGCAGACGTGTGCGCCCTAGTTCCGTAGTGCTACCTTAGCGACCTGAGAAAACATGTAAGAGTTACGTCAGCACAAAAATGCTGGTGAGTTCACAGGTTTTGTAATCAAAGTATCAAGTTCAACCTGTCCATACTATATCAATTGTAAACCAAGTACGCTAGCTAGGCGTATGTTTTGTTACTACAACGATTGGAAAACCATTACTAACTCGCAAACCAGATGTTGTGCCCGAATAGTAAACCTGTTCCTGTTTGAGACAATATGCACTCGCCCGGCCCTCCAAGCCGACGAGCGGGGTTGGTTACTCCCAATAGATCTATTCACATTTCCCCGTTGTGCTAACCCGCACATTCATGGTTTCCCCCGGGACTTCCAAAGATCGTATAGTAAACCATAGAAACCCATAGTATGACAGTTGTTACCAAACATAAGTTTAACACATGTTTTCTCCCCCAAAAAGTGAAACCAGTTAAAAGAGGGCCCGTAAACTCACCTTAGGTTGCGTTACTTCGTAATACGAATAAAATCAGCAAGCTATGTTAGCCCCGTAAGGCGGCGACCTAACATATGACAGTTACAAGTAATTAGACTAATAACCCGTAGGTTAGTTAGTCCCTAGATGTCCAGACCATAACCAAGTTCGTTTGAAAACACTGTGACTGTTAATTTAACCCAACGTACAAGACTCGACATCCCATTGGTGACCCGAGACTCCCCGTGTTATACTTGCACTCTCAAACATACAATCATGCAATCACACTTAACATACGTTAAAATTCAACAAGTTGTAGCACGTAGTTCAAGTATCTCATAAATAAGTCCGAGCACATGTTACCAAGTTATTAGGTATGTTACGGGGTTCCTAGCATGTTCCTAGGTGTCAAATCGGGTCTCGGAATGTCAAAATACACTTACAGCAGCAGTACAGGCGATTAGGAAAAGTCAACTAGCGATTATGAAAGTCAACAGGCATTTAGGAAGGCTAATCGCCTATACTATAGGCGATTAGGGTTATATGGTATGCAAATCAGGAGTTTATAGGCGATTACGTCGTAAGGCATGCAATTCAGGGCTTAACTAGCAATTAGGATCGTAATCGCATGAAGTAAAGGCATTTAGGCCCCTACTCTCCTATACTATAGGCGAATAGGATCCCATATCAGGCGAATAGCCTCCTATTCGCCTATAGCATAGGCGACTAGGATCCCTACTCGCCTTTAGCCCAGCTGTTCTAGTTTTTCGCGCGTTTAACACTCCAAATCAGATCCAGAACGTGTGTAAACATCAAATATCAATCAAACAACCATACCAAACATATTTCAATCAAAATCCTTCGTTTAACCTCGTTCTATCAGCCCTGCATGCAACCATGTATCCCAAAAACAATACACATAGCATGAAACATCACATTAACATGCATAACCGTAACCCTAATGAACAATTACTCAGATTTCATCAACATGCTATCATCATCAATCTGTAACTACCTTAAAATCATGCTAACAATCCTTCTTGAATCACAAAAACCCTATCTTTTAATTATAAACACACATACAACATGCATGATAGTTAGAATCCAATTAACAACGATTATTAACGAATTTCAGAAGACACATACGTTTATAAACAGGTCTGGACCATTAGGGATTCAATAAAACATTATTAAAGGTTGCATGAATGAAAACCACGCCTTAGATTTATGATAGATTGATGTAATAGGCTTGAAATCTTGTGTTTTGATCCAAAATCGTGTTCCAGAGGTTGTGTGTGTGTTGGGGCGAGTTGTGGGACGACTAGGGTTGTTAATATGAAGTTTAGGAGGTCAAGTATTGTATTTATAGTCGTTTTTAGTCGTCCAGCACGTTATAGGCGATTACGCAGCAGCATCAGGCGAATAGGGTTGCTAATCGCCTTCCCTATAAGCGATTAGCCTGCTATTCGCCCCCAGCATCTCCCATTCGCCCTCCCTATAGGCGATTAGCCCTCCCTAATCGCCTATAGGGGTTGGTTCTGCGTAATTTGCGCGTAAAACCCCGTTTTAACATATGTTAACACCTTTTCACATACCGACAAGTCACATAATGATTGTAAACACATAATACTTGCAAACAAACACATTCACACTCGTTCACCAATTCCCGGGACTCGAGACTTGTATGTTCCCTATGCTCTGACGATTCTACAAACCGTCACCCTTTGTACACTTGGTTAAGGACTGACATCTAATGAGCCTCTAGACTAACATCTAATGATCCTCTATACTAAACTAACAGTTCCCGAACCGTAACACGACTCGACTAACCCAGTTAAGTATAATCTACGCGTGACTCGCTAAGGTAGACTTTCATCTAGACAGCGTTGTTAACCAGAATTTGCCGGGTGTCACACATAACCAGAACTGGCTCATGCAGGTTTGGTGTCTTCTTTTTTCACAAACCCTCACGGGTGTAGCGAGAGTCTGGTTTGACAACTTAGGCCAAATACATACTTGTGTCTCTACGTTGGTTTCGATCTCGGTTCCTAGCAGTCGCCTCCCATCGGATTATTTGTGTTGTTTCAAGTTCACTCACTATCACCACCAAATCTGTCGTTCATACAGTGAAGGATTAACCATGTAGCAAAGTGGTTTAGCTTCTCTGATCAGAGGTTAGACTCTTCTTCAATAAGTATAACACAAGAAGGAAATGTATCCACCATATTCTCAAAACAATCTGCTCATCAATATTTAAAGTGCTTTTCCAAAGTGTTTTGTTTTTCTAATCTTCCAAAATTAGTTGTGATTACTTTCAATCGATTTTTTGAAACTGATCGAGTTATGAGTTACATCTGGGTCCTCTTACTAACGACCTATTGTTTTTACATAATGCGCACCGTGCATTGGGTGTTTTCAAGCATCCAGAAAATTACAAGGATAGCACACATATTAAACGTGGTGATAGATCTATTTGGCAAATACTTAAGCATAATCCTGTAGGGGAACGAGTTAAAAGTATTATACATAAGCCCGGTTTGGTGAGATTTTAAGCTGTGGTTATCGATACATCGACCACCCACTAATAAATGCATTGGTCAAGCGATGGAGGCCAGAAACCCACACATTTCATCTACCGGTGGGTGAAGCAACCATCACGTTAGAGGATGTTAACGTGTTGTGAAGATTACCGGTAGAAGGTGTTATGGTATCGGGGGCGGAGAGTCACATGACACAAGATCATGCAATAGCCTTGTGTGAAACTTTGTTAGGTTTTACCACCAAGTCTACTGGATTTCAGGGGAAATCAATTCTTTCATCTTCTATTTTGAGAGAAATAAAAAAACTATTTTCTGAACTTGAAGCAACGCACGAACACTGCATTATTTATGCACGTTTAATAATATTTTATTTAATTGGTTGCACAATACTTCCAGATAATGCAAACAATAAGATTTCATTACACTTTTTAAGTTTTTTACATGATTTAACAGGATGTTCACAGTACAGTTAGGGTAGTGCAGTTTTAGCCAGTCTGTATAGAAACCTATATGATGCCACATCACTCGATGCCGTAAGCATTACTGGCTCGGTCTTCATTTTGCAAATGTAGGCATGGGAAAGAATTCAATGTATTGCGCCCGAGCCTAACCCTGATTTTGTTTACGGCTGCTTGGTAATTTATAACTTGAAATATATATTATATAGGTGAAACACGTAACTCAACTTTTTTATAGGTACGTTTGTCAAATCTTATTATTGATAAAATCAATAATTATATTTTGACTGAATTACAAGTTTTGTCCTTTAACTTTACACCCGATTGCAAAGAATGTCCTTTAACTTTAGAATTGATTGGTTTTGTCCTTTATGTTCCAAAATCTTACATGATTTATCCTTTAACCCTAACCCAGTTAGATTTTAACATTACTATGAGGGTAAACTCGTCTTTTTACTCTTTAAGGGACTATTTATGTAGTTAACTTAAAATTTGGAACCAAAATGATAAGTTTATAAAATGTTTATTAAAAAAAAGTTTATAAATAAAAGAAATTCTGCTTATCCAACCCCCCCCCCCTCCTCTCTCTCTCTCTCTCTCTCCCTCCCTCCCTCCCTCCCTCCCTCTCTCTCTCTCTCTCTCTCTCTCTCTCTCTCTCTCTCTACATTCACCATCCTCACCATCATTCTCCAACATCATCCTCTAATTTAATCAACTTGATCACAGGTTTCTAGATGGTTCACTTAATATCAAGAATTCTGATGAACATAAGGAGACATCATCTGTCAGTTTAGCACCAAAGGACATTATAGTATATAACCAACAATCAAACAACATTGACCAAACAGGGGAAGTTTCCTAGTGAAATTCAATATCCTAAAGCTTCTGTCAAAAGTGTTGCACCAAACAAGAGAAAAATACAGGTGGGAGAAGCTCAAGATCTTGTGTATACCAGTAACATTTCCTTCCACTGCCATCACCGCCATCGTCACCGTCACCGTCACCATCTTCATCTCGAAACTCTTCACCATCACCATCTTTCTTCACCTCGAAACCTTAACCCCACAGCAAACCCACCACTATTTGTCTCCTCCGTTGTGGTAATCGGGAGGCTCTAGCCACATCTTTGGTGATGGCGGCTAGGGTTCCGGCGACTGTGACGGTCTCTTTCTGCTATTGCCGATTTTTTCTTTTTGTAGATATAAAGCCATCATTTCATATGCTCTCACAACTAATGCTTCTTGTTGAATTCTTTGTACTTTATTGCTAGTAAGAATGGCCATTAACTAGCAAATAGTTGACTTTTCTTCTTCTGACTTGTTTCTTGTATTGTGATGGTGGCTGTTTTGGTGTATTGTTGTTAACATCATGAAAAAATTCACCATTTTCACTCCATCTGATGAATCTTTGGAGGTCAATTGATTTTTTACTCAATCAACAAGAGGAACTCAATTGATTTGGGGGATGTCAAGATAGCTACATATATAAGAAAAAAGAAGAGCGCGTGCACGCGCCGGACGGCGAGGCCTCTACCACGCACCGCTTGTTCTCCGCCACAGGTGTGGTGGTCGGTGGCCGGACCACCACCCTCCTCTCTAGAACACTCTCCCTCTGTCTCTCTAATCTGGATATGTTTGGGGTGATAGTACAAACTTTATAAAAAGACATGTATTTCTACATATTGATCCAAAACTTTAAATTAGTTATACACTTAGTCCCTAGAAGATTAAAAAGACAAATTTACCCTCAAAGTAGCATTAAAATCTAACAGAGTTAGGGTCAAAGGACAAAACGTGCAATATTTTGAAACATAAAGGATAAAACCAATCAATTTTAAAGTTAAAGGACATTCTTTGCAATCGGGTATAAAGCTAAAGGACAAAACTTGTAATTCAGTCTTATATTTTTATAGGTACGTTTGTCTAGTAAAAACATTTCTGAATTCAACACCAATATTATTATTATTTAAAATATTATATTCAAGACAATGATTTTAGCCTAAATTGTTTGAAAATTTCAGAGACTAGTCTACCAAACCCAATACTTAATGCTAATGTAGCCGTTACATTTGCCAGCGTGGCACCCCCAAATTAAATTTAAAAAAAAAAAACCATACAGTCATTTGGTCCCCCAAATTCGACCGTTACAACAAAACACTTATTATTATTATTATTATCACTCTCACTGTCTGTTGTTATTTCAGCTTTTTATTAACTGAAACAAACACTCTCAAATCACACCTGAAAAAACATGGCGGATGATCTCATGTTCTCTGCTGAAGAGTTGAGAATTGATGAAGGCCTCGGCTACCCGAAAGCGTATGCTAAGATCTGTCGCGATCGAGGGTTCGGGCCATTCGTGCTTGGCCCTCCTTTCACTTTCACTCCTTATGTTCTTCAATCTCATCAGGTAAAATACCCTTTTCTGGATTTCCAGTTTCTGATCTGATAATAATAATAATAATAATAATAATAATAATAATAATAATAATAATAATAATAATTAAAGTTTTTGATATGGAAATTACTTGATTTGAAAAATTCTATGTTTTGGGTTTTTGCTTCAGTGTTTAAAGATTTGAAAGATTTAGGGATTAGGGTTTTGAATAATAATAATAATAATAATAATAATAATAATAATAATAATAATAATAATAATAATAATAATAATAATAATAATAATATCTCAACAGATTGTGAAATTAAAAATAAAAAACTCTAATCTTGATTTGCATTTCAAGATCAGTAATATGTGTGTTGTTTTTATAGGCTTCAAGAGCCAAGGAGTTAGATGGGATGTTTCCGATTACAGACCCGAAAGCGAAACCATCAGCAAGACCAAAGATTTTTGTAAGCCTGCTATGGAAGCAGCTTAACCATTTAGGGTAATTTAAATCTGCAACTTTTTTTGATTTAATATTTGTTATTTAATAAAAAAGGGATTTGAATTTTTAAGTTATTGGGATTATTACAGGAATGCTGGATTTGATCCTGAGACGTTTAGAGTAGACCCGTATGGCAACGTTCTGTATTTTCATGCTGATTCGGCTTCTCCTCTTGCTTGGGATGTTGATCATTGGTTTCCTTGCTCAAGTAATTAATTATCTTTGTAAATAGTGAACTTATTTTATTTGTTCAATGGGTTGATTTGGGTCAGATTTTATATCTAACGCGACAAACGGGTCGAAGTTGAAGTTTACTATGATATGAAATGGGTCAAGGGGGTTGACCCGATTGAAATTCGCCCAAAGTGGTTTCAACAAATTAGATACTTAATATTAATATTAATGAATTTGTGCATTCTTTGTTGGTTTCTTGGTGAATTATAGGGGGAGGATTGACTGTTTCAAGCAATTTAAGATTATTACAATGGCAAGTATGCAAGAAGAAGCATAACAAGCTTGAGTTTTTGGTTCCATGGTGGGACCTTCAAGTCGGTATATCGGTTAACCAGTTCTTGTCTATCTTTGCTTCTTCAAACTCGGATTTCAGGTAAACTTGAAACCATGATAGTGAGGTGTCAAATCAAATCATTTGCTTTTGAATGGGTCGATATGGGTTGTGTTTTATTTCAAACGGGTCAAATTTAGTTAAAAGAAGGCAAAGCGGGGTACATCCTCCTAAATCTTTTGTTTGTTCATATTATGGAAAGAAGTATTTAACAAAGTGTTTGGGGGTCGGTCCAACTTGAACGAACCCATTTTGACCCATTGCATAACCCGCCTAACCTGTGAATCTTGATACCTCTACTTGTTTACCTTATATATCGAGATCATTTTAGTACATTGGTTCTAAAATTTTCATTTGCTTTTGAATGGGTCAATTGGGTTGTGTTGTATTTCAAACGGGTCATATGGGTCAAATAAAAAATTTAGCTAAAACCAAACAGGTCAAATGGGTACAACCGCTGATGTCTTTTCTATTTTGTGATTAACGCAAGAATTATATTAACACCTTGGCTCTAAACTTTTCAGGCATAGGGATTTTATTTGTTGTTTAGCAACGGTGAGTGTGAAGAGCTTAATGACTCACAAACAGTTGATTCGCATTGTTTTCCACAACCGTTTAACGAGTCAAAGAAGAAATCAGGACTTGCTCCGGCCGCTATTGTTTTGTCTAGAAAGGAATCCAATGACACCTTATTGCAATCTGTTGATATTAACAGAAGACACACAACAAATTCGCCTATAGGTACAAATATTAAATATCTGTTCATTTTATATAGGTAGCGTCATGCGCATGATTTATGCATTATATTTACAGTTTTGGGAGACTATCAACAATATTGATTTTTTTTTTTTTTTTTTTTTTTTTGTGGCAGCTTTGAGAAAATCAAGGCAGAGTGTGTCAAAAGAAAATGAAGTTCCGGATTTCGTTACAAACCCGTATCAAGCTATTGTCGTAGCGAGGGACTCATTGAGGCAAAAAGAAGAAACTACAAAGAAACAGGCAGAGATAGAGAAACTGGATGAAGAAATGATGGAACTGAAACAAAAGAATGAAGACGAAAGAACTTCAATCCAAGATCTTGAAATGTTGTTAATTAAGAAAAGAAGGCGCGCAGAAAAATGTCGCCGTTTAGCAGAAGCTCAATCGTCGTATAAGGGAATGCTTGAGAAGATGATAAGAGACGCTATGCACCAGTAAGGATATTATGATTAAAGGTCGAAAATGGGGGGGGGGGGGGATAATGGATGATTGCTAAAATCTTTTTTTGATTAATGCAGGAGTGTCATTTACAAAGAACAAGCTCGGTTAAACCAAGCAGCATCGAATTCACTCATGGCTAGACTTGAAGCTCAAAAGGCGATGTGCGATACATCAGAAAGAGAACTCCATAAGAAATTTAAGCAAAAAGATGAATTAGAGAAGCTAGTTCGACCCGATTGGGAACAAACAAGAAAAAGATCAAGAATGGATGATATCCTCATATGTGATGAAAACAATGATCAGCTTGTCTTATATCAACAACCCGAAAACAAACCAAACGAAGAGCAAGAAAAAGACGAAAATACCCTTTTGTGCTTGCAAGGTGTCCACGCGGAACACAAACAACTAAGGGTGTTTTTGGAAGAAGAGCATAAAGCATCTGAAGCAGAGATGGAAGAGATGGATGTTGAAAATGGTAAGAAGCTGCAAAAGATGAAAATAGAAGAAAAGGGGATCGAGTATGATATTCGGTTTCCAACTGATGAATATGATCTAGTGGAAGAAGATGAAGAAAGCCGAAAGCAACGTGGGAAAGGGAACGTTGAAAAATGGCTGCAAATGCTTCTGGAGAAAGATGGGAATGATCAAAGCACTCAACTTTATGATGCGGATGCTAAAAGGACCGACGAAATTATACAAAAGATGAATATGAAGTATCCCCAGAAAGAAATCTTGAAAAATGCACAAGAACAGAACGAAACGACTGATGAAATCATGAAAAACATGAAAAATCCGCCGTACAAGATCAATCCAGGAAGAAGTAGCAGCGTTAGTCAACTGGAGTGTGACACATCAGCAAAGGCGTACAAGATTAATCCAGGAAGAAGTAGCGTTAGCCAACTCGAGTGTATACACACATCTGCAAAACTTAGTAGGAGGAATAGTTTTGAAGTGAAGGAAAAAAGCGAAAAGACTGGGAAGTTTAAGGAAGTTGCAAGGAGTGAGAGTGCTAGAGTTTTGAGACGGATTCCATCTTCGCCGTCGATTATTCTGGGCATGAAAAAGGGGGTTGATTGCATACGAAGAAAGCCGGCTGTAATCGGAGATGATGATGATGATGATGAAGAGCATGCAGGAAGTAAGAACTTTATTAAGTCTTCCTACAAAGTAATCAAGAAAGCAGTAAAGATATAGTTTTTTTTTTTTTTTTTGTATATGTGTTTGTGTATGTGTGAAACTAGTGTGTGTGTGTGTGGTTATTTGATTGATTGGTTTGGTTGGTTTGCTATGCTTGGTTCTTCTACCAAGCATGTAATAACTTGTTACTGTTTCTGTTTCTTTTGTGCCTATAAATTTGAAGAAAAAGATAGCATATAAAGTAACACTGTTACATTCTTTGCAAGGATCAAACAAAGTATATTTTGCACTTTTGCTAAATATATTTTGCATTGCACCAAACATAAACTTCACAAGGCCGGGTCACCAAACAAGATCAAAGAAAAGAACCCAACCCCGGTTAAAGGTAGCACTGTAGGTGTGATTGAATATCCATCATTGTAAATGTTGCAATTCCGGTTGCAGTTGAAAAGTCACCCATGAATGAAGAATATTCGTTCGGGCTACGAAACTGAAAAAAAAAATCAGGTATAATATGTTAGGAAGGTTAAAAAAAAGCCGTAAAATCTTAGTCTTGCATTATATAGGTGGCAAGATGGACTGGTTAGATAACGGTCAAAACTAGTAATTATAGAAGGGCAAGTTTGGTTTGGCTGCATTGGGAGTCGGTGAAGGAAGTGTTCAGAGCGAGGTTGTCTAAGTGGGTTTGGAGGTATAGAATTGAGTCACAAGCTTTGTGGCGAAGAGTAACAGATTCATTTCATGGGTTCAAAAGGAAGTGGGGTGTAATGCCGTTAAATATCCGAGTTACCGATCCGTGGAAACATTTGGTTATGCTCAGGAACAAGACAAAGGTTGAAGGGATGTGGCGCTTAAAGATAAGTTCCCTTCTTTATTTGCATTAGAAAGAGATTTATGGTTTTGGTGTGTCAAAGCTGTGGAAATCATAATATGGAGGCTGTGCAGTTTTGGAACACAGTTAACAATTCTGTGAATGGGGCGACGGCACAGGAGAAGCTGATGTGTCTGTCCCTGATCGAAAATGTGCAGTTTACAGGCGCGCAGGACCAGTGGCAGTGGGCAGAAGATAGAACAGGTGCATTCTCAGTGAGTGCAGCCAAGGTTTGGTTAGAGAAGGAGGATCAACAAACGCCAACTTTTGTGTTGGATTGGTGTATGTGGGTACGGGCGAAAGTTAATATATTTGTTTGGAGAGCTGAAATGGAGAAGATAGCTACGATAGACGCTTTGGCGAAGAGTAAGATACAGGTTAACAGAAGTTTCTGCAGCCTGTGTGAAGATAGTGCAGAATCAGCGGTGCATTTGTTTTGCGGATGTATTTTTTCGACCGGCGTTTGGGAAGCTATTTCAAGGTGGTGCCGAATACCAAGTATTTTTGTTTTCTCGATCCGATATAGTTAATCTGCACAATACGGTTGGTCTGAAAGGAGCAAAGAAGAAGGCGTTTCACGGTATCATATTTATTGCGCTTTGGTTCTTGTGGAAGGTTAGGAATGATTTTATTTTCTCAGATAAAAGGCTAAAGGTCATGGTACAAATGTAGATATAAAAAAGGATGTATAGATTGGGCTACGTAGTGGAAATTTGAAATGGTGTAGTTTGTTTGGTGTAGCGGTTCTTTCTCCTCCTTGGAGAATGAATTCTGCGTGCGGTTTTTAATAAAATTAGCCTTTCAAAAAAAATAAAAATAAATAAAAGATTATTAAAAGTGGTTTATGGTAAATAATTCTTGATTGATTTTCAATAGAATAGAGATCCCATTATATAGGGATTTGGATACAAGATAAGAATGGAAACAATAATTATCTCCTAATCTATACAATCAATTCAAATCAATCAATATCTATACTAAATATAAGATAATGCTAAGATCCCCCCGCAGTTTGATCGGGCACGGAGCATACGGTTAAACTGGATCTGAAAGATTGAAACATCTCGTGAGATAACCCCTTGGTGAAAATGTCAGCGTACTGAGAAGAAGAAGGGACATGAAGAACCCTGATATGGCCAACGCGAACCTTTTCACGCACAAAGTGAATATCGATCTCAATGTGCTTTGTACGTTGATGTTGAACCGGGTTATTCGAGAGATAGAATGCTGAAACATTATCACAATAAACCACAGTTGCACGTTGTAGAGGGACATGAAGCTCAAGAAGCAAATTTCGTAACCAGGTGGCTTCGGCAACCGCATTTGCTACACCGCACTCCGCTTCCACACTGGAGCGGGAGACTATAGGCTGTCGTTTGGAAGACCAAGATAGGAGATTATCACCCAAAAAATACACGGTAACCACTAGTGGATCGACGGGAATCCGGGCACCCACCCCAATCAGCATCTGAGTAGGCAACTAGAGAATCGACCTTAGATTTCATGATCCGAATACCATATGAAAGCGTCCCTTGCAAGTAACGAATGATTCATTTCATGAAATTGAAATGCGGATCCCGTGGTTCATGCATAAACAAACAAACTTGCTGAACAGCATATGAAATATCTGGCCTTGTGAAGGTCAAGTACTGCAGGGCTCCTGCCAGACTGCGATAAAGTGTAGGGTCGTGAAAAAGCTGGCCATCCGTGGCACTAAGTTTGCATGATAAGTCAACCGGAGTGGTACATGGCTTGCACGCAGACATGGAAGCTCTGTCGATGATTTCCTTAGCATTAGGCCGCTAGTTTGATGAGTCACCTTGATGCCGAGGAAGTGATGTAGACAACCCAAGTCAGTCATGGCGAACTCTCGTGACAGAGCACGAATCATCTCCTGTAAAAATGCATCCGTATATGCAGTGAGGATAATGTCATCCACATACAACAGTAAATAAGCAACCTGTGGACCCTTGTTATAAATGAAAAGCGACGTGTCCCACTGACTACTCCGAAATCCCTATGAAAGAATAAATGCGGCAAAACGAGTGTACCACGCACGAGGGCTTGTTTTAGCCCGTATAAAGATTTCTTCAACCTGCAAACAAAATTTGGGCATCGTTTGTCCACAAACCCGGGTGGCTGATGCATAAAAACAGTCCCCTGCAAATGCCCATGTAAAAAGGCGTTCTTGACATCTAGCTGATGAATGGGCCAAGAACGCGAGACAGCCAACGACAATACAGTGCGTATAGTAGCCGGTTTGACAACCGGGCTAAAGGTATCCTCACAATCAATGCCTACGGTCTGAGATTTACCATTTACCACTAACCGGGCTTTGTAACGTTCCAAGGTTCCGTCTGACTTAAATTTATGGCGAAAAAGCCACATACATCGAATGACCGGGTTGTCAGTCGGACGGGGAACCAAATCCCATGTATCATTTTCCTGCAATGCATTAAATTCGGCCTGCATAGCGTGTGTCCAATTAGTATCTGAGAAGGCCTGGGCATAGGATTTGGGTACCGTGAAATTGTCGAGGTATGTAGGTTTAGTGGGGTATGCGGTTTAAGAGACCCGGTCTTAGACCGAGTGGTCATTAGGTGAACGTTGGTTGGGGTTGTAGGTGGCTGTGGATGGGCCGGATGGTTTGCGGTTTGATGGGAGGCTGTTTGTGATTGGGCCGTGGGCTGGGAGGTTGGAATGGGCCTCGTTGGTGGGAAACCGGGTGGAGGTATTTGGTGGGCCGTAGTTGAAGGCTGATTTGGGGCTGGTGGTTTTGGTCTTGGTCTCCGGGTGTAAGTAATGGGCTGTGGTGGGATAGGAGGTGAAGGAGTAGGGGGCCGTAGGCGTAGAGGTATTGGGTGGGTTGTTTGAAAAAGTGAAGGCGGGTGGAATCTGGTCATCGAGGAAGGTGTAGGAGGAGACCGGTGTGGGTATGGTGTAAGGAAAAGTATTCTCGTCAAAGGTGACATGGCGAGAAATGTGCACCTTCCCCGTGGTAGGGTCAAAACATCGGTACCCACGAAAATCGGGTGGGTACCCAAGGAAGATACACCGGATGGCACGGGAGTGAAGTTTATGGGGTTGAGTGGCCAATGTATTGGGGTAACAAGCGCACCCGAACACTCGTAAGTGATCATAGGTTGGGTGGCGAAGGTAGAGGGCAAAGGTGGGAGTGAAGAAATTTAACCGTTTGGTGGGTAGGATGTTATGTAGGTAGGTGGCAGTGTGAAGAGCTTCCACCCAAAATGAGGGAGGAAGGTTGGCATGGATAAGGAGGGCATGTATGATGTCATTAAGACGACGGATCATACGCTCCGCTCGGCCGTTTTGGGATGAGGTTTGAGAGCAAGAAAAGCGGAAAAGGAGGCCATTTTGTTGGGCAAAGGTTTTGAAGGCATTGTTATCAAATTCGCCTCCTAAGTCACACTGAAAAGTTTTGATTAGGCGGTTAAATTGTGTGTGGATTAGGCGATGGAATTTCACAAATGTTGGGAATGTTTCAGATTTATATTTTAAGGGGTAAACCCAAACAAAATGTGAAAAGTTGTCTATAAGGACCATGTAATATTTATAACCAGATTTGCTCATAACAGGTGAGGTCCATAAATCACAGTGGATAATATCAAAAGGTACAAAAGTAAAAGTATTAGAAGCATAAAAAGGTAATCGTTTACTGTTTGAAATGTGACAAGAATTGCAAAACTTAGACCGATGGTCTTTATTACATGGAAAATTAAAAGTCCGACTAAGAATATCAAGAAATTGAGAGCCTGGATGACCTAGACGATCATGCCAGGGAAGGGAAGCAGTGGTGAGGTAGCAGGCTTGAGGCGGCAGTTCAGGTTTGGTGAACGGATATAAGTCCCCAGTGCTATTGTGGCGAGAAAGAATTCTTCCATTGCGAAGGTCCTTCAAAGAAAAACAAACGGATCAAATTCTATAGAAACCCAATTATCACGTGAAAAACGACGTACGGAAATTAGGTTTTTAATAATTTGGGGATTATAAAGGATATTAGGCAGGATATAGGTACGGTTAGGGAGGGTGTAATAGCCGGTCCCAGATTTAAGAATTGGAACACAATCGCCATTACCGACCAATAATTTAGTACAAGTAGTAGATGATGAGGGATATTGAATCATACCTTGGTCCTGAGTAACATGTGCTTCGGCCCCGGTGTCCATAAAGGAAGTAGGTTCCTGTGCGTTCATCTGCATGGCGGAGAAAGCGGCACTCAAGTCGGATGGACATAACGCATTGTAGTTATAACCCGTGGGGGGTGCGGATGGTTGAGGGGGAGGGTACCTGGTGAACTGAGCAGACCGGTTGTCGGGTGGGTTGTTGGGTTGGGCTGAATAATTAAATCCAGAATGGTTGGTCTGGCCCGTAGGTGGTTTGTTGTTGGGTGTGGGCTGCCAGGAAGCTTGCGAGGGATATGGGCAAGGTGGGACGGCCCACCAGGCCCAATTTGGGTGGGATTGCATCTGAGGGAACCAACCGTAAGGCATCCTAGTGCCGCGTCTTCTGCCGCATCGGCCAGAACGGCCTCTGCCCCTCCCCCGTCCCCTGCCATAGCCATACGACGATGGAAAAGGGTTGGGATTTGGGTTGGGAGACGGGTTCTGTGGTGCCGAGGGAGACGAGGATGAGTTGGGTGGGTTGGGTGGGTTCGGTTTTTGGGTTACAAGGACAGATGATGTGGTTGATTGGTGGGCTTCCATGCGAATTACTTCATCCTGCAGCATCGTACGGGCAGTGTCCCAATCCGCATTGTTTTGATGGATGAGCGAAGCGGTTATGTCAAATTCTTGGGGAAGGCCGTGGACTAGTTGGAGAACAAGCCGTGATTCAGTGATGGGTTGATCTACATCTTCCAGTTGGTTTGCAAGATCGCTCAATCGTTGACAATAGTCGTCAACTGACGAGCAGTTAGCCAAGGTGAGGTTGTAGAACTGTGTTTCTAATGCCGCAGCCCGGGCCTTTTTGTTACTTAGGAATGTTTTCTCAAGTTTGAGCCAAGCGGCTCTGGCCGTGGACACGTGACCGAGCAGCCGAGGGAGATGATTGTCAGCCACGGTACTCAAAATCCATTGAAGTACCAAGGCGTCGAGTTCGACCCATAACGGGTACTCGGCAGCAGTTTCTTCGGGCGGATCGGTGCCGTCAATGTGGTCAAGCACCTTGTAAGCGACTGCGTGCAGCCGAAACAGCTTGACCCACGACGTGTAGGTAACTGTTTTTTCCGTCTAGAGTTCGGACTTTTGACTGGATGTTGGTGACGGAATAGGCGGGATGAAGGGGTGTGGGTTTAGCGGCCAAAGCCAAGGACTGTTGACTGTCGGCGTCTTTACTCATAGTCGGAATTAAAGAAAAAGAAGAAAAATTGATCGGCGGCGAGTAGGGTTAAAGAGCCGTAGCTTTGATACCATAAAAAGTGGTTTATGGTAAATAATTCTTAATTGATTTTCAATAGAATAGAGATCCCATTATATAGGGATTTGGATACAAGATAAGAATGGAAACAATAATTATCTCCTAATCTATACAATCAATTCAAATCAATCAATATCTATAATAAATATAAGATAATGCTAAGAATTATGTGGTGTGTCAGGAGAGAGAAAGTGAATCCGCAAGTTCAACTTGCAGATTCAATGCCACCTTAACAACACCTTTCTCTTCCCTCCTAGTTATCAACCGAGAAGCAAAGTCGTTGTCCACATAAGCATAAGGATTCACCATTTGCACAAAACCATACCTGACACACGCTAGTTGCACAAAATTCTTGTACTATGCCACCATTTTATCAAAAAATCAACTCATAAATTAATATGTTTTCTTTAAACATATATTTTCTTTGACATAAGTTTTTGATGAATAATATAAAAAATATGAGTGGCCACATCACAATAAAAGTTATGTTTACATTCGTTAACATCTTAAATGGTTAAGCCAAATGAAAACGAGGACATCACATCGTGAACCCCCAACATGGGTCTTTTTAGTCCTTTAGTATTTAGAATGACATTTTTATTGTTTTTTTTCTTTTTATCATCATTAGTAATGATTTTTCATATGATACAAAAGTGCTTTGGTAGTGTCTAGCCGTGACAATGTAAAGCTACAGGTGAGGTGACTGAAATTGTACACATGAACGTGAATATTTTGCAACACAAACTGGAACACGACATACGTATTCGCGGGTTAAAACTAACACGAACCATTTAGCCCGTAAACAAATATTAAAAAATAAAATTCAACACTTAAAAGTTCTAAATAATAATAATAATAATAATAATAATAATAATAATAATAATAATAATAATAATAATAATAATAATAATAATAATATTATTATTATTATTATTTAGTTAGTTAGTTAGTTAGGCTTTTTAGGGTTAAGATCAATAAATACATAGTGTAATAAATCAAAAAGTCGTGAGAAGGGTATCAAACAAACTTTGATTAAACTTATTCAAGCGGCATTGGAATCATGTTATAAAACCATACGATCTTAGTTTTTAGGATTTCGCTTTTTTTGGTTTTTAACTAGTTTTTAGAATTTGTGTTGGGTCTTTATTTTATTTTTGTTATTGTGTCATTTTTGCATTCATTGTGTCTTTTTTCTTCGGCATTATGTATATTTATCGGCATTGTGTTATATTTTGTGACCTGTTGTGTTATATTTTGTGATCCATTGTATTATTGCTATCCTTATCACCTTCTCATTTATTTTACACTAGTGAGAAACCCGCGCGTTGCGGTAAGGCTGCTAAACTCGCCATACTAAAAAAGTTAAAAATTATCATAGAAAAAGCTAAGTAAGTCGAAACCGTAACAAATCCTCATAAAAAAAGGAAATAACAAACTAAAAAACTGTAATGACTTGTTCGTCTATGCTTAGATGACTTGTACATTATCACACGCAACTCTGTTTTAGATGAAGCTTACGTTGAAACGTATATAAAAATAGAATTAATAAAGGAACTTCTTATTTCTCTTTCTTCTAAACACAAGATTGTAAAAAACAATAAGTTTGACCATGTCATAAAAAAGGATTTAAAAATATATAAAAGCATGTTATTTTATGAATAGTGTAACTTTACGTTGTTTAGTATGGTAAGCTTTCATGATGTCAAATTATTTAAAGTTTAGTAACCTATCCAATTCTATATAAAAGATTATGACAAAACATGTAACATCTATTATCTATTAATATATATAAAAGAATTGAACATTGCTGACGTGGCGTGCAATGGTGCCTTCAACCTCTCCATGAAACTGCCACGTGGCATCATAATTGAAAGATTTTAGTGTTTTTAAATTATTTCCTTTTTTAATTAAAAAAAGATAAACATAAAACCCTAAATTTATCTCTCTATCTCTCAATTCTCAATTACTAAAATTAAATTGAGTTATTTTAGGAAAAAAAAATTTAAAAATAAATTTAGATTTTTCTCTCTTATGTTCCTCCCATAATTTTTAAACGTTAATATCTTTTATATTCGAGATTTTTTAAATAAAAAAATTACACCAAATTAACGAGCGTTTTATTATCTTTCCAACGAGTACCATAGTGCTATATAAAAAACGAAAAAAAAATGACTATTTTTTGTGGGGTTATGTTCGTACAAAAAAAAACACAAGGTGTTCAGGTTATTCATTAATCATGATTTTTCTTTTAAACCAGGTTCTTATCTACGATGTTGAAATTCAGCCCAATCGCCATGCTATCATTGGAATTTTACTCTTGTAAAGATGGATATGTATACTTCATCAAGAGAAGCTAGGAGAAAGAAATGCGCAACACTGCAACACATGGTATCACCTTATAACAAGGTTATTTTTTATTTATTTAATTAGAAGAGTAATAATTATTACTATTAGTATTAGTATTATTAGAATGTTTATATTTTTCAACCCCCCCCCCCTCATGAATTCTACATCTATATAAGTCAAAGTCAAATTGTAACATATTTTAAATCACGTGAGGATGATTATATGTTGAAGGTTATCCTTTTAATAATGTATTATGTTTAATATGGTTTATGCTTTTTATTTTTTTAACTTTTTAAATAAATGTTTTTTTTTAACTAAGATTGATTATGTTTAAGTTATTTACTCTTTTCGTGATTTGAGTTTTCTTCTTTTATCATTTTTTATTAAATCATATTAAATTTTTCAACCCCGGGACCTTCCCGGGGTAATTAGCTAGTTATCTATATATATAATAAACCAAAGCATTTTTAATGACATGTCATAATATTATGCAATCTCTCTTTTGAGAGATGCCACATAGGATGTGATGTGGCAACTCTAGACCAATTAAAAAAAGGAATAAATATGGTTTAAATATGATTTAACATAATCTATTAAATACCTAATCTACTAAATGTAAATATTAAAACTTTATTATTTTCTCTCTCATGTTTCCTCTCATAACTTTTAAATGTTAATATTTTTTATATACGAGATTTTTTAAAGAAAAAAATTACACCAAATTAACGAGCGTTTTATTATCTTTCCAACGAGTACCATAATGCTATATAAAAAACGGAGAAAAAAAACGACTATTTTTTGTAACCCGACAGGTATTGTGTTAGGTTGGGAATTAGTTTAAAAAAAATTGTGGGTTTGGGTTGGGCCTGGGATTAGGTGATACCCGACCCAATTACCTTTTTTTTATATTAGAATATGATAACTTATGGTAGAGATTTGTTTAAAATAATAATAATAATAATAATAATAATAATAATAATATTCATTAATCATATATTGACAGATGCCATTTTTATAGTTTAGATACTTCTAATTTTATTCACTTTACTTAGATTTCTCAACCCGGGACGCTCCCGGGGTATAAACTAGTATATATATATTGCAAAGGGATTAATCCTACATGTCATACTCCTATGCAATCTCTCCTTTGAGAGATGCCACATATGATGTGATGTGGCAACTCTAGACCAATAAAAAAAAGAAATAAATATGGTTTAACCTAATCTATTAAATACATAATCTACTAAATGTAAATATTAAACCTTTATTATTTTCTCTCTCATGTTCTCTACTATAACTTTTAAACGTTAATAACTTTTATATACGATATTTTTTAAAGAAGAAAATTACACCAAATTAACGAGCGTTTTATTATCTTTCCAACGAGTACCATAGTGCTATATAAAAAACGGAGAAAAAAACGACTATTTTTTTGTAACCCAACAGGTCTTGTGTCAGGTTTAGAATTAGTTTAAAAAAAATTGTGGGTTTGGGTCGGACCTGGGATTAGGTGATACCAATGAATTTTTTAAAATAATAATATGATAACTTATAACAGGGATTTGTTTAATAATAATAATAATAATAATAATAATAATAATAATAATAATAATAATAATAATAATATATATTGGCAAGTCATATTGGTTATATTGTTATATTAGATATTTTAACCCGGGACGCTCGGGATAAAAACTAGTTCTATATAAAAGATTATGACAAAACATGTAACATTATAATTATTGTTTTTTATATGTTTTCTATTTCATATGTTAAAAGTAATTGTAGAAATAAATGTAATGTGTTATCATAAACATTTATTCACTCTTGAATTCATTTAGATTAAATATAGTGATTTAAAGACCAATTTGCCCCCAAAATGTAGTTATTATGTGCATTATATGTTGTATCATAAACAAATTAACTTATACCTCTTAAATTTTAAAAAGTCTTTCTCAAATACTTTATGATATAGATATAGATAGCATAGATATAGATATAGATTATATTGAATAACTTAACTCTTATTTTTAAACTTTTAACCTTTGGCATAAAAAAACCTAAATAAGTTAGTTGTATATGCTCATGATCTAGTGGTACGGTTTTTGCCTCTCACAAAAGTGGTGTCGATTCAAATCTTTATAAGTGCAAGGTTAAATAATATTTAGGTGTAAAAATTTATTAAAAAACATAAGACAAATTTGTGGGTTCGGCCTAGATTTCACTCAAACCCGTTTAAGCTAAACTCAAACCTACAAAATTTCTTAGGGGGGACGGGGCGCTGTAACATTTCGCATTTAATAATTATACGTTACGTATAATTTGGATTTAAACGACAAGTTCTATTATTATAGTTTACATCTAATTATTTTTTTTTCTATATATATATATATATATATAAAGGTTTATAATAATAATAAAAATAATAATAATGATAATATTCAAAGTATTGGGTATTTAGTTTAAACCCAAACATCCAATCAAACCCAACCCAACAATCCTTCTTTCCCCACTCTGAGCCCATTAACAGTTCTGGCCCAAACAGACCCTTAGATCTCGGCCCACCTGGAACCAAGCCCAACTAACCTGGCCCTTCACTGTTTAAAAAAAAAAAAAACAAATAAAAAGAATTGCCAAACCCGGGACTCGAACCCGCGTGGTCTTGCTTATGGGCACCAGACACAACCACCTGGTCTAGCCTAGTGGTTGTGTTTGGTAGCTGTTTGTTTGAAATAAATACTAAACCCGTTCAATCGTGTTCTTCCCCAAAACTCTAATACGAGCCCTAGTAATTACAATCGAACGATCTAACAAGCAATAACCCGATTCATCATAGGGTTATTGCTTGTTGATAGCCGATGAACAAAACCCACTAAAAATTTTATACTTACAAGCACGATTCGTATAAGAATTGATGGTCAAAGCTACGAAGTCAACTCGAACAAAGGGCTCAAGAACAGACGATTCAGAGAGAAATTAAAGATTGAGAAGAGAGGATTGGCGAGTTGTGAAGGTTTAGGAGCGTTCAATTTATAGTGCTATGGTTCGTATGTTCGAATTGGAAATCGTTGACTTGGAATTGAATGTATACGCGTTTTTAATCAAAAATGGTAGGTTTTGATTGATGAATCGACGAGTGTAATGAACGCGGAATAATCAGCAGTTAATCGGTTCCGAAATTATCTCAATTACAGGTCAAAGGTGGAAGTTTGTTGTGGTCAAACTGTTGCTGTTTGCTGTTCGTCGAGCAGAAGAAGAAAGAGGAAGGAGGTTTTTTTTGTATATTTATATAAAACGAACTGGGTTTAAAACAAAATACAAGTGTGGCTCGGGTGGTTGTTGTGCGGGTGTTGTGTGTTGTTGACTCCGGTTCGAAACCCGGCAAAAGCAACCATTTTATTTGTTTTTTTTTTTTAAAAACAGTGAAGGGCCAGGTTAGTTGGGCCTGGTTCCAGGTGGGCCGAGATCTAAGGGTCTGTTTGGGCCAGAACTGTTAATGGGCTCAGAGTGGGGAAAAAAGGATTGTTGGGTTGGGTTTGATTGGATGTTTGGGTTTAAACTAAATACCCAATACTTTGAATATTATCATTATTATTATTTTTATTATTATTATAAACCTTTATATATATATATATATATATATATATATATATATATATAGAAAAAAAAATAATTAGATGTAAACTATAATAATAGAACTTGTCGTTTAAATCCAAATTATACGTAACGTATAATTATTAAATGCGAAATGTTACAGTCTCCCCTACTTTTAGGAACTTCGTCCCGAAGTTAAAGAAAGACACCAGGTTTACAATTGGTTGACTACCGAAAACCTTGATAAAATTTCACACTACCTTAACGTACCTGTAGATTCATGATTACGTTCTGGACCGTAATTACCAATTTACCTTACATTAGGGTTTTGCGTCCTTTTATGACTTTACCGATTGTTGAGCAGGTTCGATAGTCTCCACCAGTCGTTGAGCAGGTTGTAGGGCCTCTCCCGACTGTTGGAAAGACATGATGACCTCTACCAATCGTTAAGTAGGTTGTTTGGTAGTCAACTAATTGTTGCACAAGTAAGCAAGTATGATTATAGATATAGCAATTAGTTCACATTCAAACAAGCATGCACTCAGATGTTATGATAATACTTGAATTTATTACTTGAATTAAAAAGTGTCAATACATAGAATTAAAGAGAAAAATAGACATCATTCAAATGGTAGACTTTGCTGTTAAGTAGCTGGAGGGTTTCAAGCGGGGTTATTTGGAGCATCAAGAGCGTTTGTAGCAGGGATTCGACAAGCATCTGCAAGATGCCCGTACCTTTGACAATTGGTGCACTGTCGGCAGGGAACTGGAGTTGGATGGTGATACTGGCAGGTGTCACACTTAGGTAGCTTCCCGTGGTATTGTTTCTTGTTGGGTGGGGCAGTGGTGTCTATTGCAAAATTCCTGACCTTACATTTCCCGTTGGTTGAGGCCTCGTTTTGATTTCGACGGCAGGTTGGGGAGTATCCTTTTTCTTTTCCCCTTTACGAGTCAGGGTTCCTGCCTTCACATGGTTATCTGTTAGAGTGGCAGCCAAACGCTTTGCTTCCTCCAAAGTAGCAGGGTTCCTTCCCCACACCGTGTCTTGAATCTGCATTGGTAAACCACCAATGTATTTTTCAATAGCAATGGGCAAGGGGGTGACTTTGTGTGGTAATAGTAGGCTAAGTTCGTGGAAACGAGTGTTATAAGCAAGGTTTTTCCCCACTGCCTTGAGCAAGATCATGAAACTCATCTTCCAGCTTCTTAATTTCATTATGAGGACAGAACTCTGCCTTCATAATGTCTTTAGCTTGATCCCAAGTTAAGGCTAGCGCAGCTTCAACTCCGCGAGTGCGTTTTTCTTCATTCCACCAAGTGAGTGCTCGTTTGTGAAGAACACTCATGGTATAACGGACCTTAAAGTTGTCGGGGCATTCACTGTTGATGAAGGTATTCTCAATACCCTCAAACCATTGTAGAAGTCCCGTAGCTCCTTCTTCACCACTAAACTTTGGGGGATTACAGGAATTAAAGTGTTTAAGGGTACAGGCTGGAAGACCATTCCCATTCCCGTTGTGGTTTCCATTTCCATTTCCGTTGCCATTGTCGTTCCCGTTGCCGTTCAATTGGATGACTTGAGCTAGTAAGTTGGGAACCAGAGTTGCGATTTGCTGCGCCATTTGTTGAGAAATGATTGCAGCCAGTTGAGCATCGACACCATTATTGTTGTTGTTGTTGTTATGGTTAGTGTCATGGTTTTGATTGTGATTGCTACTTCCTTCATCATGATTGTTACCACTGTTAAGACGAGCACTGCGACGTGGAGGCATGATCTGTAAGAGACACAGTGAAATGAATGAGATTATATAAGGAGTGTAATCATTTATTCATTAATTATAACGAATAAACAAAAACGTTGACTTATCAAAGATTATAGATTCTAATAACATATGAAGACATGCTTTAGCCTATAAGTGAACACTCATCCCGAGAATTCCCAGGTAGGCATCCGGGTCCCTCGTCTGATTGGGATATATGCGCAATGCCAGCCTAGACAGAAGACTCAGAATACAGGCGTTCACCCTTCCAGATTGCACGTGTTCGTTATTAAAATCTAGAACTTCGACAAGATCTCAAGGTGGTTCAGGTTAAACCTGAGGATTTGGCCTTATTAGTCTAAGAGTGGATCCAGTGATGGAGAGCAACCTTCTTGAAAGTGGGGACATGAAGTAGGAGGGAGATAGAGAATAGCAAGCAAAAGAAGCAAATACTGGTTAAATCCTATGGTTATAGACTAGATTATTTTTCTAATAACCTAATTCCCTATAACCATGGCTCTGATACCAATCTGTAACACCCCAACCGATGGCGGAAACATCGGGATGTCACGTATTGATGATTGTTCAGTAGCTCATGGTGAATAATAAATTTCATTAAATGATTTAAATAAGTTACATACAATTGTTCTAAGAATTTGTACATCAAATTGAATAAAACTATGCAAACATCTCCAAGCATCAATTCAACTCTTCAAGCAAGTAAGACCTGAAACATGTTAAGTTTGAAAATATTTTGGGTCAACAAAAGTTGGTGAGAATTACATAGGTTTTGATAATCGAATAAAATTGTTGTGCAATTCATGTGTCATGGCAATCTAGTCCATATGCGAAAACATACTAGAAGTAAATCGAGTGCATAATCAACCTTGTGACTGTTGTATTGTGGTACATCCCATACGCTCATGGTTCACTCGTTTATATTGCAGTAACAAACACCCACGTAACCTTTGTAGGAGGCACGTATCCGGGTGGGATTGTCAGTCCAATAGATCTATCATTGTATACCGTCGGCTGATCAATGTTAATGATTATGCTAGAATTGTGCTTACCCTAGTCATGTTCAAGACATAATGCAACATAGAAAAACACATAGACACTTTGATGATTGAATTGCATATAGAATGTTGTAACATGTTTCACCCCAAAAATGGTGATAAATAGAAAAGGGGCTATGTAAAACTCACCTTAGCAAAATGTTATATCTGTTGAAAAATTGAATAATGGTATTGCCCAAATGTGTCAAGTATCACCCTATAACAAGGTAATAAATAAGTCTATCTAGTCTATAAATGTATACGTTCTAGGGCTTCGAATTTTGGGGATAATTGCTCGTTTGATTAATATTAAAATTGTTTGATAATTGAGAGAATTTTAGTAAATAAATAACCAAAAATCTTTTTATGAATTTTAAATCTAAGATGGTCACAAGAATGTGTTTAAAGTATAAAAATAATTTTTATAAAATTATTTTCTTTAAAATAGATTATTAAATCTATTTATAACAATTTGTCAAACTTTAACTTTAATAATTAAAAATTACTAAAATTAAAGAATTATCAGTTTAAAAATTATATTTCTATTCTAAATAATCAAAATAATTTGTATAAAATTTTGGGGCAAAAATATTAAAAATTGGATTTTATTATGATTTAATTATGATTAAAACCTACAAAAATTGATTAAAAATATTAAATAAATGATTTTTCATAAATAAAAATCATTTCTGAAAAGCTTAATGTTATAAAAACCCAGAATAAATTTTGTGGAAATTTATAAATTTGTTTTGATATTTTAATGGAATTTTATAAATATAATAGAATAAAATTTATAAATTTCCAAAAAATTTATTCTGGGTTTTATAACATTAAGCTTTTCAGAAATGATTTTTATTTATGAAAAATCATTTATTTAATATTTTTAATCAATTTTTGTAGGTTTTAATCATAATTAAATCATAATAAATCCAATTTTTAATATTTTTGCCCCAAAATTTTAAACAAATTATTTCTGATTATTTAGAACAGAAATATAATTTTTAAACTGATAATTCTTTAATTTTAGTAATTTTTAATTATTAAAGTTAAAGTTTGACAAATTGTTATAAATAGATTTAATAATCTATTTTAAAGAAAATAATTTTATAAAAATTATTTTTATACTTTAAACACATTCTTGTGACCATCTTAGATTTAAAATTCATAAAAAGATTTTTGGTTATTTATTTACTAAAATTCTCTCAATTATCAAACAATTTTAATATTAATCAAACGAGCAATTATCCCCAAAATTCGAAGCCCTAGAACGTATACATTTATAGACTAGATAGACTTATTTATTACCTTGTTATAGGGTGATACTTGACACAATTGGGCAATACCATTATTCAATTTTTCAACAGATATAACATTTTGCTAAGGTGAGTTTTACATAGCCCCTTTTCTATTTATCACCATTTTTGGGGTGAAACATGTTACAACATTCTATATGCAATTCAATCATCAAAGTGTCTATGTGTTTTTCTATGTTGCATTATGTCTTGAACATGACTAGGGTAAGCACAATTCTAGCATAATCATTAACATTGATCAGCCGACGGTATACAATGATAGATCTATTGGACTGACAATCCCACCCGGATACGTGCCTCCTACAAAGGTTACGTGGGTGTTTGTTACTGCAATATAAACGAGTGAACCATGAGCGTATGGGATGTACCACAATACAACAGTCACAAGGTTGATTATGCACTCGATTTACTTCTAGTATGTTTTCGCATATGGACTAGATTGCCATGACACATGAATTGCACAACAATTTTATTCGATTATCAAAACCTATGTAATTCTCACCAACTTTTGTTGACCCAAAATATTTTCAAACTTAACATGTTTCAGGTCTTACTTGCTTGAAGAGTTGAATTGATGCTTGGAGATGTTTGCATAGTTTTATTCAATTTGATGTACAAATTCTTAGAACAATTGTATGTAACTTATTTAAATCATTTAATGAAATTTATTATTCGCCACCCGAATTGTCCACGGGTACCCACTACAAGCATGGTACCACCGCCGCCACACACGCTGGTAGTGGTCCCGTGGACCGTTTTGCTGGTTCTATCTAACGGGCTGGTACCGGTTTTTAAATTTTATTTTTGATTTTTATATATACTTTTTTTTGTGTTTTACCGTTTGCCTTATAATTTTTTTTATTATATATACCGTTTGGTTTATAGTATTGTTACCACAGTTATTTTAACCGTTTGTTTTGTAATTTAATTAAATAAAAAACATTAAAGATAAACATAAAAACTAAATTTCATTACTATTAAACATTAAATATAAAAACAAAATACATTAAAATAAAAAAACCTAGAGTTGGCGCAACATTTGCCATGCCTCAACATGGTCAAACGTGCTTTCATATCGAGCCGCATATTCCATATGCGTGAACTCGATAGCCCACTCCGGTTCGATGCCCGGCTCCTCCTGTGACAACCTGCACCCTTCACTTTTTATAAATGTGCATAATTGGTTCCTCAACTATTTCAAAATTTTCATTTTTAACCCTCGTATTTTAATAGGACCAAAATTCACAATTTAATAAAACTTATAATTTTTATAAGTAAAAGTATATTCGTTTTATACTCACATTTACACCTGAGCACGTATGTTTCAGACCTTGATACTCAAAGCCTTAATTTTCGGTCCTAAAACAATTTAGAAACAGAAGGAAACAAGTCTATAACTTAAAATTGATTAAATTAGAAAAATTATTTTTTTTAGCTCTCGCGGTCCGCTGAGACAGTCAAACAGTCAAAGTCTTAGTCAAAGTCCTAGTCAAAGTCTCAGTCAAAATCCTAGTCAAAGTCTCAGTCAAAATCCTAGTCAAAGTCTTAGTCAAAATCCTAGTCAAAGTCCTAGTCAAATAGTCAATTCATCTTAAAACCTTACTTTATTGTGTTGACCAATTTTAAAGCCTAATTGAATCCAAAACTAGTATAAAAACCCACCTATGACCCATTACACTTTGCACCTCTAAATCGATTGTTTTAATTCGATTAAACTCTCCCTCATACCTTTCTTCTAGAGTATATTACTTCTACATTTGAAGCTTTGATTATAAGCTCTTGTAATTGGAGAATTGGAAGCTTGATATTTTTTTCCTATTCGGTTTCTTTTCTTCTAAATTGGACTAGTTTCGTTGTTGAATCTTTGGATTGCTCGCATTTTCACACTCGCTTAGTCATCTAGTCATTTGGCGAAAGTGAGTATTTCCTATCCCCTTTTTGCTTTTATTCATTTTTGGGGTGTTACATGTACACTTATACAAATTACAAATACAAGTTCACATTTTTACAATACAATTCTAGTACATTGTGCATTGGCTTACATACGTGTTTTATGCTTAGACATTACATGTAGAATACATTTGTACTTAGTGAAATCATTAACCATGTACAAGCCGACCTTAACATTGGATAGCGCTATTGGATTGACAACCCGCCTAGGTTGATTCTCCCCCTTTTTCATCGGAGAATCCATGGTCATTGTTAAGTTATTATCCATTTATTGGATAAGTACACCGCCGTTCATTTAGTACACTATACAGTCACAGGATTGATTTCGCTCATTTGTATGTTACATAGTTTACATAATTGCACTGTAGCTTTGCACTTGAATTGTATAACATTTTTCCAACTTACTATATGTATTAAATCTAGGAATGCTCACCAACATTTCTTATGTTGACAAAACCTATTTTATACATGTTTCAGGTGCAGTTTGATCTTAGTTCCATAGCATTGGATTTTAGTGCTTGCTCTTAATAAAGTTATTTCAAATTTCATGTTTCGTTCAGACTTTTGTATTTTTTTTCCATTTCATCTATGTAAGACAATTTATATTATTCAATAATATATTTACATTTTAGTACCATGTGCTTTTGAACAATCGTCACTACGTGGCACCTCGATGATTCCGCCATCGGTTGGGGTGTTACAGATTGGTATTAGAGCCATGGTTATAGGGAATTAGGTTATTAGAATGCCTTTTAGCCTAGTCTATAACCAAGCTTACATTCACGAGTCCTCTCGTGTTTATTTCTCTTTATCCTATTATTTTCTTTCAATATATTTTCGCTATGATTCTTTCTCGTTATTCTTTCGGTGTGTTGTTTAAAGAAGAAGATACTCGTATTTCACAAACGAAACGATATCACCAAGTTAGGAGTGACATCCATACCATGGTGATTAGTTTCACTCCTCTATATGTTATTTATCTTAGGAATATATCTTTGAGATAGGAGTGACATCCACACCTCAAAGAGTATTTCTTTAAAAAAGGAACTTAACCACTAAGCTGGGAGTGATATCCTTAACTTAGTGATTGGTTTCATTCCACAATCGTTTTCAATTTTGAAATACATCTTTGAGTTAGGAGTGAAATCCAAATCTCAAGGATCTATTTTTGCATCTCGTTTTTAATCTCGCTAAAGTTTTGGAATTCACTAGTGATGGGGCACGTGCAATCTGGAAGGGTGAGCGCCTGTATCCTGAGTTTTCTGTCTAGGCCTGGCATTTCGCATAAATCCCAATCAGACGAGGGACCCGTATGCCGACCTGGGAACTCTCGGGATGAGCATTCACTTATAGGCTAAAGTACGCCCACACAAGTCACTAGGAAATTTCAAATACTTGAGTTTGTCAAAGTTTCCTATGGAAACAATTCCAATGTTTTATATCATTAATATTCATATATGTTTATCATTTGAAGACTCAATTTAATCACTTGATGTTTCATATTCTATATTTATTGATCATTCGATTTTGAGTTCCTTATCATCATTATTAAAACTTTTTTTGTTCGATATATTATCGCATTAAAGCTTACACTATTTCACTTATGCTCATGATTCTTACACTATAAGGTATTACTCGTTTTACGTTAAAACATTTTTACCCACGACTTAAGTTTTAAACTCTGTGTTTAACTTTGATCACATCCTGATTTTAGGAATATTGCGTCATCATACAGTTAAAAATGAACATGGTTTTTTCCAAACTTATTATTTCAACCTGTTTTATACCTTCATGTTTACAAACTTACTTGATCGATGTCACAGTATATCCTCATATACCTAATACTAATATTGCTGCACCCAGTCTCCTAAGCCATAGCCAACTACCATTAGTTAGAACTTCTTAGTCAGACTAAATCATACATAAATGCCTACCTACACGATATGCACTAGTACACTACTCTCTAAAACGATTAATTTGACAACTTATTCTATAAGTCTTTTCACAAAGCCTATTCGCCAAATTAGAACACACTTTTCATACACCTTGTGCCTTGAAACAAATAGCCCGCTATGAGCCCAAAGAGATGCCTTAACGATCCTGCAAATAAATGATCTTTCAATGTATAAATTTCGTAAAAGTTTGAAAATTTAAAAGGTTTCAAGTTTACCCAGTCTTAATGAGTAACACTTCGATTTTCTCAACATTTCATAACAATTAAAAATTTCCGACTTTTCAACCCACAAGTTAAAGAAATGTTTAAATACAAAACATTTTATTTTCCAAAATTCGTCAAGGCATCTGGGATCATTCACAACCTTCACATCATTTTAAATCTTGGTCTTTCGGAACACATTAGATTTATACACACTTCATGAAATGGTTTCATCTTGCATTTTTATAAACTTGCATTGCATATTTTACAAATCAAATGTAAATCTGCATGTTTTCATATAACGTATCCAATATATGTTTTCGGGAGGAATTTGCAAATAATAATATACCTTATAACACTTTTCAAACTCGACTTCTCGTAAACACATGAAAATGTGTACCTACGAAATCTTTTCAAGTGAACCTGTTTTGAACTTAAAACATTCTTCGGTTTCCAAAAAGTTATCCTCATACCAGTAGACTATACGTCTGTTCTGCGCACTTTCATATACAGTAAATTTCGTTATTTTTTTTACACCATTCTACTTATACTTACGTTCGTACATTATCTTATTATTTTTGTATTATTATTTTGTTGGTAGTTATTTTCACGCGTATTCGCAACTATTCTCGCACTAGTTATTAGTAGTTATTCTTATAGCACTAGTTTTGAGCATTAATTTAACTCGTTTACTTTCATTTTGTGCAAATTGTGCGATTTACTCGATTTACGTTATACTATTCTTTCAATCGAAATTTTATGCTATACTTATATACTTACATGAACACATATTTGGTATGCATATTTTTTTTTGTTGTGAGCAAAACCCTATTATACTTTACGTTATTTTGTTCATCATCATGGCCAACGAACATACTAATTGATAGCTCGTATGAGATCTAAGCCAGTTCCCATGTACGACTCGGTTCAGAGTATTCCTCTAACCCGAGGGGAAACGGTGTAATCCTTAGAGTTTATCAATATGGTTGTTTAGAGCCCAATGATGTGAACAGAAATTTACCGGTTAAGGGTGAACCCGAAAGGTTAAGAACCCCTAATCATGTCTTATACTTACACATTAATCTCATTACGGTTAAAGGGTGAACCTGAAAGGGGAAGAACTTCTAACCGCATCTTATACTTGAGCAGTATCTACTACTTAACACATTTTGGTTGCACGCATTGTTTCTTGTATTACTTGTAACATCGCGAAATTTTCCACAAATTTTAATATAAAAGCTCTTATTATTTTCGTTAAATAAAGTCTCTATATTTTTTTCTCACAACTAATATATATATATATACATATATATATATATATAAATGTATATAATAATAATAATAATAATAATAATAATAATAAAGATCATAATAATTATAATCACTATAACTAAACCACTTACAATCCAACCATATTTGAGCCCAAAGCCCTTTTCCTTTCTTTTCAATAAACCTGAGCCCATTTCAGATCTGCTGGCCCAATATCCCAACAGCCCACCCCCTCTTCTTGTCCTTAGATCCGGCCCAACTCTTCTTTCATCATTCAAAAAAAATAAAATAAAGGGTGGACTGCTTGTGCTGGGTATCGAACCCGAGCAATGAGGCGGTTCCACACTAACACACACCCACCACAACCACTGGTCCATGTTGTCATATGTTAATAGATCTAGGATCGATATATATTTATCACATTTCAAATTAAGAGCTGTCACCTTCATGCTGCTCTGCGCGTGAACTGTGCACAATCAAGACCCACGAATGTTGCTGTTAATTGATGTTAATCATGGAAACTATTGACCATAGGACCTCGCCAACATCTAAACGCGTCAATTACACGTCAAAACACATTAACTCGTATTAATTACGCGTATAATTGTTGATTCGGGTCAAAACTTACCAAAACGAACACCAAGCTATCACACTATAAATTGAACAGCCCCAAACCTCCTATAATCGCCGATAAACATATCCCTATTCTCAAATTATCCTTAAATTCTCCCAAACCAACGATTTGCTTCGGTTTGACCCATACGTTGACCGCTTCAAGTCGCACCTCTATACACTGTAAGTTATAATTGATCACGTGGTTTTGTTAGTCGGCCCTGTAAGAACGATAGCCCCAACAATTTAGGAGCTATCGTTTGCTAATTAAACGAATTTGGTAGTTAGGGCTCGTATATGAGGAAATGGGGAAGAACATCAAGAACAGTTAATATATATAATCTAAACAAACTGAATCCTAACACAACCACAGGTCTAGACCAAGTGGTTGTGTTGTTGCTTGGTTACTGAACAGGCGCGGGTTCGATTCCCTGCTGCCACCGTTTTTTTTCTTTGTTTTTGTGTTTCCTTTGACAAACAAACTAACACATATATATATTTCCTTATTTTTTTTTAAATTCATTTTAAAATACTAAAACATTTTTAAAAATCTTACAAAAATTATTTTAACTCATTCTGATGAAAAAGCTCAACTTACAATTTTTAGTTTTCTGAAATTATTTATTTAAAATTTATAATAATTAAATCAAGTTTATTCTATTTTATTTATAAAAATCTATAAAAATATCAAAACGATCTTATAAAATTTCACAAAAATTATTCTAAGTTTTTATAACAATAAACTTTTCTGAAATGATTTTTATTTCAGAAAAATCATTTATTTAATATTTTTAATCAATTTTTGTTAGTTTTAATCATAATTAAATCATAATAAATCCAATTTTTAACATTTTTGCACCAAAATTTTATAGAAATTATTTCTGATTATTTGTAACAGAAATAAAATTTTTAAACTAATAATTCTTTAATTTTAGTATTTTTAAATATTAAAGTTAAAGATTGACAATTTGTTATAAATAGAATTAAAATTCTATTTTAAGGAAAATAATTTTGTAAAAATTATTTTTATACTTTAAACACATTCTTGTGACTATCTTAGATTTAAAACTTATAAAAGATTTTTGGTTATTTATTTACTAAATTTCTCTCAATTGTCGAATATTTTTAATAATAATCAAACAAGCATTTATCCCCAAATTCGAAGCCCTAGAACGTATACATTTGTAGACTAGATAGACTTAGACATATTTATTACCTTATTATAGGGTGATACTTGACACATTTGGGCGACACACTATTTTCAAGAGATAACATTTTGCTAAGGTGAGTTTACATAGCCCCTTTTACTCTATTTTCACTATTTTTGGGGTGAAACATGTTTAAAACATTTTATACTATCATTTACTCATATTTACTTGTGATTCAATTACAACATCATTCTATCATTTGACTGTAACAAAAAGACACAGTACAATCATTAACAATGATCAAGCCGCCTGTTTAGATTATAGCGCTATAGGTCTGACAAACTCATCCCCCGCGTAGACTCAGGGATGATCGATAACAGTAATAACATTTAACTAACTTGCGAGTTAGTCAACAGTCGACACAAGGTTTGGTTGTACAAAGACGCATTGTTACATGTCGGTATCATACTCCATCATCATACAACTCTGAATGTTGTACAAACTATTGTTATCAATTATTTTCAAAACCTATGTATTCTCACCAACTTTTGTTGACCCAAAATATTTTCAACTTAACATGTTTCAGGTTCCACTTGCTTGAAGAATTGCTTGAAGATATGTGCATAGTTTTATTCAATTTGATGTACGAATTCTTGTAGAACAATTGTATGTAATTTATTTAAATCAATTAATGAAATTTATCATTCATCATGAGCTACTGAACAATCATCAATACGTGACATCCCGATGTTTCCGCCATCGGTTGGGTGTTACAGATTGGTATCAGAGCCATGGTTATAGGGAATTAGGTTATTAGAGAAATAATCTAGTCTATAACCATAGGATTTAACCAGTACTTGCTTCTTTTGCTTGCTATTCTCTATCTCCCTCCTACTTCATATCTCTACTTTCATCCTACAAGAAGGTTGCTCTCCATCACTGGATTCACTCTTAGACTAATAAGACAAAATCCTCAGGTTTAACCTGAACCACCTTGAGATCTCGTCGAAGTTCTAGATTTTAATAACGAACACGTGCAATCTGGAAGGGTGAACGCCTGTATTCTGAGTCTTCTGTCTAGGCTGGCATTGCGCATATATCCCAATCAGACGAGGGACCCGGATGCCTACCTGGGAATTCTCGGGATGAGTGTTCACTTATAGGCTAAAGCATGTCTTCATATGTTATTAGAATTTAGAATCTTTGATAAGTCAACGTTTTCGTTTATTCGTTTTAATTAATGAATAAATGATTACACTCCTTATATAACCTCATTCATTTCATTTTGTCTCTTACAGATCATGCCTCCACGTCGCAGTACTCGTCTTAACAGTGGTAACAATCATGATGAAGGAAGTAGCAATCACAATCATAACCATGACACTAACAACAATAACAACAACAACAATGGAGTTGATGCTCAACTGGCTGCAATCATTTCTCAACAAATGGCGCAGCAAATCGCAACTCTAGTTCCCAACTTACTAGCACAAGTCATCCAGTTGAATGGCAACGGGAACGACAACGGCAACGGGAATGGAAATGGACACCACAACGGAAATGGTCTCCCAGCCTGCACCCTTAAGCATTTCAATTCTTGTAACCCTCCAAAGTTTAGTGGTGAAGAAGGAGCTACAGGACTCCTACAATGGTTTGAGGGTATTGAGAATACCTTCATCAACAGTAAGTGCCCCGATAACTTTAAAGTCCGTTATGCTATGAGTGTTTTCACAAACGAGCACTCACTTGGTGGAATGAAGAAAAACGCACCAGAGGAGCGGAAGTTGCACTTGCTATGACTTGGGATCAAGTCAAAGAGATTATGAAAGATGAGTACTGCCCACGCAACGAAATCAAGAAGTTGGAAGACGAGTTTCACGATCTTGTCCAAGATAGTGGAGAGAACCTTGCCTACAACACTCGTTTCCACGAACTTAGCCTACTGTTGCCACACAAAGTCACCCCCTTGCCTATTGCAATCGAAAAATACATTGGTGGCTTACCCATGAAGATTCAGGATACGATGTGGGGAAGAAACCCTGCTACCTTGGAGGAAGCCAAGCGTCTAGCAGCTACCTTAACGGACAATCACGTAAAAGCCGGGACTTTAGTTCGGAAAGGCAATAAAACAAGTATTGTAGCCGCGGTAACCACTGAGAACCAGAAGCGTAAGATCAGGGATCCTGATGCAAGCCTCACTCCACAAGCTTCTAAGAAGAAACCTTATACAGGAAACCATCCATTATGTAATACATGCAGCCGACATCGTCCCACTGCTTCAGCATGTCGTTTGTGCACCAATTGTGGAAGGTATGGCCATCTGGTCAACACGTGTCGTGAGACCCCAAATCCAAATGCCAACCAACCCACCAACCCTGCTCAAGATGCTAACCTTAATCAATACAACTATGGTCAATGCTATGAATGTGGAGACCCAAATCACTTCCGTAACCGATGCCCTAAACTGAACAGAGATCAAGACCCTCCAGCTACTTAACAACATGTCCCATCACTCGAACGTTGTTTACTTTTATTCTATGTATTGACTCTATTTGAATAATAAATTCTAGTATTGAAATTTTTGTCTGAAAGTTGTTACATGATGCATGATTGTTTGAATGTGAACAAATTATATAAATCTATACAACTACAACTCCTATACTGTGCATAAACATGTTATCAACTTGCAATCTATGTGCTACACTTAATAAAAGTCATCATGCCTTTTCAACAGTCGGGAGAGGCCCTACAACCTGCTCCACGACTAGTGAAGGCTATCGAACCTACTCAACGATTGGTAGAGGTCATTATGCCTTTTTCAACAGTCGGGAGAGGCCCTACAACCTACTCCACGACTGGTGGAGACTATCGGACCTGCTCAACAATCGGTGGAGACATAGAAGGACGCAAAACTTTAATGTAAGGTAAATTGGTGATTGCGGTCCGGAACGTAATCATGAATTTACAGGTACATTAAGGTAGTGTGAAATTCTATCAAGGTTATAAACTCTAGTTGTCTGGTTGTTCATTCATGTCATGCTATAAACCATATCACAACTATTTTTATCTTCAACCCTGTGTTTTCAATAAACTTCGGGACGAAGTTTCCAAAAGTAGGGGAGACTGTAACATCGCGAAATTTTCCACAAATTTTAATATAAAAGCTCTTATTATTTTCGTTAAATAAAGTCTCTATATTTTTTCTCACAACTAATATATATATATATACATATATATATATATATAAATGTATATAATAATAATAATAATAATAATAATAATAATAATAATAATAAAGATCATAATAATTATAATCACTATAACTAAACCACTTACAATCCAACCATATTTGAGCCCAAAGCCCTTTTCCTTTCTTTTCAATAAACCTGAGCCCATTTCAGATCTGCTGGCCCAATATCCCAACAGCCCACCCCCTCTTCTTGTCCTTAGATCCGGCCCAACTCTTCTTTCATCATTCAAAAAAAATAAAATAAAGGGTGGACTGCTTGTGCTGGGTATCGAACCCGAGCAATGAGGCGGTTCCACACTAACACACACCCACCACAACCACTGGTCCATGTTGTCATATGTTAATAGATCTAGGATCGATATATATTTATCACATTTCAAATTAAGAGCTGTCACCTTCATGCTGCTCTGCGCGTGAACTGTGCACAATCAAGACCCACGAATGTTGCTGTTAATTGATGTTAATCATGGAAACTATTGACCATAGGACCTCGCCAACATCTAAACGCGTCAATTACACGTCAAAACACATTAACTCGTATTAATTACGCGTATAATTGTTGATTCGGGTCAAAACTTACCAAAACGAACACCAAGCTATCACACTATAAATTGAACAGCCCCAAACCTCCTATAATCGCCGATAAACATATCCCTATTCTCAAATTATCCTTAAATTCTCCCAAACCAACGATTTTGCTTCGTTTGACCCATACGTTGACCGCTTCAAGTCGCACCTCTATACACTGTAAGTTATAATTGATCACGTGGTTTTGTTAGTCGGCCCTGTAAGAACGATAGCCCCAACAATTTAGGAGCTATCGTTTGCTAATTAAACGAATTTGGTAGTTAGGGCTCGTATATGAGGAAATGGGGAAGAACATCAAGAACAGTTAATATATATAATCTAAACAAACTGAATCCTAACACAACCACAGGTCTAGACCAAGTGGTTGTGTTGTTGCTTGGTTACTGAACAGGCGCGGGTTCGATTCCCTGCTGCCACCGTTTTTTTTCTTTGTTTTTGTGTTTCCTTTGACAAACAAACTAACACATATATATATTTCCTTATTTTTTTAAATTCATTTTAAAATACTAAAACATTTTTAAAAATCTTACAAAAATTATTTTAACTCATTCTGATGAAAAAGCTCAACTTACAATTTTTAGTTTTCTGAAATTATTTATTTAAAATTTATAATAATTAAATCAAGTTTATTCTATTTTATTTATAAAAATCTATAAAAATATCAAAACGATCTTATAAAATTTCACAAAAATTATTCTAAGTTTTTATAACAATAAACTTTTCTGAAATGATTTTTATTTCAGAAAAATCATTTATTTAATATTTTTAATCAATTTTTGTTAGTTTTAATCATAATTAAATCATAATAAATCCAATTTTTAACATTTTTGCACCAAAATTTTATAGAAATTATTTCTGATTATTTGTAACAGAAATAAAATTTTTAAACTAATAATTCTTTAATTTTAGTATTTTTAAATATTAAAGTTAAAGATTGACAATTTGTTATAAATAGAATTAAAATTCTATTTTAAGGAAAATAATTTTGTAAAAATTATTTTTATACTTTAAACACATTCTTGTGACTATCTTAGATTTAAAACTTATAAAAGATTTTTGGTTATTTATTTACTAAATTTCTCTCAATTGTCGAATATTTTTAATAATAATCAAACAAGCATTTATCCCCAAATTCGAAGCCCTAGAACGTATACATTTGTAGACTAGATAGACTTAGACATATTTATTACCTTATTATAGGGTGATACTTGACACATTTGGGCGACACACTATTTTCAAGAGATAACATTTTGCTAAGGTGAGTTTACATAGCCCCTTTTACTCTATTTTCACTATTTTTGGGGTGAAACATGTTTAAACATTTTATACTATCATTTACTCATATTTACTTGTGATTCAATTACAACATCATTCTATCATTTGACTGTAACAAAAAGACACAGTACAATCATTAACAATGATCAAGCCGCCTGTTTAGATTATAGCGCTATAGGTCTGACAAACTCATCCCCCGCGTAGACTCAGGGATGATCGATAACAGTAATAACATTTAACTAACTTGCGAGTTAGTCAACAGTCGACACAAGGTTTGGTTGTACAAAGACGCATTGTTACATGTCGGTATCATACTCCATCATCATACAACTCTGAATGTTGTACAAACTATTGTTATCAATTATTTTCAAAACCTATGTATTCTCACCAACTTTTGTTGACCCAAAATATTTTCAACTTAACATGTTTCAGGTTCCACTTGCTTGAAGAATTGCTTGAAGATATGTGCATAGTTTTATTCAATTTGATGTACGAATTCTTGTAGAACAATTGTATGTAATTTATTTAAATCAATTAATGAAATTTATCATTCATCATGAGCTACTGAACAATCATCAATACGTGACATCCCGATGTTTCCGCCATCGGTTGGGGTGTTACAGATTGTATCAGAGCCATGGTTATAGGGAATTAGGTTATTAGAGAAATAATCTAGTCTATAACCATAGGATTTAACCAGTACTTGCTTCTTTTGCTTGCTATTCTCTATCTCCCTCCTACTTCATATCTCTACTTTCATCCCTACAAGAAGGTTGCTCTCCATCACTGGATTCACTCTTAGACTAATAAGACAAAATCCTCAGGTTTAACCTGAACCACCTTGAGATCTCGTCGAAGTTCTAGATTTTAATAACGAACACGTGCAATCTGGAAGGGTGAACGCCTGTATTCTGAGTCTTCTGTCTAGGCTGGCATTGCGCATATATCCCAATCAGACGAGGGACCCGGATGCCTACCTGGGAATTCTCGGATGAGTGTTCACTTATAGGCTAAAGCATGTCTTCATATGTTATTAGAATTTAGAATCTTTGATAAGTCAACGTTTTCGTTTATTCGTTTTAATTAATGAATAAATGATTACACTCCTTATATAACCTCATTCATTTCATTTTGTCTCTTACAGATCATGCCTCCACGTCGCAGTACTCGTCTTAACAGTGGTAACAATCATGATGAAGGAAGTAGCAATCACAATCATAACCATGACACTAACAACAATAACAACAACAACAATGGAGTTGATGCTCAACTGGCTGCAATCATTTCTCAACAAATGGCGCAGCAAATCGCAACTCTAGTTCCCAACTTACTAGCACAAGTCATCCAGTTGAATGGCAACGGGAACGACAACGGCAACGGGAATGGAAATGGACACCACAACGGAAATGGTCTCCCAGCCTGCACCCTTAAGCATTTCAATTCTTGTAACCCTCCAAAGTTTAGTGGTGAAGAAGGAGCTACAGGACTCCTACAATGGTTTGAGGGTATTGAGAATACCTTCATCAACAGTAAGTGCCCCGATAACTTTAAAGTCCGTTATGCTATGAGTGTTCTTCACAAACGAGCACTCACTTGGTGGAATGAAGAAAAACGCACCAGAGGAGCGGAAGTTGCACTTGCTATGACTTGGGATCAAGTCAAAGAGATTATGAAAGATGAGTACTGCCCACGCAACGAAATCAAGAAGTTGGAAGACGAGTTTCACGATCTTGTCCAAGATAGTGGAGAGAACCTTGCCTACAACACTCGTTTCCACGAACTTAGCCTACTGTTGCCACACAAAGTCACCCCCTTGCCTATTGCAATCGAAAAATACATTGGTGGCTTACCCATGAAGATTCAGGATACGATGTGGGGAAGAAACCCTGCTACCTTGGAGGAAGCCAAGCGTCTAGCAGCTACCTTAACGGACAATCACGTAAAAGCCGGGACTTTAGTTCGGAAAGGCAATAAAACAAGTATTGTAGCCGCGGTAACCACTGAGAACCAGAAGCGTAAGATCAGGGATCCTGATGCAAGCCTCACTCCACAAGCTTCTAAGAAGAAACCTTATACAGGAAACCATCCATTATGTAATACATGCAGCCGACATCGTCCCACTGCTTCAGCATGTCGTTTGTGCACCAATTGTGGAAGGTATGGCCATCTGGTCAACACGTGTCGTGAGACCCCAAATCCAAATGCCAACCAACCCACCAACCCTGCTCAAGATGCTAACCTTAATCAATACAACTATGGTCAATGCTATGAATGTGGAGACCCAAATCACTTCCGTAACCGATGCCCTAAACTGAACAGAGATCAAGACCCTCCAGCTACTTAACAACATGTCCCATCACTCGAACGTTGTTTACTTTTATTCTATGTATTGACTCTATTTGAATAATAAATTCTAGTATTGAAATTTTTGTCTGAAAGTTGTTACATGATGCATGATTGTTTGAATGTGAACAAATTATATAAATCTATACAACTACAACTCCTATACTGTGCATAAACATGTTATCAACTTGCAATCTATGTGCTACACTTAATAAAAGTCATCATGCCTTTTCAACAGTCGGGAGAGGCCCTACAACCTGCTCCACGACTAGTGAAGGCTATCGAACCTACTCAACGATTGGTAGAGGTCATTATGCCTTTTTCAACAGTCGGGAGAGGCCCTACAACCTACTCCACGACTGGTGGAGACTATCGGACCTGCTCAACAATCGGTGGAGACATAGAAGGACGCAAAACTTTAATGTAAGGTAAATTGGTGATTGCGGTCCGGAACGTAATCATGAATTTACAGGTACATTAAGGTAGTGTGAAATTCTATCAAGGTTATAAACTCTAGTTGTCTGGTTGTTCATTCATGTCATGCTATAAACCATATCACAACTATTTTTATCTTCAACCCTGTGTTTTCAATAAACTTCGGGACGAAGTTTCCAAAAGTAGGGAGACTGTAACATCGCGAAATTTTCCACAAATTTTAATATAAAAGCTCTTATTATTTTCGTTAAATAAAGTCTCTATATTTTTTTCTCACAACTAATATATATATATATACATATATATATATATAAATGTATATAATAATAATAATAATAATAATAATAATAATAATAATAAAGATCATAATAATTATAATCACTATAACTAAACCACTTACAATCCAACCATATTTGAGCCCAAAGCCCTTTTCCTTTCTTTTCAATAAACCTGAGCCCATTTCAGATCTGCTGGCCCAATATCCCAACAGCCCACCCCCTCTTCTTGTCCTTAGATCCGGCCCAACTCTTCTTTCATCATTCAAAAAAAATAAAATAAAGGGTGGACTGCTTGTGCTGGGTATCGAACCCGAGCAATGAGGCGGTTCCACACTAACACACACCCACCACAACCACTGGTCCATGTTGTCATATGTTAATAGATCTAGGATCGATATATATTTATCACATTTCAAATTAAGAGCTGTCACCTTCATGCTGCTCTGCGCGTGAACTGTGCACAATCAAGACCCACGAATGTTGCTGTTAATTGATGTTAATCATGGAAACTATTGACCATAGGACCTCGCCAACATCTAAACGCGTCAATTACACGTCAAAACACATTAACTCGTATTAATTACGCGTATAATTGTTGATTCGGGTCAAAACTTACCAAAACGAACACCAAGCTATCACACTATAAATTGAACAGCCCCAAACCTCCTATAATCGCCGATAAACATATCCCTATTCTCAAATTATCCTTAAATTCTCCCAAACCAACGATTTTGCTTCGGTTTGACCCATACGTTGACCGCTTCAAGTCGCACCTCTATACACTGTAAGTTATAATTGATCACGTGGTTTTGTTAGTCGGCCCTGTAAGAACGATAGCCCCAACAATTTAGGAGCTATCGTTTGCTAATTAAACGAATTTGGTAGTTAGGGCTCGTATATGAGGAATTGGGGAAGAACATCAAGAACAGTTAATATATATAATCTAAACAAACTGAATCCTAACACAACCACAGGTCTAGACCAAGTGGTTGTGTTGTTGCTTGGTTACTGAACAGCGCGGGTTCGATTCCCTGCTGCCACCGTTTTTTTTCTTTGTTTTTGTGTTTCCTTTGACAAACAAACTAACACATATATATATTTCCTTATTTTTTTTTAAATTCATTTTAAAATACTAAAACATTTTTAAAAATCCTACAAAAATTATTTTAACTCATTCTGATGAAAAAGCTCAACTTACAATTTTTAGTTTTCTGAAATTATTTATTTAAAATTTATAATAATTAAATCAAGTTTATTCTATTTTATTTATAAAAATCTATAAAAATATCAAAACGATCTTATAAAATTTCACAAAAATTATTCTAAGTTTTTATAACAATAAACTTTTCTAAAATGATTTTTATTTCAGAAAAATCATTTATTTAATATTTTTAATCAATTTTTGTTAGTTTTAATCATAATTAAATCATAATAAATCCAATTTTTAACATTTTTGCACCAAAATTTTATAGAAATTATTTCTGATTATTTGTAACAGAAATAAAATTTTTAAACTAATAATTCTTTAATTTTAGTATTTTTTAAATATTAAAGTTAAAGATTGACAATTTGTTATAAATAGAATTAAAATTCTATTTTAAGGAAAATAATTTTGTAAAAATTATTTTTATACTTTAAACACATTCTTGTGACTATCTTAGATTTAAAACTTATAAAAGATTTTTGGTTATTTATTTACTAAATTTCTCTCAATTGTCGAATATTTTTAATAATAATCAAACAAGCATTTATCCCCAAATTCGAAGCCCTAGAACGTATACATTTGTAGACTAGATAGACTTAGACATATTTATTACCTTATTATAGGGTGATACTTGACACATTTGGGCGACACACTATTTTCAAGAGATAACATTTTGCTAAGGTGAGTTTACATAGCCCCTTTTACTCTATTTTCACTATTTTTGGGGTGAAACATGTTTAAACATTTTATACTATCATTTACTCATATTTACTTGTGATTCAATTACAACATCATTCTATCATTTGACTGTAACAAAAAGACACAGTACAATCATTAACAATGATCAAGCCGCCTGTTTAGATTATAGCGCTATAGGTCTGACAAACCCATCCCCCGCGTAGACTCAGGGATGATCGATAACAGTAATAACATTTAACTAACTTGCGAGTTAGTCAACAGTCGACACAAGGTTTGGTTGTACAAAGACGCATTGTTACATGTCGGTATCATACTCCATCATCATACAACTCTGAATGTTGTACAAACTATTGTTATCAATTATTTTCAAAACCTATGTATTCTCACCAACTTTTGTTGACCCAAAATATTTTCAACTTAACATGTTTCAGGTTCCACTTGCTTGAAGAATTGCTTGAAGATATGTGCATAGTTTTATTCAATTTGATGTACGAATTCTTGTAGAACAATTGTATGTAATTTATTTAAATCAATTAATGAAATTTATCATTCATCATGAGCTACTGAACAATCATCAATACGTGACATCCCGATGTTTCCGCCATCGGTTGGGGTGTTACAGATTGGTATCAGAGCCATGGTTATAGGGAATTAGGTTATTAGAGAAATAATCTAGTCTATAACCATAGGATTTAACCAATACTTGCTTCTTTTGCTTGCTATTCTCTATCTCCCTCCTACTTCATATCTCTACTTTCATCCCTACAAGAAGGTTGCTCTCCATCACTGGATTCACTCTTAGACTAATAAGACAAAATCCTCAGGTTTAACCTGAACCACCTTGAGATCTCGTCGAAGTTCTAGATTTTAATAACGAACACGTGCAATCTGGAAGGGTGAACGCCTGTATTCTGAGTCTTCTGTCTAGGCTGGCATTGCGCATATATCCCAATCAGACGAGGGACCCGGATGCCTACCTGGGAATTCTCGGGATGAGTGTTCACTTATAGGCTAAAGCATGTCTTCATATGTTATTAGAATTTAGAATCTTTGATAAGTCAACGTTTTCGTTTATTCGTTTTAATTAATGAATAAATGATTACACTCCTTATATAACCTCATTCATTTCATTTTGTCTCTTACAGATCATGCCTCCACGTCGCAGTACTCGTCTTAACAGTGGTAACAATCATGATGAAGGAAGTAGCAATCACAATCATAACCATGACACTAACAACAATAACAACAACAACAATGGAGTTGATGCTCAACTGGCTGCAATCATTTCTCAACAAATGGCGCAGCAAATCGCAACTCTAGTTCCCAACTTACTAGCACAAGTCATCCAGTTGAATGGCAACGGGAACGACAACGGCAACGGGAATGGAAATGGACACCACAACGGAAATGGTCTCCTAGCCTGCACCCTTAAGCATTTCAATTCTTGTAACCCTCCAAAGTTTAGTGGTGAAGAAGGAGCTACAGGACTCCTACAATGGTAGGAGGGTATTGAGAATACCTTCATCAACAGTGAGTGCCCCGATAACTTTAAAGTCCGTTATGCTATGAGTGTTCTTCACAAACGAGCACTCACTTGGTGGAATGAAGAAAAACGCACCAGAGGAGCGGAAGTTGCACTTGCTATGACTTGGGATCAAGTCAAAGAGATTATGAAAGATGAGTACTGCCCACGCAACGAAATCAAGAAGTTGGAAGACGAGTTTCACGATCTTGTCCAAGATAGTGGAGAGAACCTTGCCTACAACACTCGTTTCCACGAACTTAGCCTACTGTTGCCACACAAAGTCACCCCCTTGCCTATTGCAATCGAAAAATACATTGGTGGCTTACCCATGAAGATTCAGGATACGATGTGGGGAAGAAACCCTGCTACCTTGGAGGAAGCCAAGCGTCTAGCAGCTACCTTAACGGACAATCACGTAAAAGCCGGGACTTTAGTTCGGAAAGGCAATAAAACAAGTATTGTAGCCGCGGTAACCACTGAGAACCAGAAGCGTAAGATCAGGGATCCTGATGCAAGCCTCACTCCACAAGCTTCTAAGAAGAAACCTTACACAGAAAACACAAACTTTCTATACTCTTACACTCTCTGTTAGTCGAAATCCTGTTGCATGTCCTTAATAAAGTTCGGTCAGAAACTTCTCTAAAGTAAGGGAAGCTACTATAACACTGCCCTGCTCTAACCAGTTACATACTTTTCCCAAACCTTGCTCATTATAAACTCATAATTCTCTAACCTTGGGTCAAACTTTAAGGATTTTCAAACTCTTATTTTGGGTATTAAACAACTACTTCAAACTTTGTCAAATCATGGCTGATACATTTCTTAAGATCTACTTGCCTTTTTACAAATGTCTTTTGTTTCATGGAAACCTTCACTTGAAAGTAATTTCGGGACGAAATTTTCTAAAGTAGGGGAGACTGTGACAACCTGCACCCTTCACTTTTCATAAATGTGCATAATTGGTTCCTCAACTATTTCAAAATTTTCATTTTTAACCCTCGTATTTTAATAGGACCAAAATTCACAATTTAATAAAACTTATAATTTTTATAAGTAAAAGTATATTCGTTTTATACTCACATCTACACCCGAGCAGGTATGTTTCAGACCTTGATACTCAAAGCCTTAATTTTCGGTCCTAAAACAACTTAGAAACAGAAGGAAACAAGTCTATAACTTAAAATTGATTAAATTAGAAAAAATATTTTTTTTAGCTCTCGCGGTCCGCTGAGACAGTCAAACAGTCAAAGTCTTAGTCAAAGTCCTAGTCAAAGTCTCAGTCAAAATCCTAGTCAAAGTCTCAGTCAAAATCCTAGTCAAAGTCTTAGTCAAAATCCTAGTCAAAGTCCTAGTCAAATAGTCAATTCATCTTAAAACCTTACTTTATTGTGTTGACCAATTTTGAAGCCTAATTGAATCCAAAACTAGTATAAAAACCCACCTATGACCCATTACACTTTGCACCTCTAAATCGATTGTTTTAATTCGATTAAACTCTCCCTCATACCTTTCTTCTAGAGTATATTACTTCTACATTTGAAGCTTTGATTATAAGCTCTTGTAATTGGCGAATTGGAAGCTTGATATTTTTTTCCTATTCGGTTTCTTTTCTTCTAAATTGGACTAGTTTCGTTGTTGAATCTTTGGATTGCTCGCATTTCACGCCCGCTTAGTCATCTAGTCATTTGGCGAAAGTGAGTATTTCCTATCCCCTTTTTGCTTTTATTCATTTTTGGGGTGTTACATGTACACTTATACAAATTACAAATACAAGTTCACATTTTTACAATACAATTCTAGTACATTGTGCATTGGCTTACATACGTGCTTTATGCTTAGACATTACATGTAGAATACATTTGTACTTAGTGAAATCATTAACCATGTACAAGCCGACCTTAACATTGGATAGCGCTATTGGATTGACAACCCGCCTAGGTTGATTCTCCCCCTTTTTCAGGTCATTGTTAAGTTATTATCCATTTATTGGATAAGTACACCGCCGTTCATTTAGTACACTATACAGTCACAGGATTGATTTCGCTCATTTGTATGTTACATAGTTTACATAATTGCACTGTAGCTTTGCACTTGAATTGTATAACATTTTTCCAACTTACTATATGTATTAAATCTAGGAATGCTCACCAACATTTCTTATGTTGACAAAACCTATTTTATACATGTTTCAGGTGCAGTTTGATCTTAGTTCCATAGCATTGGATTTTAGTGCTTGCTCTTAATAAAGTTATTTCAAATTTCATGTTTCGTTCAAACTTTTGTATTTTTTTCCATTTCATCTATGTAAGACAATTTAAATTATTCAATAATATATTTACATTTTAGTACCATGTGCTTTTGAACAATCGTCACTACGTGACACCTCGATGATTCCGCCATCGGTTGGGGTGTTACACCACCCTCAACGTGTTCTCGTACAGGGTGGTCCACCGATCACACTTTATGTTGAGATCGGCCCACTTCCGCTGCAGACTCACTGTAGTCCGGTCATTTGGGCCGACATGGCGGGTGAAATCCGACAGCACACGGTCCCAAAAACCCTCCGGGTGGGAGGCCCTAATGCGTTGACGTTGTAGAAGAACTTGGTCGGCCGATGCGTCTTTGTGACAGACTACCAAGGTGATCTCTTCTTCGGGGGTCCAACGAGTCATCTTCGTGTGTGTTTGTTTGTATCTACGGTGGTAAAAGTGTGTTTTAACTCCACGGTTTGCTATGTTTATATATACAAATTTCAAACGGTTTGGTGGAACGGTGTCAATGCCATTTAATTTGATTGAACGATTTCCAAATTGATATCACTGACCATGAGGGTGTGAGACGGTTGCAATAGTAAAAGTAATTAATATTTAACCTTTAAAATCGTGTGAAATAATAAATAAAAAAAAAAGGTTTAGTGAAATTATAAAAATAAATAAAAGAATTAGTGGAGTGCTGCCTTCAAATAGGTGTTTCAGTGAAGTGGTGTGGCAATGCAGGATTGGTTAAAATCAGTGAAGTGAAAAAATTTTAAGTTAGGTGCCCCTTGCACCCTTAGGTTCATATTGTTGGACATATGGTATGTCCGATGTAATTAAAAGTCGAGGTCAACGTAACCCGACCCGGTACGATCCAAAGAGTTACACGTTGGTACACGAATCAGATAAGTTCACGCGTTAGTGAATTATTATTTATGAAATAATAATTGTTTTAGTCTTGAGGGACTTAATATTAATAAGATTAATATTAAGGAGTATTAAGATATTTAGCAAGGGAGTTTATTGCAAGTTGTTGTCTTATAAAAGGAGGGTTAAGGAGTAAACCCTAATCACACCTTTTATCAAAACAAAACACCTCTTGCCTCCTCCCCAAGGATTTGCGGCCGCCACCCCAAGAAAGAGGGCCGTCGCCGCCTTCTTCTTTTGTTCGGCCATCAACCACCTCAAGCCACCACCTTCCTTCTTGCAAGTGTTGCTTCCCGGTTGGTTCGTGCACGGTGTGAACTTCCTACTAGCGAGGATTCGTTGTAACCTGCGTGTTACAATTCCGGTGTAGTCGTCAAAGGTTGATCACTAAAACCCCTATGGTTGTTTTATTATTTATTTGTTTATACGCGTTTAGCTGAGATCCTGATTGGATTAATAAAATTAAAATATATATTTATACATATAAATCGGCTAATATTATATAATGTATATAATCGATTTTAATAAATATAAACCGCTTCCGCTGTGTATACGATACCATGATTCCCAACAGTGGTATCAGAGCCACGGTTACGCGCGTATAGATGGTAAAGTTATAATTTTGATCTATGTTTTATTTGTCAAAAAAAAAATTATTATTTTTTTTTTTGACAAAAGATCAAAAGCTTTTTGTTGTTCATGGATTGTGATGTGAATCGAGCCTTAGGTATTTTGACCCTTGTCATGGTTGTGTTTGTGATGTTTTATTTTTTATTGATTTGTATTTTTATTACGGATATTGGATCCGGTGTAATAGATAGGATTAGAATAGATTTGTTTTATTTGTATTTCAAATTTATTTGTAATCCTACAAGTACAATATTAAGACGAAGATAAAAAGGCGAACATGTTCCATGAAGATAGAGATCTCGGGTCAAGTGGGAGCTATATCAAAATAGTTTTGAAACCCTTTTGACTAGTTCGTTTCGTTTCCGGCTAAAACGAAACGGGCGACCTATTAGGGGCTTGATTCGTTTAATTTTATTATTATGTTTTGTGGTTGTGGTTTATTTATTGTAAATAATTTAGATAACCCAAAATAAATAAAATTTTCACAATCATGGCAACGGTTTTATTAAAACAAGTTTTATAAAAACCGAAAAGCATATTTAATAAAAGGAGTTTTATTAATATTAAAACAAGTCCATTCGCGATAATACGACCAACGTAGTTTAAATAGGGTATTTAAAACTATACCGTGTTGAGTGTTGAAAGGAGTTTCAATTATCACGAACAATATAAAATTGGATTTTATAAACTATTGTGTGACTCACATCATGCTAACGAGTCATTCAATATATTTATGGTAAATATTAAAATTAAATCCCAATTTTAAATTGATGTTTCATGCCACCCTTAACGTGTTAACACTCCATTCTATATCGAACCCAAATGTTAGTGCTGACCCTGCATCTGGGCATTGATCATGAGTGAAGGTAATCATCGCGGTTCCTGTGTAACATAGGCCGGTGTTACAGTTAACAGTAAAGGACCAAACATCGCTTGTTAGACAAGTGGACATAGTTGGGGTTAAACATACATCACTTTAGCGATAACCTCAAAAGGAGAGCTGTGTAATGGACACAATTAACAATCGTTGTTTACCTACCTAATCGTGCCAGTGGACATTGCTAAGCCAGTTCATTGTGTATTGATGAATCGGGATCTCATCCTAATTAATTTTGCTTTTTGGGTCATAAAATAATTAGGATACTTAAAACATGAAATACTAATACATTAATTTTGAACTTTGTAGATGTCAATTGAAAACAATTCCACCTCCCATTTCTCTCTCAAGTCCATCTTAGAGAAGGACAAACTGAACCACTCCAACTTCATGGACTGGCACCGCAACTTGAAAATTGTTCTCAAAGCGGAGAACAAATTGTATGTTCTTGAAGAACCCGTCCCTGATGAACCCATAAATCCCAAGAGTGAGCTTTATAAAGCCTGGGCTAATCATTTTGATGACTCTTTGAAAGTCTCATGTCTGATGCTGGCTTCCATGATCCCTGAACTTCAAAGGACCATGGAGGACATGGATGCATACGACATGAATCAGCATCTGATGGAAATGTTCCAACAAAATGCTCGCCATGAGAGGTTTGATGTGATGCGATCACTTATAACCACTTGTATGCAAGAGGGTTCACCAGTTGGCACTCATGTGCTAAAAATGAAGGCATATGTTGATCACTTGGCTCGTCTGGAATCCCCCTTGAGCGATGAGTTAGCTGGGGATATCATCCTGAACTCATTGCCCAAGTCATATGACCAGTTCATTATGAACTATAATATGAATGGGATGGTGAAGACACTTGCAGAACTGCATCAGATGCTCAAAACTGCTGAGGTAAACATACCTGGCAAAACTGCACCAGTGCTAATGATCAGGGAGGGTCAGATTAAGAAACCTAAAACCAAGAAAAGGGGCTATCAAGGCAAAGGGAAGGGAAAGGGCAAAGTTGTTGCCAACAAGAAACCTTTGAAAGATGCCAAATGTTTTCATTGTGATGAAACTGGGCACTGGAAAAGGAACTGTGCTAAGTATTTAGCTGAACTGAAGCAAGCCAAGGCTTCTGGAGGAGAGTCCTCAGGTATATATGTTATTGAAATCTTTGTTTTTTCTGGCAAAACATGGGTGTTTGACACAGGATGTGGTTTCCACATTTGTAATGTTTTGCAGGGACTAAGAAAGATTAGAAAGCTGAAACAAGGTGACTTGGAGGTCCATGTTGGCAAAGGACAAAGAGTTGCAGTGAAGGCAATAGGAGAATATGTTCTTTTACTACCTTCTGGTTTAGAACTTGTTTTGAACAATGTTTATTACATTCCTAGTGTGACTAGAAATATTGTTTCATTTCATGCTTTGCGTAGACAAGGTTTTGATTATCGTTTTAATGGTGAATTCATTTCTGCTTATTTTAACGATATATTTTACTTTGATGCAAAACCTAACAATGGGATCTATGAGATAGAAATCCAAAACGATAACATATTATGCAATATCTCCCATAAACGTAATAAGTTGGACTTTAATGATACGTATATGAGGCATTGTAGACTTGATCACATAAGTGAGAATCGTGTTAAACAACTCAAAACCGCAGGAATCCTGGATTCCAAAGGTTCAGAGTCATTTGGAAAATGCGAATCATGCTTAAGTGGAAAGTTAACAAAAGCACATTTTTCAAATGTTGGAGAAAGAGCTAATGATCTGTTAGGACTTGTACATACAGATGTATGTGGTCCATTCAGAACAATGTCAAGACATGGAGAAAGATACTTTGTTACATTTACTGATGATTTCAGTAGATATTATGTTTATCTTATGAAGCATAAACATGAAACTCTTGAAAAGTTCAAGGAATACCAAAACGAAGTAGAAAATCAGCGAAATAGAACTATTAAAATGCTTCGATCAGATCGAGGCGGTGAATATCTTAGTCAGGAATTCATAGACCATCTAAAGGATTGTGGAATAGTTTCACAACTCACTCCACCTGGAACACCGCAACATAATGGTGTGTCTGAGCGGAGAAATCAAACTCTATTAGATATGATTCGATCAATGATGTGTCGAACAAACCTTCCAAAATCCTTTTGGAGTTATGCTTTGGAGACCGCCGCAAGACTTGTGAATATAGCTCCAACGAAAAAGGTTACTAAAACGCCTTATGAGATATGGCATGGAAAGAAACCTCATGTATCCTACCTTAAAGTCTGGGGATGTAATGCTTATGTCACTCTACAATCTTCGGATAAACTAGATCCCAGAGGCGAAAAAGTGGTTTTCGTTGGATACGGTAAGAAGATCGGTTACCTATTCTACCACCCCACTGAAAATAAGATTTTCACTAAACGCAGAGGCACTTTCTTAGAGGAAGAGCTTCTGGCGCGAGGGATTGGAGATAATCATGTGGATCTTGAAGAAATTCGAGAATCACAAGTGACTGAACCAGATGTTCAGACAGAAACAGAAGTAACTGACCCAGTTGTTGAAGATGAGCCTGAGAGGACTCAAGAAACAACAGAAACGCCAAGTGTTCGAAAAAGTATTAGGGATCGTCGTGCACCTGTAAGGTATGACGATATCTTCATGATTGATGAAGCTGAGCCTACTACTTACAAAGCTGCAATCTTGGATTCAGAATCCAAGAAATGGCAAGAAGCCATGAATGCAGAGATGCAATCCATGTATGATAACCAAGTCTGGGATTTGGTTGATCTTCCTACCGAATGTCGAACTGTGGGAAACAAATGGATCTTCAAGAAGAAGACTGACATGGATGGGAATGTGCAAACCTATAAAGCAAGGCTTGTAGCGAAAGGTTTTACTCAGACTCAAGGAATTGATTATGAGGAAACTTTCTCGCCAGTAGCCATGCTTAAGTCTATTAGAATTCTGCTTGCCATTGCTACATATTATGACTATGAGATATGGCAGATGGATGTCAAAACCACGTTCCTTAATGGACACTGTAACACCTCGCCCCTCTCATCACCAATATTGTCCGCTTTCCCATCCAGAGCTCACGGATTTGTTTTTGGTTGCCCAAGTGGAGACTTCCCAGGAGGTCACCCATCCTGAAATTTCTCCCACCTGAGCACGCTTAACTGTGGAGTTCTCCTCTCATCCACTAACATTAAGCCCCAAAACGCGTTGGTGATTTAAGAGGCAAGACATTACTTATGAACCAAGGATCTCTCCTGGCCACGGCCGATGTGGGATTTTCCTGGGGTGTCACATTCACCCCATGTTAGAGTCTCATCGTCCCTGATGAGGTGTGTTCCTGGGGTGTCACATTCACCCCCTGTTAGAGTCTCATCGACCCTGATGAGGTGTGCACCCACCATCCCAAACGGCACAGAAGTGGCTCTGATACCAATCTGTAACACCCCAACCGATGGCGGAAACATTGAGGTGTCACGTATGAATGATTGTTCAGTAGCTCATGGAAATACATATGTTTAAATAATCCTTTATTTCATTACAAAATTGAATTACATTAAAGTCTACATCAAATAATCAAACAAAGCTTAAAACTTCAAATATCTCCTCATGCTAGCTCTAGACTTCAAGCATCAGTATTTCCTGTTGAGTTTGGAAAGAATGGGGGGGGGGGGTCAACTAGAAGTTGGTGAGAATACATAAGCCATGTCAAGCAATTAAGTTTAAGAATAAAAGTTTAGCAATTCATATGTCTATCGTAAGTTTAAGTCTACATGAATAAACATGAAGTATAGTATGCACATAATCAAACCTCCGACAAGTTTAGGTCCATCCCGTCATCCACGGTTCACCTTAATATCACGTTGAAACGATAACAATCACCCGCGCTCCCCATAAAAAGATGGTCAACGAATCTAGGTGGGATTGTCAATCCAATAGATCTATTATTGAGTATCGCCGGCTTGGCCATAGCTAATGATTATGTAAGTTGAAGTTTAAGTCTAACAATAGTTGTCCAAGTCATGAGGCATTAAAGTTTACAACTAGGCATGTATGTAGAATTGCTTAAGTATAAAGTTTCAAGTATAAAGAATTGCATAAACATGGTTACGTAAACTCACCTTAGCAAAGTGTAAGTGCTAGCAAGTAGCAACAAGTCTGAACTTGGATTAATTGAACTCTTGTATCCTATTACAAATAAATGATGCCTTAATTTCTAATGCAAATAAGCTTGTTTTTGTTATGGTTGTAAAGATAGTTTATCCAACTACATAGACACGTATTGAAAGAATGTGTTAATAAGTGTATGACTTAACGAACCGATAGTAACTTGGTTTGGTTTCACAAAATGTATTCGTATGTATAGTTATTTGAATTAAATACATTATTGAAGTTATTGATAAAGGCACATTTTGTATAACAAAATAATATTTACGTAGCTTGACTCAACTGTTTAATTTGTCTCGTATCTTGGGTAGTATATATATGTACTTGTTAATAAACATAAATATTTCTATTTTTGACGGCGTAAGATTTGAAAGTTAGGATTTATTTGTAAAAACATCATCTTGTCTACACATAGTTATAAACTTGAAATGCCGATTTGGTTTCTTAAATTTTATAAAAATTTGGGCAGAGTCTCCTCTGTTTTTATAAGAAACCAGGCAACACAAGTTGTCTATATTTTCCCAAAACATCAATTGTCCAAAAATCACAAAACGCAATATTAATTAACTAAATCTTTATACGCGATAAATGGCTCGAGTTATTAAAGTCATAATAAGCGAAAAACTATATTTAATTTTGACAAGTAATATACATTCAAGTTAATAAGGTAATTTTTAGTCGTAAGTCGGTTCGCTTCGTTTTACACTTTTAAATATAATATATATCAACACATATATGAATTAACTTGATGTAAGTAAAAGAAATAATACGGCGCGCGCTTATACCTTCCCGATATTTGATCTCGCGAATCGACACGATCACGCCTCGCACCAGGTATCGACAGATTTACCGGCTTTGACCACAGTTAACTATAGTTGACCAGAAGTTTGACCTAGTCAAACAGTGTTGACCAGATATGAAATGTTTGACCAATGTTGATGTAACATTTCGTGTTTATTAATCGTACGTTACGGATTAAAACGACAAGTTTTATTATTATTATTTTTGGGGATATTTTGAAATACAATGATAATTATTCATACATATATATATATATATATAATATAGGATAATAATAATAATAATAATAATAATAATAATAATCAGTTATAATAAAAATAATTTGTTTTGTAAAAAAAAACTTGACTAAACAAATCACTAACTAAATTACCCACCTTTACCAAACAATTGTGGAGCCTAGTCATTAGCCCAACCCAGAACAAGAAGGAACCCGGCCCAAACACAAACACCCCTCCCCTCATACCTGTTTTAAAAAAAAAATGTGTTGGGGACGGGAATCGAACCCGGGTCCCCACCCGGCTCAAACATGTACACCCACACACCAAACCACCTGATCTGTATGAATCCTTGTTATAAATCTGGACGCGATTTAATTATAAGCGAACATGAATTCATCTCAGTTGACTTGGAAAGTCAACTGAGATCAATAACCTTCCATAATCAAGATCCTTGACTCATGATTAACTTGTAATTGGCAATGTGACGCGATTATCGGCCTGGAACGGGTCAGACACACAACAAATTCCCATCAATTCTTACCAATTGTGAGTTTTGACGCGTCAAACCTTAATAACTCGGTCAATCATTGCCAAATCGAACACCCGACCCTTAACATTATAAATTGATCATTCCAGAGCCTTCACAACTCGCCATTTTCTTTCTCTCGATCCCCAATTCTTCAGTTTTATCCTCTGTTCCTGGTATACGAATCGCATTTTTGACTTGGGCTTTGACCGACTAATTCGAAATCAAATCATTCTTGTAAGTGTAATTTCTCTTGTGGGTTTTAATGATCGGCCAACACACAACGTTTACCCCATGATTAATTGGGTTAACGTTGTGTGATTCAATCAATTGCAAATTCTAGGGCTCGATTGCATATATTTGGGGAAGAACATGTATTCTGTTATGATATTTATTTTTAATAAACTGAATCCAAACACAACCACTGGCTTGGACCAGGTGGTTGTGTCTGGTTCCAATCAACAGAACCACGTGGGTTCGAGCCCGGTCTGTGGCGGTTCTTTTCTTTTTATTATTATTCTACAAAACAAACTAATATATATATATATATATAATCATTAGTATTTTTAAATTAGTTTTTAAATACTAAAACTCTTTTATTAATTCCACAAAAATTATTTTAGGTAAATCTGATGTTAAAGTTTTATCTACAATTTTTATTTTTCTGAAATTCATTTATTTAATATTTATAATAATTAAATCAATTTTATACTATTATATTTATAAAAATCCATTAAAATATCAAAACAATTTTATTAAATTCTACAAAAATTATCCTGAGTTTGTATAAAGTTAAACTTTACTGAAATGATTTTTAATTCTGAAAAATCATTTATTTTATATTTTTAATCAATTTTTGTTAGATTTAATCATAATTAAATCATAATAAATTCAATTTTTATCATTTTTGCACCAAAATTTTATACAATTTATTTCAAAACATTTAGAACAGAAATATGATTTTTAAAATAATAATTCCTTAATTTTAATATTTTTAAATATTAAAGTTAAATATTGGCAACTTTTAATAAATAGATTTAATAATCTATTTTAAAGAAAATAATTTTATAAAAATTATTTTTATACTTTAAACACATTATTGTGACCATCTTAAATTTAAATTTCATAAAAAGATTTTTGGTTATTTATTTAATAAATTTCTCACAATTGGCGAATATTTTTAATATTAATCAAACGAGCAATTATCCCCAATTCGAAGCTCTAGGAACTTATACATCTATAGACTTGATAGACTTAGACATATTTATTACCTCATTATAGGGTGATACTTGATACATTTGGGCAACACACTATTTTCAACAGATATAACATTTTACCAAGGTGAGTTTTACATAGCCCCTTTTCTATTTATCACCATTTTTGGGGTGAAACATGTTACAACATTATTTATGCAATTCAATCATCAATGTGTCTATGTGTATTTCTATGTTGCATTATGTCTTGAACATGACTAGGGTAAGCACAATTCTAGCATAAACATTCATCAGCCAAACGGTATACATTGATAGATCTATTGGACTGACAATCCCACCCGGATACGTGCCTCCTACAAAGGTTACGTGGGTGTTTGTTACTGCAATATAAACGAGTGAACCATGAGCGTATGGGATGTACCACAATTACAACAGTCAACAAGGTTGATTATGCACTCGATTTACTTCTAGTATGTTTTTGCATATGAACTAGATTGCCATGACACATGAATTGCACAACAATTTTATTCTATTATCAAAACCTATGTAATTCTCACCAACTTTTGTTGACCCAAAACATTTTCAACTTAACATGTTTCAGGTTCTATTTGCTTGAAGATTTGAATTGATTCTTGAAGATATGTGTATAGTTTTGTTCGATTTGATGTACAAATTCTAGAACTATTGTATGTAATTCATTTAAATCATTTAATGAAATTTATTATTCACCATGAGCTACTGAACAATCATCAATACGTGACATCCCGATGTTTCCGCCATCGGTTGGGGTGTTACAGATTGGTATCAGAGCCATGGTTATAGGGAATTAGGTTATTAGAAAAATAATCTAGTCTATAACCATAGGATTTAACCAGTACTTGCTTCTCTTACTTGCTATTCTCTATCTCCCTCCTACTTCATATCTCTACTTTCATTCCTACAAGAAGGTTGCTCTCCATCACTGGATTCACTCTTAGACTAATAAGACAAAATCCTCAGGTATAACCTGAACCACCTTGAGATCTCGTCGAAATTCTAGATTTTAATAACGAACACGTGCAATCTGGAAGGGTGAATGCCTGTATTCTGAGTCTTCTGTCTAGGCTGGCATTGCGCATATATCCCAATCAGACGAGGGACCCGGATGCCTACCTGGGAATTCTCGGGATGAGTGTTCACTTATAGGCTAAAGCATGTCTTCATATGTTATTAGAATTTAGAATCTTTGATAAGTCAACGTTTTCGTTTATTCGTTTTAATGAATAAATGATTACACTCCTTATATAATCTCATTCATTTCACTGTGTCACTTACAGATCATGCCTCCACGTCGCAGTACTCGTCTTAACAGTGGTAACAATCATGATGAAGGGAGTAGCAATCACAATCATAACCATGACACTAACCACAACAACAACAACAACAATGGTGTCGATGCCCAACTGGCTGCAATCATTTCTCAACAAATGGCGCAGCAAATCGCAACTCTGGTTCCCAACTTACTAGCTCAAGTCATCCAGTTGAACGGCAACGGGAACGGCAACGGCAACGGGAATGGAAATGGACACCACAACGGAAATGGTCTCCCAGCCTGCACCCTTAAGCATTTCAATTCTTGTAACCCTCCAAAGTTTAGTGGTGAAGAAGGAGCTACAGGACTCCTACAATGGTTTGAGGGTATTGAGAATACCTTCATTAACAGTGAATGCCCCGACAACTTTAAAGTCCGTTATGCCATGAGTGTTCTTCACAAACGAGCACTCACCTGGTGGAATGAAGAAAAACGCACTCGCGGAGCTGAAGCTGCACTAGCCTTAACTTGGGATCAAGCTAAAGACATTATGAAGGCAGAGTTCTGTCCACGTAATGAAATCAAGAAACTGGAAGATGAATTTCATGATCTTGCTCAAGACAGTGGGAAAACCTTGCCTACAACACGCGTTTTCACGAACTTAGTCTACTGCTACCCCACAAGGTCACCCCCTTACCTATTGCAATCGAAAAATACATTGGTGGCTTACCGATGCAAATTCAAGACACAGTGTGGGGAAGGAACCCTGCTACTTTGGAGGAAGCAAAGCGTTTGGCTGCCACCCTAACAGATAACCATGTGAAGGCAGGAACCCTGACTCGTAAAGGGGAAAAGAAAAAGGATACTCCCCAACCTGCTGTTGAAATCAAAACCGAGGCCTCAACCAACGGGAAGTGTAAGGTCAAAAATTTTGCAATAGATACCACTGCTCCACCCACCAAGAAACAATACAATGGGAAGCTACCTAAGTGTGACACCTGCCAGTATCACCACCCAACTCAAGTACCCTGTCGACAGTGCACCAATTGTCAAAGGTATGGGCACCTTGCGGAAGCTTGTCGAATCCCTGCTACAAACGCTCTTGATGCTCCAAACAACCCCGCTTGAGACCCTTCAGCTACATAACAGCAAGTCCCACCAATTGAATGATGTTTACTTTCTCTTTAATTCTATGTATTGACACTTTTGATTCAAGTAATAAAATCAAGTATTATCATAACATCTGTGTGCATACTTGTTTGAATGTGAATTAATTGCTATATCTACTTGCTTACTTGTACAACAATTAGTTGACTACCAAACAACCTACTTAACGATTGGTAGAGGTCATCATGTCTTTCCAACAGTCGGGAGAGGCCCTACCACCTGCTCAACGACTGGTGGGGACTATCAGACCTGCTCAACAATCGGTAAAGTCATAAAAGGACGCAAAACCCTAATGTAAGGTAAATTAATAATTACGGTCCGGAACGTAATCATGAATTTACAGGTACGTTAAGGTAGTGTGAAATTTTATCAAGGTTTCCGGTAGTTGACCAATTGTAACCCTGGTTTTCTCTTAACTTCGGGACGAAGTTCCTAAAAGTAGGGGAGACAGTAACATTTCGTGTTTATTAATCGTACGTTACAGATTAAAACGACAAGTTTTATTATTATTATTATTTTTGGGGATATTTTGAAATACAATGATAATTATTCATACATATATATATATATAATATAGGATAATAATAATAATAATAATAATAATCAGTTATAATAAAAATAATTTGTTTTGTAAAAAAAAAACTTGACTAAACAAATCACTAACTAAATTACCCACCTTTACCAAACAATTGTGGAGCCTAGTCATTAGCCCAGCCCAGAACAAGAAGGAACCCGGCCAAACACAAACACCCCTCCCCTCATACCTGTTTTAAAAAAAAAATGTGTTGGGGACGGGAATCGAACCCGGGTCCCCACCCGGCTCAAACATGTACACCCACACACCAAACCACCTGATCTGTATGAATCCTTGTTATAAATCTGGACGCGATTTAATTATAAGCGAACATGAATTCATCTCAGTTGACTTGGAAAGTCAACTGAGATCAATAACCTTCCATAATCAAGATCCTTGACTCATGATTAACTTGTAATTGGCAATGTGACGCGATTATCGGCCTGGAACGGGTCAGACACACAACAAATTCCCATCAATTCTTACCAATTGTGAGTTTTGACGCGTCAAACCTTAATAACTCGGTCAATCATTGCCAAATCGAACACCCGACCCTTAACATTATAAATTGATCATTCCAGAGCCTTCACAACTCGCCATTTTCTTTCTCTCGATCCCCAATTCTTCAGTTTTATCCTCTGTTCCTGGTATACGAATCGCATTTTTGACTTGGGCTTTGACCGACTAATTCGAAATCAAATCATTCTTGTAAGTGTAATTTCTCTTGTGGGTTTTAATGATCGGCCAACACACAACATTTACCCCATGATTAATTGGGTTAACGTTGTGTGATTCAATCAATTGCAAATTCTAGGGCTCGATTGCATATATTTGGGGAAGAACATGTATTCTGTTATGATATTTATTTTTAATAAACTGAATCCAAACACAACCACTGGCTTGGACCAGGTGGTTGTGTCTGGTTCCAATCAACAGAACCACGCGGGTTCGAGCCCGGTCTGTGGCGGTTCTTTTCTTTTTATTATTATTCTACAAAACAAACTAATATATATATATATAATCATTAGTATTTTTAAATTAGTTTTTAAATACTAAAACTCTTTTATTAATTCCACAAAAATTATTTTAGGTAAATCTGATGTTAAAGTTTTATCTACAATTTTTATTTTTCTGAAATTCATTTATTTAATATTTATAATAATTTAATCAATTTTATACTATTATATTTATAAAAATCCATTAAAATATCAAAACAATTTTATTAAATTCTACAAAAATTATCCTGAGTTTGTATAAAGTTAAACTTTACTGAAATGATTTTTAATTCTGAAAAATCATTTATTTTATATTTTTAATCAATTTTTGTTAGATTTAATCATAATTAAATCATAATAAATTCAATTTTTATCATTTTTGCACCAAAATTTTATACAATTTATTTCAAAACATTTAGAACAGAAATATGATTTTTAAAATAATAATTCCTTAATTTTAATATTTTTAAATATTAAAGTTAAATATTGGCAACTTTTAATAAATAGATTTAATAATCTATTTTAAAGAAAATAATTTTATAAAAATTATTTTTATACTTTAAACACATTATTGTGACCATCTTAAATTTAAATTTCATAAAAAGATTTTTGGTTATTTATTTAATAAATTTCTCACAATTGGCGAATATTTTTTAATATTAATCAAACGAGCAATTATCCCCAATTCGAAGCTCTAGGAACTTATACATCTATAGACTTGATAGACTTAGACATATTTATTACCTCATTATAGGGTGATACTTGATACATTTGGGCAACACACTATTTTCAACAGATATAACATTTTACCAAGGTGAGTTTTACATAGCCCCTTTTCTATTTATCACCATTTTTGGGGTGAAACATGTTACAACATTATTTATGCAATTCAATCATCAATGTGTCTATGTGTATTTCTATGTTGCATTATGTCTTGAACATGACTAGGGTAAGCACAATTCTAGCATAAACATTCATCAGCCAAACGGTATACATTGATAGATCTATTGGACTGACAATCCCACCCGGATACGTGCCTCCTACAAAGGTTACGTGGGTGTTTGTTACTGCAATATAAACGAGTGAACCATGAGCGTATGGGATGTACCACAATTACAACAGTCAACAAGGTTGATTATGCACTCGATTTACTTCTAGTATGTTTTTGCATATGAACTAGATTGCCATGACACATGAATTGCACAACAATTTTATTCTATTATCAAAACCTATGTAATTCTCACCAACTTTTGTTGACCCAAAACATTTTCAACTTAACATGTTTCAGGTTCTATTTGCTTGAAGATTTGAATTGATTCTTGAAGATATGTGTATAGTTTTTGTTCGATTTGATGTACAAATTCTAGAACTATTGTATGTAATTCATTTAAATCATTTAATGAAATTTATTATTCACCATGAGCTACTGAACAATCATCAATACGTGACATCCCGATGTTTCCGCCATCGGTTGGGGTGTTACAGTTGACCTGCTGACTTATGCTTCAACCACCCGAACCACTTGAACTCTTGACCCGACAAGAAATCGACAAGAAGCGAGACTCAAACCCAAACCTCGGCCATACCATAATGACCGGAACCCAACCCAGAAGAAAGCAAACCCATTCATCGGCATCATGACATTTACCAGTCACCGGACCGGAATCTAACCAGACGAGGACTGTTACTGGAAAACTATCCACCTCCTCTGTTGTTGGACCATCTCTGCTCGAAGACCAGCCCCCACACGAGCGACATTTTGAACCAAATAACCCGGTGGAAAAACCCTTGCATATCCCTACCCGGCTATGCAGACCCGACCGGAAACCACACCAGCTGTCCGTCCCTGTCTTGTCCTTCACCTGACGCCGCTGCTTGTTGTTGTTGCTGCTGTAACAGGGGATGAGGGAGGAGGAAGTGGGCGGTGGCCGGGGTTATGGTGCTGCAGATTAAGGTGGTTGTAGGCGGCCGCCGCCGCCACTGCTGCCTTTCGTCGCTGTTGTTGTTGGTGGTTCAAGAAAAGGGGAGTGTGATGGCAGATTATAGAGGAACTCGGGTGGTGGTGTGTAGCTGCATCTTCTAGAGCAGGGAAGAGAGAGTTTGGGAGGAGAAAGGCAAGAGTTTGGAGAAGAAGGTAGTGGCTAGGGTTTATGTGTTGAGATGAAGAAGAAGAAGAGTTAGTGGGATTTAAATAGGTAGGGTCTTGGGTAGGTTAAGTGGAAGGCATCACGTATACTAACTCGTACCGGCCCGGGTCTCGTTTATGAACTGGGCCCGTTATCAATAACATAATTATTTCATAAGTTATATTTGTTTTGATCAAGTTAAAACGAGTATTTGGACTATATTTTAGTTATACGTATATATTTTATCGCATTTTATTTACCATGAGCAGTTATTGTTTCTAATAATTATAACGACAAATACATATATGTTTTATAAGTTAATGTCGTGTAAGAACGTATTATTTGCTAACGAGATATTAGTGTTAACGAATTAAAAATCGTTTTATGAATAATTAGATAATTAAAATTATTATTATATTATTCGGGAAACGCTGGGCGTTACAATCTGTAACACCCCAAACCGATGGCGGAAACATCGAGGTGTCACGTATGAATGATTGTTCAGTAGCTCATGGAAATACATATGTTTAAATAATCCTTTATTTCATTATAAAATTGAATTACATTAAAGTCTACATCAAATAATCAAACAAAGCTTAAAACTTCAAATATCTCCTCATGCTAGCTCTAGACTTCAAGCATCAGTATTTCCTGTTGAGTTTGGAAAGAATGGGGGGGGGGTCAACTAAAAGTTGGTGAGAATACATAAGCCATGTCAAGCAATTAAGTTTAAGAATAAAAGTTTAGCAATTCATATGTCTATCGTAAGTTTAAGTCTACATGAATAAACATGAAGTAGAGTATGCACATAATCAAACCTCCGACAAGTTTAGGTCCATCCCGTCATCAACGGTTCACCTTAATATCACGTTGAAACGATAACAATCACCCGCGCTCCCCATAAAGATGGTCAACGAATCTAGGTGGGATTGTCAATCCAATAGATCTATTATTGAGTATCGCCGGCTTGGCCATAGCTAATGGTTATGTAAGTTGAAGTTTAAGTCTAACAATAGTTGTCCAAGTCATGAGGCATTAAAGTTTACAATTAGACATGTATGTAGAATTGCTTAAGTATAAAGTTTCAAGTATAAAGAATTGCATAAACATGGTTACGTAAACTCACCTTAGCAAAGTGTAAGTGCTAGCAAGTAGCAACAAGTCTGAACTTGGATTAATTGAACTCTTGTATCCTATTACAAATAAATGATGCCTTAATTTCTAATGCAAATAAGCTTGTTTTTGTTATGGTTGTAAAGATAGTTTATCCAACTACCTAGACACGTATTGAAAGAATGCGTGTCTTAATAAGTGTATGACTTAACGAACTGATAGTAACTTGGTTTGGTTTCACAAAATGTATTCGTATGTATAGCTATTTGAATTAAATACATTATTGAAGTTATTGATAAAGACACATTTTGTATAACAAAATAATATTTACGTAGCTTGACTCAACTGTTAATTTGTCTCGTATCTTGGGTAGTATATATATGTACTTGTTAATAAACATAAATATTTCTGTTTTTGACAGCGTAAGATTTGAAAGTTAGGATTTATTTGTAAAACATCATCTTGTCTACACATAGTTATAAACTTGGAAGGCCGATTTGGTTCTTAAATTTTATAAAAATTTGGGCAGAATCTCCTCTGTTTTTATAAGAAACCAGACAACACAAGTTGTCTATATTTTCCCAAAACATCAATTGTCCAAAAATCACAAAACGCAATATTAATTAACTAAATCTTTATACGCGATAAATGGCTCGAGTTATTAAAGTCATAATAAGCGAGAAACTATATTTAATTTTGACAAGTAATATACATTCAAGTTAATAAGGTAATTTTTAGTCGTAAGTCGGTTCGCTTCGTTTTACACTTTTAAATATAATATATATCAACACATATATGAATTAACTTGATGTAAGTAAAAGAAATAATACGGTGCGCGCTTATACCTTCCCGATAATTGATCTCGCGAATCGACACGTTCACGCCTCGCACCAGGTATCGACAGATTTACCGGCTTTGACCACAGTTGACTATAGTTGACCAGAAGTTTGACCTAGTCAAACAGTGTTGACCAGATCTGAAATGTTTGACCAATGTTGACCTGCTGACTTATGCTTCGATCACCCGAACCACTTGAACTCTTGACCCGACAAGAAATCGACAAGAAGCGAGACTCAAACCCAAACCTCGGCCATACCATAATGACCGGAACCCAACCAGAAGAAAGCAAACCCATTCATCGGCATCATGACATTTACGGTCACCGGACCGGAATCAAACCAGACGAGGACTGTTACCGGAAAACTATCCACCTCCTCTGTTGTTGGACCATCTCTGCTTGAAGACCAGCCCCCACACGAGCGACATTCTGAACCAAATAACCCGGTGGAAAAACCCTTGCATATCCCTACCCGGCTATGCGGATCCGACCGGAAACCACACCAGTTGTCCGTCCCTGTCTTGTCCTTCACCTGACGCCGCTGCTTGTTGCTACTGCTGCTGTAACAGGGGATGAGGGAGGAGGAAGTGGGCGGTGGCCGGGGGTTATGGTGCTGCTGATTAAGGTGGTTGTAGGCGGCCACCGCCGCCACTGCTGCCTTTCGTCGCTGTTGTTGTTGGTGGTTCAAGAAAGGGGAGTTTGATGGCAGATTATAGAGGAACTCGGGTGGTGGTGTGTAGCTGCATCTTCTACAGTAGGGAAGAGAGAGTTTGGGAGGAGAAAGGCAAGAGTTTAGAGAAGAAGGTAGTGGCTAGGGTTTATGTGTTGAGATGAAGAAGAAGAAGAGTTAGTGGGATTTAAATAGGTAGGGTCTTGGGTAGGTTAAGTGGAAGGCATCACGTATACTAACTCGTACCGGCCCGGGTCTCGTTTATGAACTGGGCCCGTTATCAATAACATAATTATTTCATAAGTTATATTTGTTTTGATCAAGTTAAAACGAGTATTTGGACTATATTTTAGTTATACGTATATTTTTTATCGCATTTTATTTACCATGAGCAGTTATTGTTTCTAATAATTATAACGACAAATACATATATGTTTTATAAGTTAATGTCGTGTAAGAACGTATTATTTGCTAACGAGATATTAGTGTTAACAAATTAAAAATCGTTTTATGAATAATTAGATAAATAAAATTATTATTATATTATTCGGGAAACACTGGGCGTTACAGTCTCCCCTACTTTAGGAAACTTCGTCCCGAAGTTATTAAAAACACAGGGTTGAGTGTGATTGGGTAGAAATTAAGACAACTATGGTTTGGAAAAATTTGGGTTAAGGCACAACGTGAATTTATAAGTAATAAAATAATATGTTTCGAATAATTTGGGTAAGAGTTTTGATATGTGTGAGTTGATTGACTATGGAAAGACTAAATGAATTACTAGGTAACTAGCGTTTATAATTGATTAGCTACCGAAAAACCTTGATAGAATTTCACACCACCTTAACGTACCTGTAAATTCATGATTACGTTCCGGACCGCAATCATCAATTTACCTTACATTAGGGTTTTGTGTCCTTCTATGACTCTAAACACACATGTAAGTAATGCAAAAATAATCCTGTGGCTGAACCTTTGTATTAATGAGTCCAACTGTTGAGCAAGAAAAAGACTCCTACCAGTTAGTGAGTAGGATCCTCTACCGATTGTTGAGCAGATTCGATAGCCTCCACCAGTCGTTGAGCAGGTTGTAGGGCCTCTCCCGACTGCTGAAAAGGCATGATGACCTCTACCAATCGTTGAGTAGGTTATTTGGTACTCAACTAACTGTTGAGCAAGTACTTCATCCTCTATCTGTTGTTTTGATTAAGTGTAACAATTGTTTTTGGTTTATCACATAAGTTGCAAATTGGTAATACATACATGTAAGCAAGTTTGTAAATGCATCAAGTATCGAGTATAGCATGCGAGTTGTAACAGAGTTGCCCTAGACAAGGTAAATGACTCTAGGTGTGTTTATAGCAAATAGTTTATATTCCATGTTTTCATGTATCATGAATAATCAATTGTTCAGGTAGATAATCAAATCCTCATGTATAACTAATATTCAAGTTTGATGCAACAAACAATTAAGTTTTCAATAGTGTGGTTATCGTGGAGATCAAGTTCATGTTCGAGGAGGTAAAGGATGTGAATTTGGATTTTGAGAGATGATGAAAACTCAAAGTAACTTCAAGGTTGTGAAAAATGGTGAACGTGTAAATGGTTGATAAAGGGTTTAATTTATAGGGTTTCAAAATGACGCAAATAGTAAGGTGATCATGCAGAATAATCGTGGGGTTTGAATAAATGGTTAGATACAAGCGTATGAGAAAACATGATTGTGGTATTTGCCAAAAATTTGTAATAGTTCGAACAAGTTTAAAATAAGTATGTGTCAATGGAAAAATTGTAGAGTAAATTTTGTTCCTGTGAATGGAAAGATTTTATTTTCAAAATTTGGTTTTGTATGTAAAGCAAAAGTCATTAAATAGTACAACTAAATTGATTTAGATCAAAATATTTCGATGAGTCATAGGTTTTAAACACGATGTCGGATTTCAAAAAAAATCAAGGATTTGTTCAGACGTTTTGTATAATAGGCTTCGAGTAATACATAAAAGAAGTCATTCTTAATAGATTAAAACATTTTTATCGTAAATCATTTGTTACGCCAATAAATTGTTCAATAAAAATTTGAAATTTAGCAAATAAGTTTGTGGAAATAAAAGACTCTTTTAAAAAAAATTATTTTTATTTGTTATAGTTTGTAAAATTCCCAAGTGATGAAAGTTTGACAAAATTCAGTACTCTTTAGCTTTGGTGCTACAGTATCTCCTATACACAGATTATAAGGTTACAGTTTAAACAAGGATTTTAAAATCTCGAATGTGATGAAATTTTATGGTTGATGGTATCTTCAAAATATACATATATAAAGACACATAAATAAAAATGTAGGGGGGGGGTTAAAATAAAATTGGCTAGAAACATCAAAGATAATAGATTTATGTATGATGTAAAGGGAAACATATGATTTGGGTTAGATGTTAAAAATAATTAGACTTATGGATAATATTATAAGTTTGTAAAATGAATTAGGATTGTGAAACCCAGAAATGATTCATGAAGTTTAAGCTAATGAGGGAATTATATAAGAAGAAAATATATTTGAATTGTAAAAATTTTGAGATTCAAAATTTAGATTTTATACGGGAGTGAGGGGGTATAAATGAAAATGAAACACAAAGATTGTAAATATCTAACCCCGAATAAACGAAAATGTTGGCTTATCAAAACAGACCAGGTCTAAGCCCAACGAATTTGCCCTAATAATCTAGAAATACGTTAGGATTATAGCAAGTAAGTGAAAGAGAGTAGGCAAGACCAAGTTAGGCTAAGAATGAGGATGAGGATAGGGATAGAGATAAGGATAAGGTAGAGCTACAAGTAATTGAAGCAAGTACTGGTTAAAGTCCTAAGGTTATAGACTAGATTATTTTTCTAATAACCTAATTCCCTATAACCATGGCTCTGATACCAATCTGTAACACCCCGCCCCTCTCATCACCAATATTGTCCGCTTTGCCCATCCAGAGCTCACGGATTTGTTTTTGGTTGCCCAAGTGGAGACTTCCCAAGAGGTCACCCATCCTGAAATTTCTTCCACCTGAGCACGCTTAACTGTGGAGTTCTCCTCTCATCCACTAACATTAAGCCCCAAAACGCGTTGGTGATTTAAGAGGCAAGACATTACTTATGAACCAAGGATCTCTCCTGGCCACGGCCGATATGGGATTTTTCTGGGGTGTCACATTCACCCCATGTTAGAGTCTCATCGTCCCTGATGAGGTGTGTTCCTGGGGTGTCACAGACACTTACTGGAAGATGTCTATATGGTTCAACGTGAAGGTTTTGTCGATCCAAAGAATCCTAATAAGGTGTGCAAGCTGAATAAATCCATCTATGGATTAAAGCAAGCAACTCACAGCTGGAATCTCTGTTTTGATCAGAAAATCAAAGATTTTGGTTTTATCAAGAATGAAGATGAACCGTGTGTTTACAAGAAATCTAGTGGGAGCTATATTACTTTTCTTATATTGTATGTAGATGACATACTAATCATTGGAAACAATATCCCTATGCTTAAAGATGTTAAGACCTGGTTGGGTAAATGTTTCGCAATGAAAGATCTTGGTGAAGCCGCTTATATTCTGGGAATAAAGATTTATAGAGATAGATCGAAGCGGTTATTGGGTTTGAGTCAAAGTACATATATTGATAAGGTCTTACGACGCTTCTCAATGCAAGACTCAAAAAGGGGGCTCTTGCCCATGGCACATGAAACCATTCTTGATAACAAGCAGTGTGCAAATACTGAAGAGGAAAAGAAGAAAATGGAAGGTGTTCCATATGCTTCTGCGATTGGTTCCATCATGTATGCCATGTTATGTACTAGACCTGATGTCTCGTATGCTCTTAGCATGACGAGTAGATATCAACAGAATCCAGGAGAGAGTCACTGGGCTGCAGTGAAGAACATTCTTAAGTACCTGAGAAGGACTAAGGACATGTTCTTAATATATGGAGGACTGGAGGAGGAGCTGTCAGTTAAGTGTTATACTGATGCAAGCTTCCAGACTGATCGTGATGACTCAAGATCACAAACGGGATATGTTTTCATTATGAATGGTGGGGCTATTACTTGGAAGAGCTCTAAGCAAAGTGTGGTTGCTCAATCTACCTGTGAATCAGAATACATTGCTGCATCGGATGCTGTCTGGATGAAGAAGTTCATTACCGATCTCGATGTTGTGCCTAGCATAAAGAAACCAATCGAGATACTGTGTGACAACACTGGTGCCATTACTCTTGCAAAGGAACCAAGGTCACATCAGACCGCAAGGCATATACTCATAAGGTTCCACTATATTAGAGAAATAGTAGAACGTTGAGACGTCGTGATGAACAAAGTTCATACAGATCTAAATCTGGCTGACCCCTTTACTAAGCCTTTACCTCAAGCTAGACATGAGGAGCATGCTGGAAATATAGGGCTTAGAGTTGTTAGACAATGGGTATGATCTGTAATTAGTATTGATGTTTTATTTTGAACTATGACAGTTATGTTGAATGTTTATTTGATTTAATGGGTTAAATGCAAATTTAAATATTTATTAACTGTGTTCATTATTTGTATGTTTAAATCCTTGAATAAGAGTATTCTAAATGTCCGTAGTCGATCAAATTACATGGGAATGAATTTGAATGTAAGACTATTGTGAATTGGGATGGTTGTATTCATAAGATGAATAGCTCAAGGGTTTGAGGATCATAATTCACAGATATTATTAGGGAATAATATTGGATGTAACTCGCTTCAAAATGATCTCCATGGATCTGTGTCATGAGATGTTTTGATATTGATATGTTCAATCTGTCCTTTTTCCTAAGGCACATATTAAACTACATTGATCAAGGACTATCTTTGATGTTATCTTACACTATCCTGAAACATGGGTAGCAATAAGGGTAGCGTTGGGAGAAATCCGAGATTAAGTGGGAGTTGTATGACGCTGATGGAATTCTGTACTTCTATAGGATTAGAAGTCTAGACATTCTGGCGCCCTCGTAAAACTCAAACTGGTATAAACGCGTGGCCACGCTCGGACTAAGGTAGTTCGTTAGACCACTTTGAATTTGAGACGAGAATAGAGAATAGTTGATCACTATATAAGAATGAATGATCCATGTCTTATGATCAACGGATGTCTATACAGAAGGGACTTATTGCTATAATTATCAGGGCTATAGTATTTGGTTAAGTAAAGCGTTAGTTGAACTCAAAGAACTAGTTGACGACTGTAAAGTGTCATACTGGTTTGGGTGCAATGCGATGCAGCTAGGCGTTCAACTCTGCGCACGTTGACTCATTTAATTAAAATCGTCCAAGTGGGAGATTGTTGGACATATGGTATGTCCGATGTAATTAAAAGTCGATGTCAACGTAACCCGACCCCGTACGATCCGAAGAGTTACACGTTGGTACACGAATCAGATATGTTCACGCGTTGGTGAATTATTATTTATGAAATAATAATTGTTTTAGTCTTGAGGGACTTAATATTAATAAGATTAATATTAAGGAGTATTAAGATATTTAGCAAGGGGGTTTATTGCAAGTTGTTGTCTTATAAAAGGAGGTTAAGGAGTAAACCCTAATCACACCTTTTATCAAAACAAAACACCTCTTGCCTCCTCCCCAAGGATTTGCGGCCGCCACCCCAAGAAAGAGGGTCGTCGCCGCCTTCTTCTTTTGTTCGGCCATCAACCACCACAAGCCACCACCTTCCTTCTTGCAAGTGTTGCTTCCCGGTTGGTTCGTGCACGGTGTGAACTTCCTACTAGCGAGGATTCGTTGTAACCCGCGTGTTACAATTCCGGTGTAGTCGTCAAAGGTTGATCACTAAAACCCCTATGGTTGTTTTATTATGTATTTGTTTATACGCGTTTAACTGAGATCCTGATTGGGAATATTTTATTAATCTGATTAATAAAATTAAAATATATATTTATAAATATAAATCGGCTAATATTATATAATGTATATAATCGATTTTTCTAATAAATATAAACCGCTTCCACTGTGTATACGATACCATGATTCCCAACACATATCATGTCGTGTCGTGTATTCCGTACTTGGTGTCACTAGTAGGTCCCGAATTATTGGGCCTATTGGCACCGAAAACTAGGTATGGGTCGATTGTGGCATGTGGGCCGTAATATTAATAGGTATTTGAAATTTAGAGCAGAGGATTGCAGGTTCCATTGTTCATGGATTCCTAAGGGCCCTAATTATGAACCTCAAGACTTTACCTACGTCCTTCATGATCTAGTGGCAAACAACATAAGCGATTTGCAGATTTAGAGAGAGAAAGATATCAGATTTCATCTTTATTATGTTTTATAACAACAAAGAAGTACGGTTTGAGTGTTTGGATTACTTTTGAATACTTTTGGCTTAACTTAAAAAGCACAATTAGTTTTAATAACCAAGCCCAAACACCCACTATGTATAATTATAATATGCATATCAAGATTTAATAAAAAACCAACTTTCCAAGTTGTTGATTGTTCTTTTTATCGAAAGATTGTAACAAATTACACTTGTAGCACCTAGGCAGATCGATCTCACATTTGTCGTGGACATGAGAGATTTTGGAAGGGATGCATGACTTCAAATTTCATCAACATGTTCTATGTGCATAACTTCATAGTTAAGCGTGCTTGAATGGGATCAATTCATGATGTGTGACATCCTGAGAAGTTTTCACGCAGATAATAAAAATCAAATCCATGAGCTCGGGTGAAGGGGACAATATTGATTGGTATAGGTAATTGAAATTTACATAAACGATGGTAAGTATAGAAAGTTAATCGGTATCATATCCTTAAATCATCAAACTAGATAAACATACCGATTGTTGTTAAAAGTTTGTTGGATCATAACTAAGAAGTTCAAATTCACATTTATGGGTGTTATCTTGGAAAGTTCATAACTTCATAGTTAAGTGGCTTGAGTGGGATCAATACATGATGAGTGACATCCAGGGATGTTTTCACTCGGGCAATTAAAAATGAATTTTCAACCTAGGGTGAAGCGGATCATATTGGTTCATATGCAGTGGCGCAGCTTTGTTGGGGCGGGCGGGGGCGGCCCCCCGAAACTGGTTTTCGACCCCCCAAACCTTCGGGTCAAGATTCACCACTGTTCATATGAGGGTCGCTATGATATATGTTACATCAATGATGTAAGTTAGAATAGAAGTTAATTCACATTTAAGAAGATGGGCATCCTTAAGTCATCCAAGTTGATAAACATTTGTGTTCATGGCCTTAAAACGATCCAGTTATGCAGATTCTTGATTGTTCTTGTTGTTAATAGATTGTCATAAATAGTAATGATGGTAACTCAGAAAGTTAAAATTCACATTTTAAGATAATGGGTACCTAAAATTCACTATGAAATGCATATCTGAATGATTGAAAAAGAGAAAAGAGAGCCAAATAGGATGTTAGTTGTCATTTTTCAGCAATATTCTTCCTTGGAGGGTTTATATGAATTCCGCTTTAGCTGTGTTTTTTTTATGTCCACTGTACTACCAAAAGCATAAATTCTCTAGCAAAATCTTGTGTAAACTGATTTAAACCCTTGATTTTGATTTTGTGCTTTGTGTGTTTCTTCATTTGATTCTCTCTCTCTCTCTCTCTCTATATATATATATATATATATATATATATAGGGGCAGGATCAAATACAAAGTAATACAAACGTGTGAAGGATGCGAAGGATCACTTTGTACATGATAATTACGTAATGCCTTCATGAACATACAAAAACATTACGCAATTATCATTAAAACATTACGTAATTATCAATACGTAATTATCATTACGTAATTATCATGTACAAAGTGCATGATAATTACGTAATGCTTTCATGAACATAAAAAGCATTACGTAATTATCATTACGTAATTATCATGTACAAAGTTCCTTCGCACGTTTCTTTTACTTTGTAGAATAACCGCCCCATATATATATAGGAAAAAAAGATCAATTAGGAACCAAGGTACTAGTTAGGAACTTAGGAACCAATCTGAGCCATTCATCTTTTAATCTTGATCTAAGGGTAGGATGGTAATTGAACAATTATGTTTTATATTTTAATTTAAAAAAAAAAAGTTATAAAATCCCCCATCTCTTTCTCTCCACCATTATCACACCACTCTTCTCTCCTATACTTTCTCTCTCTAAAAAAAACCCCAATTCCAAACCCTAACCACCGTCTCCTTCCTTCGATCACCGACTCCGAAGAACTCACCATCGAGGAAAGATGAGTCTTGGTTGTCTAGGATTCACGTTTTGAATTATTTGTGCGACCATAACGGTGAGTCCAAACTCCAAACCATTATAATGATGCGTCTAAAACCACTTGTAATTTGACAAAATCTATCGATACACATATTGGATTCTGTATACTTGAAACATCTCAATGAAAAAAATTACCTTTTACAAGAAAACCTATATGCTTTTAACTATGACAGTGGATATTTCATTTTTACATCATATTAATTTTCGTACATGTAACACCCCAACCGATGGCGGAATCATCGAGGTGCCACGTAGTGACGATTGTTCAAAAGCTCATGGTACTAAAATGTAAATATTATTGAATAATCAAAATTGTCTTACATGGAAATGGAAAATACATTGTCTAAATGAAATGTAAATATTGAAATAACTGGATTAAAATAAGCACTAAATGTTCCTTGCTAAAGCACTAGATCAAACTGCACCTGAAACATGTACAAATAGATTTGGTCAACATATGAAATGTTGGTGAGCATTCCTAGATTTGATATATATAGTAGGTTAAAAAGTTATACAATTCAAGTGCAAGCTACAGTGCAAATATGTAAACCATGTATCAAACAAATGAGCGAAATCAACCCTGTGACTGTATAATGTACTGTATGAACTGTAGTGTACTTATCCAACAAATGGATAATAACTTAACAATGGCCACGGATTCTCCGATGAAAAAGGGGGAGAATCAACCTAGGCGGGTTGTCAATCCAAATAGCGCTATCCAATGTTAAGGTCGGCTTGTACCATGTTAATGATTTCACTAAGTACAAATGTAATCCACATGTATTGTCTAAGCATAAAAGCACGTTGTAAGCAATGCACATAGTACTAGAATTGTATTGTAAAAATGTAAACTTGTATTTGAAATTGTAATAGTGTACATGTAACACCCCAAAAATATATAAAAGCAAAAAGGGGTAGGAATACTCACAGTTCACGTATTAACTTGTAATTTGAACTGGACAACGAAATATGCGTTGGAAATATTCCAAAGAATCAACCTAAAGAATTTAATAATGTGTAAGGAATAACTCTAGGATACATGGAATTCTAGGGCTTCGAATTGGGGATAAACGTTTATTTGTTTATTAAACAATTGTTTATTAATTATGAGAAATTTAATGAATAAATAAACAAAAGTCTTTTTGTAAAATTTTAAGTTGAATAAGGTCACAACATAAGGTTTTAAGTATGAAAATAATTTTTATAAAATTATTTTCTTGAAAATAGAATATTTAATCTAATTATTTCAAATTGTCAAAATATGACTTTAATATCTAAAAATATTAAAATCAAAGAATTTCTGAATTAAAAATTGTATTTCAGTTCCATATGAATAGAAATAATTTATGTAAAATTTTGGTACAAAAATATTGTAAAATGAATTTATTATGAATTATTTATGATTAAAACTAACAAAAATTATTAAAAATATAAAATAAACGGTTTTTCTGAAATAAAAATATTTTCTGAAATGTATATTGTTGTACAAGTTTAGGATAATTTTTGTGAGATTTAATAAAATTGTTTAGATATTTTTATAGAATTTAATAAATATAAATGAATAAACTTGTATTATTAATAATATATATTTAATAAATTATTTTTGAAAAACTAAAAATTGGATGATGAACTTTACCATTAGAAGATCATATAGTAATTTTTGTAGAATTTATAAACCACGTTTAGTATTTAAAACTATTTTTAAAAAATAATATGCTAAATGTTTATATAAGAAAAGTAAAGTACAAAAATATGTTGTTTTTGTGGGGTTCGAACCTGAGACCCCGGGCTGTTAGGAAATGCCACTGACCAACTGATCTGTGGTGTTTTTTGGTGATGGTTTCTGATTTGAATAACACTTAAATGATTTTCAGCAGAGTCATCTTCCCCAATTCAATATGAACAACCCTAGAATTTTCAATACTTTGATTTAGCAAGCAATAGCCCCTGGTATGATGGGGCTATTGTTTGCGAGTATTCGATTAACAAAACCCATCAAGAAAACACAACTTACAATTACGAATTCGCGTCTATAAGCCCGGTCAACAGAAAAGTCAACATGCGATTAACAATCAAGAACAGAAGGTTTTTGTGAGAAATTGAAGGTTGAGAAAGATTGTTTGGCGAGTTGTGACTGAGGTAGCACGTTCAATTTATAGGTAAAGCTCGGATTAGTCGTTTTAGAAAGTTTTGACCCGTTAAATTATCCACGCGTGAATTATGCTCGAAATCACGGGTCTTAGGAGCTGATTGAACGCGTAATCATGGTGCTAGTCGTTAGGTGAAATTAATTAGTTAATGGTTTCCATTCATATGATCAATTTAGAGTCAAATGATGAAAAATATAGGGTGTTCGGCTGTTTCAACAGCAGCGAACAAGGGAGGAGAAACAGACACAGTATAAGGAAGGCTTAAATAAAATTCGAAACAGGATTGAATCAAGATTGAGCTGTAGCTCAGGTGGTGTGTGCGTTGTGTTTGCTCCGGCCTTGCCCGGGTTCGAGTCCCGTCTGGGGCAAGGTTTTTCTATTCTTTTTTTTTAACAGTTAAGGGAAAGGGAGGAGCTTTGGGCCGGGTATCTTGGGCTTGGTCTGATCTGGGCCGATTTTAATGGGCTGTTTTCTGGGCTCGAGATGTTTAAAGGAAAAGGTGAGTTTGGATGTTGGGCTTCAAAAGAAAAAAAAAGAAAAGGGTTGGTTATGGGCTTGTGAGTTGGATTGTTTTAGGATGGATGGTTAATGTAGTGTCCAAAACCAACTCTATTATTTTTTTTTTATTATCATTATTATTATTATTATTATTTTTATTATTATTATTATTATTATTAAAAATATATATATAATGAAAAAGTGACGGATGTCACAGTACATTTTGTGTGTATATATATATTATATATATATATATATAGGAAGAAGACGGTTATGCACTAAGGGTTCGTATATTCATGGTTCGTATGGTTCGTATACATCAGTGTATACTATAGAATGTTTTTGTATCACTAATTGGACTTTACACTGATGTATAATTGTTGAAATATGAATATACACTGACGTATATTTGTTGAATATTATGGTACAGTTCAATGTTTTTGTAGTACTAATTGGACTATACACTGATGTATAATTGTTGGAATATGAATATACACTGACGTAACATAATATACACTGATGTATATATGTTGAATTTGATGGTATAGGGTTGCTGGATAAAGAAGACGGTTATACACTAAGGGTTCGTATATTCATGGTTCGTATGGTTCGTATACATCAGTGTATACTATAGAATGTTTTTGTATCACTAATTGGACTTTACACTGATGTATAATTGTTGAAATATGAATATACACTGACGTATATTTGTTGAATATTTATGGTACAGTACAATGTTTTTGTAGTACTAATTGGACTATACACTGATGTATAATTGTTGGAATATGAATATACACTGACGTAACATAATATACACTGATGTATATATGTTGAATTTGATGGTATAGGGTTGCTGGATAAAGAAGACGGTTATACACTAAGGGTTCGTATATTCATGGTTCGTATGGTTCGTATACATCAGTGTATACTATAGAATGTTTTTGTATCACTAATTGGACTTTACACTGATGTATAATTGTTGAAATATGAATATACACTGACGTATATTTGTTGAATATTATGGTACAGTACAATGTTTTTGTAGTACTAATTAGACTATACACTGATGTATAATTGTTGGAATATGAATATACACTGACGTATAGTTGTTTAATGTTATCGTACAGTATAATGTTTTTTGTAGCAATGATTGGACTATACACCGATGTATAATTGTTTGAATATGACGATACTAAACACTGTTCTATAGCATCAATTTTATCGGGGTCTGATGTATATTGTATGTATACACTGATGTATATGCTAAACAACCTTTTTCTTTGTTTCAGGTTACTCTTGATAAGACCAACCTATCAGTTTCGTGTGAGTGCATGGAATATGAATATACACTGACGTATAGTTGTTTAATGTTATCGTACAGTATAATGTTTTTGTAGCAAAGATTGGACTATACACTGATGTATAATTGTTGGAATATGAATTTACACTGACGTATAGTTGTTTAATGTTATCGTACAGTATAATGTTTTTAGTTGTGGTTTTTGTCAGTTACAATGTATACTAAATAACCTATTAATACTCACATACCAAAAGACAATATTACCCCTTGATTTAATTAAAAAGTTAATTAATGTTTAACATATTTACCATCATGCCATTGAAGATGGATGGATGAGATTGGTTCCTAAAGTTCCTAACTAAGGGTTGGTTCTCAATTGAACCCTACCCTATATATATATATATATATATATATATATATATATATATATATATAGGGTAGAGTTCCTGTATAAAGTACATTTTTTGTACAAAGTATGAGAAGTCTATATAGACATTGCTTTTAAAATTTTAGGCATGATCGAGTTTTATATTCTTTTAGCATAGTATTAAATAGAAAAACACAAAACATAACAATTTAAAACACTGATTAGTGTATTCTCGGCATGCAATCTAAAACACCATGCGAATAAAGTAATCAATGTGTTTTAAATTTCATTTCTAAAATACACTTGATTGTGTTTTAAATTGTTATATTTGATGTTTTTCAATATAATACAATGCAAAAGAAATCAAAAACATCAATTAAGTGTATTATATTTCGATGCTAAACTTTTAAACACTTAAAGAGGTGCCAAAATTTAAAGCACAGTAACTACATAGACTTCTCACACTTTTTTTAAAAAATGCACTTTGTATAGAAACACACACGCATGCGCGCGCGCACACACACATATAGAGAGAGAGAGGGTGATATCCTGAATGTAATTAACCTACTTAACGTATAAATAAGTAGAGTAATTATTACTATTCTATATTTTTTAATTAAAGTAATTACACTACAAAAATAGAGGGTAATAATAATTACTCTATTCTTAACATACATTTTTTAATTATTTATATGTTTAGCATGTTAAATCTATTTGTATTTGATCCTCACCCCCTATGTAAATGTACACACAAATTAAATATATTTCTTTGATAATTTACAAAAGATTTTGTCTTTTTCCCTTTTTCTTTAACTTAATGGATGCTCTTATTTCTTATTGAATTTTGAGCACAATGTGTAGCTGGATTGACAACTGAAATTTAACATGTTGTATTCCTTTTGTGACTACCCAATCTGCCTATAAATTGCATGAACAGCCTCTCACAGCTACAAACTTAAATTTGTATTTTTTTCATTGTTACATCTTATTTAAACATGAGTTACACAAATGCTTCCATTGGTTCTGGTTAGTTCAAACTCGTTCTTCTTCTATATTTTATACAATTACATGCATATTCATATGTGAAATAAGCTCTTATGGACAAGCAGTCTATAGTTATTGATTTTTTTTTATTTTTTTTTCAAAAATGAAACATGTATGTAAGCAAATTTAATAAGAAATCACAAGCACCCCTTAAAATCATTACATGCATACTGGTTGCAAATTTCAGGCAGTAGAACCGTTAGGAGGAGGGTGGAGTTCGGTAGGACTTATGTTGTGAGGCCGAAAGGGAAGCACCTTGCAACGGTTGTTTGGTTGCATGGTCTTGGTGATAATGGCTCCAGGTATATTATGTGTTTCAATGTTGATAGTTTCTTCTTTATCGTGTTCTTGGAATGGTACGCATTTCCTTATGAAGAGGTTGATTTGGGTTTGATCTTATACGGGTCAAATCAGGATAATTAGCTAAAAGGGAACTAAATGAAGGGTTAATAGCTATCCAAAGTATATTTTAATGCATACAACCTTCTAAATTATTTTATTTAAAAATTTGGATTATTAAAGCGAGAATACTGTTTTTGTAATCGTATGTAGTGATTTTCTTAAAAAAATGAAATCAGAGTGTCTTCAGGTCATCTCAACCAATTATGGCCTCTTTAATCCCGTACTAAAGGACTAGTTCCAATTACCTATTTTGACCTTTCATTCAATCCGTCATCTCGACACCTCTTTAAGTGTTTTAAAAGTTTAGCATCGAAAATCTTAAACGAAATAGCATTGAAAAAAAGTTATGACTTTAATCCGTTACTTTTAATTGGTGTCTAGTTGTGTTAGTTTATGTCCATTAGAATATTAAAGAATTAACACGAGCATGTTCATTTACATAATAAACATTCACAAACAAAAAAAAATTGTTTGTTTAAGTGTTCGTGTTTGTTCTGTTAAACAAAGTAACCTCGGTACATGTTCAAGCCTACACACTCTTGTTTGTTGTCCTTCTAGACTTTTATATGTTTTTTTGGTCACTTTCACTAATAGGTTTTATCAAGTTTCTTTTCGGTAGTTAGCAAAGAATATGCTTTATATATAAACAATTAAGAACGAAAATTCATGAGATTCTTATTCTGATTTACATGCTCCTACCATAACCGATTTTTAACATATTTGGTGATGTGAAATCATTAAACTATTTGTCTTTGTTGTACGTTTATTCTTGTCCCATAACATTACACAAAAAAAAGAATTTTTTTTATATAAAAAAGAACAAAAGAAATAAAGAAAAAAAGTGTATGATATATGCTTTATTATGGACAATTGGACATTATATCAATGGGTAAATTAAGCTTGTTTATATCTCTATCAAGCCAAGTTGTAAAAAAATAGCTTTGATTGCAAACACGCTGAGTTGCAACTTAAAAGTGCACAAAGTGTATTTTTGATGCACAAAACCTTTGAAAAAAAAAAAATTCTTAAAAAATACGTACGGCATTCTTGCCGAATTTTTTTATTTATATTTGACATTATTAAACAAACTAATCATTTATTAAAAAAAATAGACAAAATTGCATTTTACGTCCTATAAGTTTTAAAAAATTGCAGGCGTAACTAGAGAAATTACATTGAATGTCCTTTGTACAATGTAATCATGATCTTCGACATGTAGGAGATGATGATTACCCAGGTTGATGCTAAAGGGCCTATATATAATATGAAACATAAAGGACATCCAGTGTAATTTTCGTAATTAAAAGACAACAACTGCAACTCCATTAAAACTTAAATGACGTAAAATGCAATTTTGTCCAAAAATATAACTTTTTGGATAAGAAATGTTTCGGGTCAACCCGTCCCTAAAATTACCCAACCCGTCTATTTTGTCTTAATTAATATAAGTAGTATACTTACTAATTTAGGATTTTGTGTTTCTTGTTGCAGCTGGTCTCAACTCTTGGACAACCTTCCTATCCCAAATGTAAGCATATTATCACATGATGCCCGAATAAATCTTGTTGATATAATAACCTTGACTCCTTGCTAAGAGCTTTCTTCTTCTGCATACTTGCCTTTTTTTATTAACATATAGTTCTACATTTTGTAGATTAAATGGATATGCCCGACTGCTCCTACTCGCCCAGTGACTGTGCTTGGCGGATTTCCTTGCACCGCATGTAAGATATCACTCTTGAAAACGTAAAATTATCATTTCTTATTTTCTTACCATTTGGATACTCAATAAGTTCTTGAAAGTTTACTTTTGCATGTTAGAAGACTAATTATTAAACTTGATTTATTCATATGTTATTGTATAAGTAAACATATGTTAATTATTATAAGCCTAAGTCTAGATAGATAATTAGTGCCGGTTATATCAAATCGGTGTGTGTGTATATATGTATCCTAAGTATGATAATTGTAAAGGGACGCGTCTGTTTAGAAGATACCGGTTCAGAACCTATATAAGGGGTCGGATACTTCATTTGTATATGTAGAAAGTTTATGTTTCAAATAACTAACTTTCAAAAAGAAATCTCTCTCTTTCCCTCCAAAATAAACTGCCACTCGCCTCCTGTAATTGAAGCGCACATCAGAACAGCAGTAACCATAATTCGCAGACCTGTGCAGATCAGAATTTTAACATGACATCAGAGCCCGATCGTAGAAGAGTGTATGGTATATTCGATGTTGAAGAGAAATCAGTGGATGTTCCCGAAGATAAAGGCAAGAGGCCGATATCTCCATTAGTTGAAGATGATCATGTGGATCAATCAATTCTCGCCAAGAAGATTGCAATTTAAGAAGGAGTGTATGGACCCTTCGAACATCAATTTCTCCCGATTTCACATTGGATCAGCCCCGAAGTCGCACATAGAGAAGAAAAAGAAGGCGCAACAAGAGTTTGATAATCAAGTAAAAGATGCCCCCGAATACCCACACGTGATGTGTTGTGGAAAGTGTAAAGAGCCCTTCCATTATAGAAGAAATTGCCCAAAGAAGATGGTAAAACAGAATTTATGGTAAAAGGAACGGATGAGAAAGGATGGGATGATGTGTGGTATGCAAGCCTAACAAGAAAAGAACATGGGTGTAGCTATAAAGATCAATTCGCTATCTTTAGCAAATCATTTGGAGTAGAAGGCCAACCAAGTGGATATAGGAGGGAGTACTTTAGAGGAAGAGGATCGGTGATAATCACAAGTGGAGGACAAGTACACAAGATCAAAAAGGTATACTATGTTCCTACACTTCGTAAAAATATATTAAGTATAGAAAAATTAAACCAAGAGGGTTTAGAAGTTGAATTCAATGGAGATGTTTGTCACATCCATCGGCCGATCATACAAAAAAAGAGAAATCTCTCTCTTTCCCTCCAAAATAAACTGCCACTCGCCTCCTGTAATTGAAGCGCACATCAGAACAGCAGTAACCATAATTCGCAGACCTGTGCAGATCAGAATTTTAACATGGCATCAGAGCCCGATCGTAGAAGAGTGTATGGTATATTCGATGTTGAAGAGAAATCAGTGGATGTTCCCGAAGATAAAGGCAAGAGGCCGATATCTCCATTAGTTGAAGATGATCATGTGGATCAATCAATTCTCGCCAAGAAGATTGCAATTTAAGAAGGAGTGTATGGACCCTTCGAACATCAATTTCTCCCGATTTCACATTGGATCAGCCCCGAAGTCGCACATAGAGAAGAAAAAGAAGGCGCAACAAGAGTTTGATAATCAAGTAAAAGATGCCCCCGAATACCCACACGTGATGTGTTGTGGAAAGTGTAAAGAGCCCTTCCATTATAGAAGAAATTGCCCAAAGAAGATGGGTAAAACAGAATTTATGGTAAAAGGAACGGATGAGAAAGGATGGGATGATGTGTGGTATGCAAGCCTAACAAGAAAAGAACATGGGTGTAGCTATAAAGATCAATTCGCTATCTTTAGCAAATCATTTGGAGTAGAAGGCCAACCAAGTGGATATAGGAGGGAGTACTTTAGAGGAAGAGGATCGGTGATAATCACAAGTGGAGGACAAGTACACAAGATCAAAAAGGTATACTATGTTCCTACACTTCGTAAAAATATATTAAGTATAGAAAAATTAAACCAAGAGGGTTTAGAAGTTGAATTCAATGGAGATGTTTGTCACATCCATCGGCCGATCATACAAAAAAAGAGAAATCTCTCTCTTTCCCTCCAAAATAAACTGCCACTCGCCTCCTGTAATTGAAGCGCACATCAGAACAGCAGTAACCATAATTCGCAGACCTGTGCAGATCAGAATTTTAACATGGCATCAGAGCCCGATCGTAGAAGAGTGTATGGTATATTCGATGTTGAAGAGAAATCAGTGGATGTTCCCGAAGATAAAGGCAAGAGGCCGATATCTCCATTAGTTGAAGATGATCATGTGGATCAATCAATTCTCGCCAAGAAGATTGCAATTTAAGAAGGAGTGTATGGACCCTTCGAACATCAATTTCTCCCGATTTCACATTGGATCAGCCCCGAAGTCGCACATAGAGAAGAAAAAGAAGGCGCAACAAGAGTTTGATAATCAAGTAAAAGATGCCCCCGAATACCCACACGTGATGTGTTGTGGAAAGTGTAAAGAGCCCTTCCATTATAGAAGAAATTGCCCAAAGAAGATGGGTAAAACAGAATTTATGGTAAAAGGAACGGATGAGAAAGGATGGGATGATGTGTGGTATGCAAGCCTAACAAGAAAAGAACATGGGTGTAGCTATAAAGATCAATTCGCTATCTTTAGCAAATCATTTGGAGTAGAAGGCCAACCAAGTGGATATAGGAGGGAGTACTTTAGAGGAAGAGGATCGGTGATAATCACAAGTGGAGGACAAGTACACAAGATCAAAAAGGTATACTATGTTCCTACACTTCGTAAAAATATATTAAGTATAGAAAAATTAAACCAAGAGGGTTTAGAAGTTGAATTCAATGGAGATGTTTGTCACATCCATCGGTCGATCATACAAAAAAAGAGAAAGATGATTTTATACCGAATATGTGATAGTGAAGATCACTTCACATTTAAATGCCCCGAAAGGAAAAATATTGTTGAAAATGATGGTGAAGGCGCGCTTGAAAGGTTCTCAAACAAACGGGTCAGATTTGAAGGCATAAAAGAAGCACTAAATGTTGAAGATAAAGAAAGGGCTTATATGTTCAAGCAATTTCAAGAATTCTCTATTGATAAGGACAATTATGAAGGTGTTATGGAGAAAGGTCCTATCATGTACCCAACCAATGGTTCTCGCATACAAGATTGCTTAGTTTTCATGGATTTGCTTCATGTTACAACTATGGTTGAGAGGTACAAACGTAAATTTGAATTAGAGTTTGAAAAGATTGTAGAATGGTTTATGTATGAATTCTTGAAAATAAAGAACAAAGCCCCTATGCCACCAAGAGATGGAACCGGATATCCAATATGTTTATTGGATTTATACACTAAAGTGCAAGTGTTTGGTGGATATGATAAAGTCACAAAGGATGAAAATTGGGCGATTGTTGCAATGAGTATGGGTTATGGAAGAGGTCTACCAAGTTTGGCAAGAAAAGAAGATATAGCATTGACTCTTAGGCTAGTGTATGTCCGATATTTGGAGATGATGGAATGGTACCATCTCAAATACAAAGGCCGCGAGTTAGTCGTTGAAATCAACAATGAAGAAGGTAGCACAAGTGGTGGAAACAAGTGGAAAGATGAAGATATGCCGCCCAAGAAGAGAAGTCGATCATCATCAAGTGACGAATGAAGAATTCAAGAAGAAAATCAAGTTTAAGGGGGAGAATGTTAGAAGAGTAATTATTAAACTTGATTTATTCATATGTTATTGTATAAGTAAACATATGTTAATTATTATAAGCCTAAGTCTAGATAGATAATTAGTGCCGGTTATATCAAACCGCTGTGTGTGTATATATGTATCCTAAGTATGATAATTGTAAAGGGACGCGTCTGTTTAGAAGATACCGGTTCAGAACCTATATAAGGGGCCGGATACTTCATTTGTATATGTAGAAAGTTTATGTTTCAAATAACTAACTTTCAAAAAGAAATCTCTCTTTCCCTCCAAAATAAACTGCCACTCGCCTCCTGTAATTGAAGCGCACATCAGAACAGCAGTAACCATAATTCGCAGACCTGTGCAGATCAGAATTTTAACATTGCATGCTCAAGTCACTCAATGCAAAAAAGAAGTAACTTTTCATTATATAATATATCTTGTTATAAGTTATGGAATTTTATCATGCAAAAAATGACTTTATAAAAACTTTGGTCCATAACAGGGTTTGATGAGGGAGAGCTCTCACAAGACGGTCCAAATGATGTTGAAGGTTTAGATGCTTCGGCTTCACACATTGCAAACTTGTTATCTACAGAGCCCGGTGATGGTAACTTTTCTTCCTTTTTGTTTCATTTTTAAGAATAAATCCCATAAAAACTTGTTTGTATACCATAGAAATTTACCCTTACAGAAGACTTAAAGTTTTATGTCCCTCTAGCACAGGTCTTATTTTAGATTCTACGTACGTTCCACCTTTTTTTTTTTTTTGCCATTAATCAATAATAACATTGGTTAGCAGAGTATTGGTAGGGTCTGATAAGTTTGACTCGGTCACAAAGAAAAAATTTCTTCACATGTTTATGTATAATTGATCTTTTGTTTTTAATACATTTTTCAATCTTTAAGCATTTATTAAATTTATGATGAAATCAAATGTGTTATTTAACTTAGCTTGTTGTGTGTCTCTATTTTGATGTGATTTGACCTTTAATGATAGAATATATATTTTTAGCTTTCAAATAAAAAAATTATACATAACTTCATTGTAATAACAACTTTACTGTTGTTTTTAACAGTTAAAGTTGGTATTGGGGGATTTAGTATGGGTGCTGCATGTGCCCTTTATTCTGCAACTTGTTTCACTCAAGGAAGATATGGAAATGGCAGCTTGTACACTGTTAACTTAAAGGCTATTGTTGGATTGAGTGGCTGGCTTCCTGCTGGACTGTAATTTACTAAAATAGCCTTTCAATATCCTTTTTTTTTTCTTGGTCAAATTACAATAAGATTTTCACTTTGTCCATAATTACTTCTTGAAATTAACTTTTTACACCTATATACCACCAACATATCTATAAAGATTTAAACCCACAACAGTTTTGTAAAGAGTAAACGCCATACCACTAGATCATTAGTTAAAAAGTGGATATCTTGATTACACCAAAATGTAACTTGCTTTCACTTTTTTGTCATTTTACGTTAGAAACGTGTTTTTCTTTGTCAATATGCTCATAGCTTCTTTTATCTATGTATGCAAGTAACCTTCTACTACTATAATGGCGACGTGGCGGTGTTGTAATGTGCCACACCACGATGTCACAATTTTTTTACATGTTACACAAAGTTACCTACATAAATGGTAAAAAAAAAATGAAAGTATGTTACATATACAATGCAAAGAAAGGAATTTTTTTCAAGCATACGACAAAAGGGTGAAAGCGGACGCTATTTTAATGACGTTTTGGTTTCACAAATGTTCCCTTTTGGTAGATATCAAGGGTGTTCTTGATATTTAACCAAGTCCAAGAGTCCATTAAACTGCATTGTTTATTTAAACTAGAAATCTAATTTGATGCTTTTCTTGTAGGAGTTTGATAAACATGATGCAAGGATCACGTGATGCTATTGGACGTGCAGCCTCATTGCCTATTCTAATGTGTCATGGACTTGGTATGTCTTTCAAACATGTGATAGTTTTGACCTGTTTATGGGTAAACTAGTCAGTTTGGGTTATGTTTCACATGTAACGCATTAGTTTAGGTAAACATATTTAGCCAAAATGAAAGCCATCCAAAAAGTAGTTATAATGCATAAAATTGCTAACTTGTTTATTTAAATTCATCTTTAAGCATTTCTAAGTTCTAAAAAAAGGAAAGACAAAAAGCGCAAAAGTGCTTGGGGTCATGTCAGTTCGACCTTTTTTACAGGTACTTAGGGGGAGGGGTGCAACCCCGATTTTTATTTCACTTCACTGATTTTAACCAATCATACACTGTAACATCACTTCACTAAAACAGTTTTTTAGAGGCAGCACTCCACTGGTTCTTTACCCAATAATTAATTATTTTCACTCATATAATAACAATAATATTAATAATAATATATCCCTTTCCCACTCTCTCTCTCTCTCCTCTAGAACTCAACTACACCACTCACTTTTTATTTTGGAGAGAGAATGTCAGGTTTATATCCCGTTAGATAGAATCAGAATTTGGTCAACGGGAACCCTACCAGCATCGGTGACGGCGGTGTTACTGTGCTGGTAGTGGGGTACCCGTGACCAAATCTGGTGGCGCCCCGTCCCCCTTAGAATTGTATGTTTTGACACATCACCCAACTTGTTTGACCCGCTACCTCCGTGTATATTTAACATAGCAATTTACAGGTGATGAAGTTGTTCCATACAAATTCGGAGTGAGATCTGCTCAAATCTTGAGCTCAGTTGGATTCACATACATTATGTTCAAAACATACGAAGGGTATTTAATAAAATGACTCTTTTGCGCCCTTTAAACCCTATAAGTCATTAATTTATAATAATCTTTTAGCATGATATTTCGTCTAATTTGTAGGCTTGGGCACTATACGGTCCCTAAAGAAATGGAAGAGGTCTGTCAATGGCTAAATGAAAGGCTTGGAGCTTAAATAATTGTCGAAAGATTAACATTCACTCGCAGATTGTACCATAAAGGAAAACCTACACATTTTGAGTTGAGTACGTATGATATTATCGCATTCAAGTTCGTGATTTGAAATAATAATTTTCTAAGGATTTGTTATTGTGTAATTGAGTCATTGAGAATTTGTAGTTTAATTTTCGAGGATTTGTTTGTGTTATGGGATATATAAGATAATATGTTACTGATTTACCTAGTTATCAAATTATTCATTTTATATTTTTTATGTTTGTCAAACTAATAACTACAATTTCAAAAACAACAAACCAAACTTGTTAGGTTGGGTAGATTGGTTAGTAGGGATGGCAAAAAAAAAACCGAGCCCGACAGGTATACCGTATACCCCAAACCCGAAGCATTTTGGACGGGCATAATACCCAATACCCGACTTTTATGAGACGGGTTTGGGATTGGAAAAAAATATATATATATATTTCAGGAGTATGAGACGCATATGAGATTATGTGATACCCTACTCGATTACCCGAGACTAAATACCTATTTGCCGGAGCATTTTTTTTGTTTAAAAGAATGCAAGTATTCCACTCCATCCACTAGACCCAATGAGGAATACATATAACACCCCCCACCTATCTAAGAACCCCAAACACTCATCAGCCCAATAGCATTTACCCAACATACCAAAACTTTCAAACTTCCCCATTGCCCAGTTGCAAACCAGGTTCATCCACAAAGTGATCCAGCCCAAAACTTTTTAACAACACTAAAACACCAAGATTTGTATCCCAGCCCAGCGTATTCTCGAAATAAACCAATCCAGAGTCGTAAAAAGTAAAAAACAAGGAGCATTGGATTTAAATAATCTCAACTATCAATGATTGGCTACGACCGGTTCCAACTAACAAAATGTGTGATGTTGGTCCCACCTTTTAACGTATTGTTCACCAATGAATCATGATTAACAGAATACTAACTTACTAAGTTTGTTTGTTTGTTGCTGATGTGGCATTCTTGCATGTCAAATTCCATCTTTTATGGCATGCTTGCGTGTGAAATTCCATCAGCAACAAACAAACGAAGTTAGTAATTTGTTACTCATGGTCTGTTGATGGACACTATATGTTAAAAGGTGAGACCACCAGCACACATTTTGTTAGTTGAGACCGGTGATGGTCAATAGCTGATAATTAGGATTATTTAAATCCAATACTCCTAAATTTAAACCAGGCTTTCCTACAAAATAACATGAGAACCTTTTATCAGCCATTTTACCATATGATCATCAATTTCCCATTATATAATGAAGATCTTTCCTAACCAAAGTACCCCAGTATATGTTATGTAAAAGATTCAAACACTCAATATCAAGCTTTGTTGATTCAATACAACCTACATCCCCACAAGGCCACAACACAACTCGAAGAGGTATCGCCGAAAAACATTGTGCAAGACTCTACCCAAACATACCATAGCCACGCATGACTCTACTGTCATGAGCCCCCCCCCCCCCCCCCCCCCCCCCCCCCCACCACCACCACAATAGCGTCCCAAAACGCAACCGATGCACCCCCCAGACTACCAAACTCAAAACAGTATTGAATTATCGGTCAAGCGGGTCAGGTTATATTTGGGCATCTTATAAGTGCGGGTCAAGCAGATCAGTAAAATATAGTTAGTTTTCTAGAGCAGGGCAGAACGGTCAGCAGACGGTTTTTATCTATGGTTCTCTTTCCAAAATCTTAAATATTAGAGTTACAAAATCAGAAACTCTTACCTACAAAAACAAAGTACAATCTGCAGTCCGCTGTTCTTTAACAACTCAAATCTCCAACAAAAAAGCTTTCTTTTTCAAACATTAAATAAAATCTAAAATTCACAAAACAGATGCAGGCGGGAAATAATTACAGTAACTTATTATTCAAGGAAACTCACAATGGCAAGTCGAAGTTTTCAGTTGTCTGTTTGTCTTCAACAAGCGCAAATAGATGACGATTTCTGGTCCCGAAGTAAAGAACTGCAGAAAGAAACAAATATTAACTGACTATTTTTTTTAAAAAAATGAAAATAAAAAATATTATTAGTCTTTATTATTGTATAATCCAACATAAATAAATTCTAAGCATCAAACATGAGTACCTTTTATCAATATCTGCAACTATGATCGTCTTTTAAAGCAACACGTTTGTAGAATCGCCTGAATGACACCCTCTTCGTAGCATCTCCTCCATCCAAAGTTCAGCAACATTTTTCCTACCGTTTCTATAACATTTATGCACCACAGTTTCATACGTCCACTAATTCGGCTCATACCCCTTTGGCCCTTTAGCACAACTTTTGGATCCAACATTGAAGCATCATCTACTAATTTTGTACTTCATTTCCTCAATGCCTTAATGGAACATAAAAGTAAATTGTTAAAAATAAAAAATGGAAGCGGTCGACGCACATCAATTAAACCATCAATTCGAAGCATGGTTGCGTTATACTCTTTATGTTTGCGTAAAACATAAATAAGTTCTTCATAACATTCAAGACTCGGTCAGTCTGTCTCACATTTTTTTCCTTCTCTCTAATTTCCGAAAAGATTCCCAATTCAATAAAAAGCATTAGTTGAGTTCGATGTATTGCAAATAGACTTTAGGTGTCTGTAATGCACACATTTGACTCATCGCCTTTTAACTAAATATTTTCAAAAGTATCCTTTTGATATAAAGCAATACCCAAATCGACCCGTTTATAAGTAAATGTGTAAAATTACCACCTCTAAGAAATATAAAAAAATAAATGATAATTACATTACATATAGTGATAAGAGCATAGTCTAAAGTTTGATTTAATACCTGTGGACATAACCGGCATGCATGAAGACGTGATACACATATTAATATCACAATCAAATCCGTTCTTTTGAACGACAAACCATTCTCCAGAGCGTAGTCCCTAATATTCCATTCACTTCATCCAACAACCTAATCACTCTTAACAACTTTGGTTGGTTCCTCCTAAATACGTAACTTTTTTTTGTTCATAAACCGAAAGAACTTCTTAAGCACTTCTTTCACAGCATCATCCAACTCGTTTGTTGCCAACAAATGCACTAAGATCGACGATGTGTATGCATTTGCAGAGAAACCAGCACCAACCATTCTATCAAGAAACGACAACGCTAACTTTATCTCATTATACCGAAGAAATCCCTGGATAACTAAATTATAAGTAACACCATCCAACTTGCAACCCCCAACCATCATTTCTTGAAGCAAATCTTTTGCATCATTAAGTTTACCATTCATAAAAAAACCACCCATTAAAACATTATATGTACGAGCATTAGGTTGCAAGCCTTTACCATTAAGTTTACTAAACAGTTCATGGCCCACATCGATTTTCCCAGCTTTACACAAACCATCAATAAGACTAGTACATAGAACAATATCTGGTATCAAACCACTACCTTCCATAGTTCTAAACAATTTAAGCGCTTCGTCAAGTTTCCCGCTTTTCAACAAAGAATCTATCAAAGTAGAGTAAGTATAAATATTCGGAACTATACCATGTTTCTGAATTTCGTCGAAAAGAAGAAACGCCTCTCTAAATCTTCCAACGTGCAAAAAACCGTTGATGAGAGTTGTGTACGTCACAATATTAGGACTAACTTTCTTTTTATACATTTCACTAACAAGATCCCACGCTTTATCTATCTTTTTAACCTTGCAATATCCACCAATCAAGATGCTATAGCTGATAACGCAAGGCTCATACCCTCGTTTAACCATAATATCAAAGATCTTTCTAGCTTGATTCATTTTCCCGAGTAAACAGTATCCACGCATTAGCGCGGTGTAACTAACATCACTAGGTACACACCCTTGTGCAATCATTATATTAAAAACCTTTCTAGCATCACTAACTCTACCCATCAAACAATACCCATGAAGCAGTGCTGTGTAAGTACATGTATCCGGTTTTTCGCCTCGTTCTATCATTAACTCAATCATTTTCCGTGCTTCGTCAACCTCACCTTTTTTACACAAAAAATCAACTATTATACTATACGTAACTACATCCAACGAGACGTCTCTGTCTTGCATCTCATCCAAAAACAACTTTGCTTCTTCCCATAACCCCAACCCACAAAACCCTCGAATCAAAGTATTAAACGTTACAACATCCGGCAAAACCCCTTTTGAAACCATTTCAAACAAAATCTCCTGCGCCTGAGTCGCGTGCCCTTCTTTACAAAGCCGGTCTATAATCATATTATACTCAAAAGTATCCGGTTGACACACCTTCATTTCCTCCATATCCTTAAGCAAACGAAGCGCACCTTGCGAGTCACCACTTTTACAAATCCCATTGATCAACGTCCCATAACTCACTCCCGTCGGTTCTAACCCATTACTCACAATCTCATCAAAAAACTTAACCGCATCCGACACATCACCACCAACACAAAGCCCCCTTAACAACGTATTAATCACCGCACAATCCGGCTTATACCCAAGTTTAATCATCTTCCCATAAACCGAAAACCCGACATCCACCCGACCCATATGACAAAAACAATTTATAGCAATGCTAAATGTATACAAATTAGGCTTAACAAAAGACTTAAACCCTAACAAATCATGCTCCAAAATCAAAGACACCACAGCAGAGTATTGCTTCATTTTAGCAATCTTGATCAAGATTTGATTAAACTCACGAACGGGCGGAACCGGTACGCTCTCAATCATCCGGTTAAACGAAAGCATTGAATCTAGTAACTCATAATTCATTTGGGTATTCATAATTTGGGATAAAAATTGAAACTTGGAATGAATAGAGGCTGTAATCATGTAATATGATTGAATCTTGGAATGGAACAGAGCATTGTGTGGAAGAAAAGAGACTAATTTCCACATTATTGATAATAAAGACTCTAACTTGCATCAAGATTCTTCAGCCTTGTATCAATTAATGTTAATATATGCATTGCCTGATAAAAAAACAATAGCAGTTGAATGTGTAATAAGTTTTAAACCCTAGAACAGTTGAACAAGAAACAGAGTTGGATAATAATAATAATAATAATAACCTATTTTGAGTGAAAGATGATGGCTAGGCTTGGCTTGGCTTGGCTTGGCTGGGCTGGCGGCGGTTGTTGGTTGTTTAGTAATGGTGCAAGACTTGTTGTTGGTGGTGAGTTGCTTGTTTCTCAAGGACAAGGTTTATTAGCTCTTCAGAGAATAATCTTAAACCCTAAATCCTCATAGGGGATTTTTATTTTATTATTTTTTTTTTTAAGAAAAGCAGAAATTGATCTGTGTTTTGACTTGGTCTAAGTGAAACCTGCACGTGCCCTATGGTTTTTTTTTTTTTAACGGTCAACGGTTCAAACCATGAAAACGAAGCCCCGTATCATTTGGATCCGGTCCCTACTCATGTTTCCAAACATACTACCTTTCTTCGTATAAAGAGATGTCGGTATGGTGACATGTTAATGCATACATGGGTATATTTGGTAAAGAGCTTTTAAGAAAAAATTTGAACTCAATAAAAAGACTTGTTTGGTTGAAGAGCTGCAAGTTTTTAGATTAGGAGAAAAGACTTTAGGAGCTTTTAAGAGCTTTTAGGAGCTTCAAGATTTTAAGAAAAAACTTATACTCAATAAAAAGCCTTGTTTGGTTGAAGAGCTGGAAGCTTTTATGTTAGGAGAAAAGGTTCTATAGTGAAAAACTACTACTAGCTTTTAAGAAAAAGCTCTACTAGCTACAAGTTTTTAATTAGTAAATGACACAAATACCCATTCTATTTTAAAAATAAAATAAAAACTTTCTTTACAAGTTTTTAATTATACCCATTTTGGTCATTTTATACATTTTATTAAAAGCTCCAGCTACTCTGTCAAACATCAAAATATATTTAAAAAGCTACCAGCCACCAGCTAGTTTTGCCAAACATACACATAGATTCATCATATTATCATGCTCAGTTTATCCTATCAATAGCAAAGTTATGATAAGGTTTGATGAGGGTAAGATATAAACAGTCTTACCTTTATCCCATAGGAATAGAGAGGTTGTTTTCAGTGAGACCCTCGGCTTGATAGTGGTTTTGCATCAAACCTTTGACATAACAAATAACACTTAAATTGGTACAAGTCGATCGGTCCATGTACCCCCTTGTCTTTTGGTTATCAACGCCACCACATGATGCATGATTAACCGTATGCCATTTTAACGTTATTTTCACGAAATTGGTATAATAACGTTAAAATTGGTGCACCTTTACTTTTGATCCTAAGGCCCACACATATATATACATTATATGTTCCATATTCTAACTGCATTTGGGTGTTGGATATTGGTGTATGCTCTCTAACTTGTTGAACAGGGCGAAAGGAATGAAATAAAGCTAGGGCTTTGGTCGTTGGGCCATCACCTCCTAAATTCTAGAAAATATAAACCATAGTTAAATATTCTATAAAAAAACATATATAAATAATTTTTTGCATTTGGATTGTTGGCATTGATGTTTGTTGTATATAATACGCATACACATAAATATCGTATATGAATCATGGTTGAATATTCGGAAACTGGTAACCTGCTAAATTGGACGTAAGATTAAACAGTTTGGCTAGATCTTGTTGCTGTGATGAACTTGCAAAACAATAACACCTCGTTAAGCTCGCCACAAAGGAAGATGGAGGGTTTGTGCTTTTATGACCTACCAGGACCGAAGTACAAGGTCCGGTGTAATTCATTTATACTTCTTCATGTCCCCTAAAGTCCTTATGTTAGTTTTTAACTTTTTAGGACTTTTCAAGCTCCACTCTATGATACTATCCGGGACACGTGGGTGTCCTTATAACCGTTCATGCTTCTGACTAATGGGATGTTTGTGCTTTTATCGAGATGTTTGTGGCCCTTCGATTTTGACAACTGTTTTCCACTCGTGGTGACGTCAAGGAAATGAACCGTTTTCTTTTGAGTATAAAACTCTACTTCACTCATGTTTCCTTCGTCTGTTTTTATCAAATGTGTGTCCTTCCTTCTTGTCTGCCCTTTTTTAAACATGGTTAAAGCCGACATGGCCGTGAGTTTTAATAACTTCACACAGTCGAAGTTGGATAAGTTTTTAAGGGACTATCGGATTCCTCATGCACTGAATCATGATGATATATTGCTCCTAAAAAGACCCTTTTCTCTCTCCTTACACTTTCTTTTTCATGTATGCACTCTCCATCCCACTGGTGTCCTTGGAGCCACAAACGGTCCATTGAAGGTGCTTTAAGGGTATGTATGGTAAGGAGCTTTTAGGAGCTTATAGCTTCAAGCTTTTAAGATAAAACTCTTAATTAATAAAAAAAACCTTATTTTGTTGAAGGAGCTCGAAGCTTTAGGTTAGAAGAAAAAGCTTCATATGGCTACAACCTTTTAATGAGTAAAATAACACAAATAGTCATTCTACCATACCAACAAAAAAAAAATTAAAAAACATGTTTACAAGCTTTTAATTATATCCATTTTGATCATTTTATTTATTTTATTAAAGGCTACAGCTACTCTGTCAAACACTAAAATATAGGTAAAAAGCTACGGCTATCAAATTCCGGCCATAAGGTAATTTTGTCAAAAATATCCTAAGAATGCAAGACAAGTTGATTGTGATTTTTGTTGAGGAAAAAGGTATTTATTATTTAAGGTATTTAATTATTAATGAACAAAACTTTGTAAGAGGATAGAAAACATATAGTTAAATTATTAATATATATATATATATATATATATATATATATATATATATATATATTACTGAACCACATAAAAAACATTCGGTTTTAACCTTTACGAATAAGAAGCTCTCTAGGGATGTCTCACCGGCCGGAGAATATTCCGGCTAAACTACTATCAAGAATCACTAAGGTATTTATAACAAACTTGCCAGACCGTTGTAATGGAAACGATCTAGCGGGTTTTATTCGACAATATGGCGATATTTTTTATCTTTACATCGCAAGGAAGCACGACAAAGCCGGTTATCGTTTTGGTTTTGTCTCCTTTCTCGATGTTAAGGATAGGAATGAACTGGTTAGAAGGATTTGCAAAACTCGCATTGGAGACTGCTGGCTCAAGGCAAATGTTGCAAGATTTACACTAGAGGAAGGCGAAATAAGATCGGATCAATCTGCTAAGACGAGAAGAGAAACAAAAGATAAAACGAATACAGGTAATGGTGAAAGACCTCCGGCTTGGAATCCTGATTCCTTTTATGATGGTACTAGATCCTTTACGGATACACTCACGGGTAAGTCTGGGTCAGTGGGGAATCTGAAGTCTTTGGTGATCAAGAGCGAGGTACAGGCGTTCCATGACTTGTATGGCAGGGCGTTCGTTGCACGTATGATTGACTTGGATGCTCTCAAAAATATCCACGTGATCATGGATGAGATTTGCCCTGGGATGTGTAAGATACAATATCTAGGAGGCCTCTCAGTTCTAGTATCCTTTGAAGATGACAAGAAGGCTCATTCGGCTATTATGGCAGCGAGGGAGATTATCGGAAGATTTTCCAAGATTGATGTTTGGACGGGCCAGTCCTTTGCTTTTGAACGCCTGGCGTGGCTAAAAATTGCAGGTCTTCCCCTCCACCTTATTTCAAATGAAGTGATTGATGTCATCGGAAAATCTTTTGGTTATGTGGTACATCGTGCAACAAGGTCTGATTTTGATGATGACCTCTCCTATGATTACATTGGTGTGTTAGTAGGAGAGGTGAAAAAGATTGGCGAGTTGGTTACGTTGTCATGGCGTGACAGGAAGTATACGGTTTGGGTTGAAGAGGAGGCAGGGTACCTGAATTCTATAAGACGGCGACTACATCAGAAAAGGAGAGTGACAAGAATTCGGGTGAAGAAGAAGAAGATATCCAGGTCGAGCCGGAGGGTGTTATAGCATCTCCGGTGGTCGTCGAAGCTGTAACAATGGTGGATACGCGGGAGTCAATGAATGTGGAAGAAGAGGTTTTTTTGGAAACTCCCAACGTAATTAATGACAATAATGACGCCGGTTCTTTTTTGGAAACCACCAATCAAATCAATGACAATAATGAGGCTCCTAATGTTTTGGAAAGGAATGTTGAATGCAATAAAGAGGTAGAGGATTTTGTGCCAGGATTACAGTTTGACTTTGATAAACAAATGGAAATGAATTTTGATTCAGTGGACCAGACTATGTTGATTAACAAAAGAAAAAAGAATTTTGGGCTTGGGAATGTGGGCCGGCCCAATCCGGCCTATTCTAGTAGTCTCGAAAAAACTAAAGTTTGAAAGAAGCCCAAGTGTCAAGAAGATTTGTTTGGCCTAGATGTTGTTTTGGGCTTAGACCAAAACGATGGAGAAGGGGAGACAGAAGCCCATCATAGTGGTATTGGCAGCTTGGTTGAGAGTTCTGTTCTAGAAAACACGGTGGAAGAAAATTTGGACATCAAAAATTTAGAAGCTGCTGCCACAATTCAGGTGGGTTCCAAGCTTGGTGTTAATCTTCTCAATTCTCATAATTTGATCAAGGAGTCGATTGTTCATGTAGGGGTACAAGCAGGTAAAGAATGAATTGTTTGTCTATAAATATTCGTGGGGTTTGGGGTAATGGCAAATCGGGGTGGATTAATCAGATTAAGAATGATCATGGGATTTCTTTTATAGCTTTGCAAGAATCGATGGTTAGTGATATTGCAGCGTCTTTGGTATCTAAATACTGGGGAGGTTTGGGTTTTGATTATGAGGAGGTTAATGCAAGTGGAAACTCGGGAGGTTTATTGAATGTGTGGGATCCTAATGTTTTTTCCAAAGATTGTGTAAACAAAGATCGTAATTTTTTGCATGTGGGGGGTAGTATTTTGGCTGGCTCTATTCGTATTAATATTGTAAACATTTACGCTCCTCAATCTAATGAAGGGAAGAAGTTGTTGTGGGGTAAACTTAGTAATTTGATGACCGTGCAACAAGGGTGGTGGATTATTTGTGGAGATTTTAATGCGGTTAGAGATAGGGAAGAGAGAAAAAATTCGTTTTTTGATCCGGTTTGTGCGCGGGATTTCAACAACTTCATTGATGTTATGGGGTTACGTGAATATGATCTAAAAGGGTTTAAATTTACATGTTTGACCACCAGGAAAGATGTGTGTAAGCTGAGTAGAATTGACCGGGTGTTGGTTTGCGAGAATGTTTTCAACAAATGGCCTCTTGCGTGTGTGCGGGCTATTGGTAGAAAATATTCGGACCACTCTCCATTGGTTTTCTCTGTTAAAGATACTAACTTTGGGCCAAAACCCTTTAGATTTTTTGATTCCTGGTTGGAAAGACCCGGGTGTGTGCAGGTTATCAATAATACGCTCGAAGATTGGATAAATGACGGCGTTCCGGATCTTAACCTTTTAAACAAGCTGAAGCGGCTCAAAGGCTGTTTAAAGGTATGGTTCAAAGAAAATAATGCTAGAGAGCAAGAAGAGGAGTCCCGCCTTCGTAAAGAGAAAGATGATATTGAAAGTAATATGGAGAATAATGATGTGGAAGATGAAGACATGTGGATTTGGACCGAATGCAAAAAAGCTCTTGAAGAAATCGAGTCTTTTAAGGCTCGAGACATCAAACAAAAATCCCGTGTTAGATGGGCCGCATTGGGTGATGAAAATACTTCTTTCTTTCACAATATGATCAACGGGAGAAAGGCGAGAAATTCTATCCCGGGTATTATGATTAATGGAGAATGGATTACTAAACCGACTTTAGTTAAAAGAGAGGTCATGCGTTTTTTTCGGAATCGCTTCAAGGAACAATATCGCGTTCGGCCAACCATTTCCTGTCCGGGTATTAAGTCGCTGGATCAGCAGCAAATTACCGATTTAGTGGAGTGTTTTTCTAAAGAGGAGATTAAAAATGCGGTTTTCGAGTGCGGCTCGAATAAGGCGCCCGGCCCAGACGGTTATAATTTTCGGTTTGTTAAAAGATTCTGGAGCTACTTTGAAGATGATTTTGACAGAATTTTGATGGAGTTTCATGACTCCGGTTACATCAGTCCGGGATGTGGATCGGCTTTTATTACTTTGATACCGAAGACTAAAACGCCATTGGGGCTTCAAGATTATCGTCCGATTACTTTGATAGGTTTGATTAGTAAGGTAATTTCCAAAATCCTTGCTAATCGGCTGAAAAAGGTAATGGGGAGCATTATTTCGGATTCTCAATCAGCTTTTATCTCGGGACGTTTCATCCTAGACGGTCCTTTAATGGTGAATGAAGTTATTGATTGTCTAAAGAAGAGAAAGAAGAAGACATTTTTATTAAAGATTGATTTTGAGAAGGCATACGACAATGTCAATTAGAATTTTCTACTCTCTATTATGTCTCAAATGGGTTTCTCGTCTCGATGGTGTGATTGGATTAATGGAATTTGTCACTCCTCTAGAGCTGCGGTTCTAGTAAATGGCTCCCCAACGTTTGATTTTAAATGTGAGAAGGGGCTTCGTCAAGGAGACCCTTTGTCCCCGTTCCTCTTCTTGATAGTTATGGAAGCTCTATCGTGGCTCCTTGATAAAGCTAAGTCGATTGGTGTCATTAAAGGGGTGGATTTCTCGCATGGCGATTTGGAGTTGACTCATCTCTTCTATGCGGACGATGCTTTAATTATGGGTGAATGGTCCATGGAAAATATTCAAGGTATTGCTAGAGTCCTCCGTATTTTTTATATTTGCTCCGGCCTTCGCATTAATCTCCATAAATCAAACATATATGGGGTTGGTGTGGAAGATGCTGAAGTGGATACCATGATGGGTTTTCTTCGGTGTAAAAGAGGTGGTTTCCCGTTTAAGTATCTTGGTATTCAAGTGGGAACCAAGATGTCTTGGGTGTGTAACTGGGAACCGGTGATAGATGTCGTTAGCAAGCGTCTTGGGTCTTGGAAAGCTAAACATCTATCGATAGGAGGTCGCATCATACTTATTAAATCGGTTTTAGAGAGTCTTCCGTTTACTATCTTTCTCTTTATAAAGCTCCTAAAGCCGTCATTGAGGCAATTGAATCCATTATGCGTCGTTTTTTATGGACGGGTGGAAGCGTTGAGAAAAAGATTCATTGGGTTTCTTGGGATATTGTTACATCTCCTAAGAACAATGAAGGTTTAGGTGTCTCTAGATTACAAGATGTTAACGACGCTCTTCTTTTAAAATGGACTTGGCGTTTTAAAAATGAAAATAACGGTCTATGGAAGAAAATTATTATGGGGTGTCACGGTAATAGTAGACCTTGGTCTTTACTTCCGTGTTGTGCATCGTGTAACGGGTGTTGGAAACATATTGTTAAAGTGGGGGATAGGAAGACTCCAAATGGGTCATGTTTTAATTCTTTCTTCGGTGCTCAAGTTGGCGAGGGTAACACTATTTCTTTTTGAAGTGACCCTTGGTTAAGGGACGATCCTCTTAGAAAGGTTTTTCCGAATTTATTCAAGCTTGAAAGGCGTAAATGGGTGAAAGTGGAAGAGAGGATTTCAGTTGAAGGTAACTTAAAAATTTTATCATGGGAGTGGAGATCGACCCCTAGTACAAATGCGGAAGTTCACGAGTTATTCCAATTGTTATCGGAGATTCATGATTTCAAGTGGAGGGGTGGGATAGACAAATGGGTGTGGAAATGTGAAGATGATGGATTGTTTAGCGTCAAATCGGCAAAAAAATTGTTGTTTAATGATATTGTGGTCGGCCATCTCCCGAGAATAAAATGGAAGGGGTGGGTGCCGAATAAGTGTAAGGTTATGGTTTGGAGAGCGGCGTTAAATCGATTACCGACAATTGCAGAATTGATTAAGCGTGGCGTTCGACCTTCTACTACATGCTGTTCTCTATGCGATGTGGACGCAGAAACGGGGATGCATATTTTTACGGGTTGTTTGTTTGCCCAAGATATATGGTATAGGATCGAGAAGTGGTGCAAATTACCTCCGACTATTCTTTTCGATGTTATAGACGTTTTGCAAATTCCAGAAACAAATGCTAAGTCCAAGAATGCGAAGAAAGTTTTACGCGGTATTGTGTACACTACAATGTGGATGATATGGAATGAGCGCAACAATCGGATTTTTAATAACAAGAGGAGAAAACCGGTGGAGATTGTTGAAACCATCAAGTATAAGACCTTCTTTTGGATTTGTAATAGAACTAGATTGAAAGATATAGTTTGGTCTAGTTGGTATTTGTATCCTTTGGATTGTTTGTAGTTTGTCGGGTCGCCTTTTGGTCCTTGCTTTGAGGTCCAGTTGTGCGTTCCTTTTTTGAATGAAATTTTCTCTTCAATATATATATATATTGTCACACCCCAACCGATGGCGGAATCATCGAGGTGAGACTTAGTGGTAGATTGTTCAAAGACTTCATGACACTAAATTTTGTGACAATATAGTTTAAAGATAGAATTTCATTTATTGTCTAAAAATAGAAATACAAGTAGTTCATATAACGAAAAATACAACAACAAGAATATGATAACTTGAACTAGAGTGAGTTTCTATGTCCAATCCTAAGTGGTTTTCTCGAATGTCCTGTAATAAATATTTCCTGCAACATGTATAAAATATCCGTCAACACATAAAGCATTGGTGAGCATACTAGTTTTGACATACATACATAGTATAATAAAGTTTTGCTTATAGGCATATGCAAGAGAACCATACAAACGGCGACTAGCCACGAAGAATTTTGCTTAACATGACCCATGTAGGGGGCGGATAGCCAATCCTATAGCGCTATACATGCAAGGTGGGTTGTCAACTATATGAACATTTGTATGTTAGAGTAAATAATTCTACATAGCATAGCGTACAAGCATATAATAGACTTTAGATTGCGCATGATAGAATTTAGAATATGATAGACTTTAGACTAAGCATAATAGATTGTAGAGTTTAAAATCGTTTGAGTTTTGATAGTGATACATGTTGAGCCCCAAAGAATAAAGGATTAAAGGGGGACAAGTATGAACTCACCTTTGGGTGCGTTTTAGCAAGGTTCCAAAAGAATGAGTCTTGGGGGATTAGTTCATTAGCCTTGGTTAACTAGAATTAAAAAAAAAAAAAGAGTCTTAGGTTCGAGTTTAGATTATAGATTCAAGAGAGTCAAGCAAGCCTTTTAGGCAAACCAAGCACAAATTGCCTTTAGGGCAATCCGGATGGTCATGAGAGTCAAGTAGTGCCTTTAAGGCTAACCAAAACACAAACCACCATAAAGGTGATTCGGATGGTCAAGAGAGTCAAGTATTGGTAAGGTAGGGATGTATCCACAAACCTTCCAAGTTATTAGATTAGTAGAGTTTTGAAAGTATATATTTTAGTATTTACATAATATAACTATAGGGTTAAAGTAGTGTATGGTGACTTAGTTTGGAAGAGCCTTGACTTTCCTTTGTCAACCATTAACCATAGCACAAGTCCATTAAGTTGTTGGTGAACTTGGTTGGTATCACTTCAACTAACCTTCTAGTGCATAAAAACTATAGAAGATGAACCACCTTTGTGGCCTCATTTTGGTGTCCTACTCGTATTCATTTGCCATAGCAAACAAGAGCAAGGTCCTAGAGGTTTCCCCAAGGGGTTAGAAGAAGAAAAGAAGTGAAGAAGGAATAATAAAGTTGGAGTTTATGAGAAAACTCACTTAGAAGTGGACTTCCACACTTGAGATTTCTTTTGAAGAATTTGGAGTTTTAGAGAGGATTTAGTAATGAGCAAGTGTTAGAATGGGTAGGAGTGGTGTATTTATAGTTGAGGTAAGGTGGTTGGGTCATTAATAGAGTTATTAAGGTGGTTGAGAGTGAGTTAGGTGGGGGTTATATCTTCAAAAGATAAAAAAAAAAATAATTAAATAAATAAATAAATAACTAAAAGAAAACGAACGGCAATTCTTCTATTTTTTAATAACACAACTAAATAAATAGTTGTCTTACGTATTTTTTTTTTTTTGGTTTTGCCTTTTTTTCTACATATCAACATGTTAACTTGTATGCTTATTTTAATTTACTTATTTTATTTGATTGCATGTTTTAGTTAGTTTTTTTTTTGTTTAGTATGGCTCAACACAATTTTTTTTACTAAAGTCATATTTTGCTTCTACCGAAAATTGATGATTAATATTGTATGTTGTTATTTTTTTTAGTTAAAGATCAACGTTTGTGCCTTTTTTTTTTGTTAAATTAAAAGTATTATTATAAACATATATTAAGATCTTAACTAAATGAGTTTCTAAATTGATTAGGATAAATTATAATGACGACTCGTCATGAATTGGTAGGAGTAATATAAAAGAAGCGAATAAGGCGAACTTCGAATTTGTTAAGTATATAATTTAAAATACAAGGAAAGTAGAAATCACGTGATGTTACAGTCTCCCCTACTTTAGGAAATTTCGTCTCGAAATTTATTTAGGAGTCAATTTTTGAAAAAATAGGTAAGTGGTTTGATATGGGCTTAATAAGAACAAAAACTTGTTAGTTTATTATGTTTAAGCCAAATACTGTATCTAGTCAATGTGCGATAATTATGCTCGTAAGAAAAGTACTTTTAAAATTTTAACCAAAGGCTATACGTAGAAATTTGAAAGTTTAACCGGCTAAAGCATTTTTTTTTGTAAATAGTGAAATAAGGGGTACGTATAAATAGGTATGTATATGGAGATGATGCAACAAGTTTTGGAGAAGTAAGTAAATATACAGTATAACATACATGAAATAGTGATAAGATCTTGTGAAGGTAGGTAAGTATATTTGTATAACATATAGAAATTTGGGAAAATAAGTAGTTATACGGTATATCATATATGAAATAATAGAATTTGTTGGCTTGTAAAAGAGGTGTCTTTGGGTAATTGGGGGGAATAGTAAAAAATGTGAGCATAATGAGTGACTAGATGTGAGAATGAGTAGTATTTAGTAATAGATATTTGGTTTGCACAAGGTCGAAAATTTTGTTAGGAAAAACTTTTTAGAGGTGATTATATAAACGAGAAATTGGACTATTTGGAAAACAACTTTTTGGCGAAATAAATAGTAGTTATTTAGTTTTGAAATCCAGTACATAATTAGTCAAGGAAAATATATAAAAGTGAGAGACGAATCTTGTTTTACATGTATAAATGCTTTTAGAGATTAAGGCCAGAGCTTACGAAATTTAGAAATAGATTCTTGATAATGGAAGGATTGCTGATTAAGCAAGAAAAGCACGAGGAAGGAACGAAGTTCGATGGAGATTGCAAGTATAGATTATTCATAGAAAGAATGATATTGCATAGTAGAGAGTGTGGTTCAAAACAAGGTTATAATATGCATAAAAGATAAATAATGCAAGCGTAATTAGACTAGTAAACTATAACATAAACAGTATCGCAAAAGATAAATAACGTAAGTGTTGGTCAAAATTTAAGCTCGACACCCAAAACTTCTCATGGCATGAATAACTCTACTTTTGGTAGTATGACAGGACATTTATGTATAGGATGTACCGGCGACGTATCCACCATGCCGTTATCATACCTCATCCGTGTTGTTATTCATGTCATGATAGGTTACACACACTGGGACTTGTTATGTTTTCATACGCCCAATTTTTGTAATTACGTGTGCACCCGTAATTATTCCAATTGTCGTATGGTCCACATAATTCGTCTTAGTTATGTGTGGGTTGACGCAAAATATTTATACAAGGAAACGACATTAAAACTAAGACATTAAACAGTTTTGATGTTGTAAACATAGCAAATAACGTGACATGCAAACACATAATGAGAAAAGGCATTAAGCAAGTTTTTGATGTTGTTAATCGTACGTGATTTGGCGTAGATATATGGTTTCATGACATAGTGGTGTAGACTTGTGCTTATGCGGTTACGTTCAGATGATAAAATCAAACAAAAGAATGGATAGTTGGGTTGCTAATGAAAACACGTAAAATGTTTTGACTGAGGGCAACATATAATTCGGGTTTATTACAAATTGAGTTTTGATTGAGAGCAATTTTAGCTTTTTAAGACTAAGGGTCAAGTTTGACGGTAGAAGAATTTAGTCCATTGGATGTTAATAAAAAAATGGATTTAATTGAAGTGAAAAAAAAATTAGTGTAAAAGTTTTATCGAAGATGGTCGTTTGATTTATGAAATATCCATTTTATTAAGTGAGAAAAATAGTTTATTGACAATTTTAGTTCGGCGTTGATGAATATTTTGACTCGTGATACGATTTCAAGAGAAAAGGTTTTGGGATTATAAAGAAGTAGGTTATTTGATTTTGCTCACAAGTCCGACCTGTTTGCAAAAGAAAATTTATTTTAAACACTTTTACCATTTAGAATCTTGTTTGTCGAATAGACTCGACGCACACATTTGTTAGTGGTTTGAAAGTTTAAAGTGAGGATTTTATAGAAGAATATGCATCCTCTTAGGAATAGTAGGAAGAATTTTGCTAAAAAATTTTGAAAAAGTTTGTGCGCGAGAAGAAAAGGGTTTTGCGATGTTTGAATTTTGCCGATAAATTATGATTGTAACCTAAGATAACGATGGTATTTCATAGTTCATAAAAGAAAATTTCACATCCGAACAATTTCTTGAAAACATTACATAAAAAAATTCTCTTTTTTAAAAAAAAAAAAAAAAAAAAAAAAAAAAAAGAAAAGAAAAATCAATCTTCTTTATTGTGATGAGTGGGTCTTCCAGGATCGTAGATCACCATGGCAAGTCTTGGGCATTGGTTGGGTTCATGGGTTGGGTCGTTGCACTCGGAGCATATCCATCCATTGGCTTTAGTGAATGAGGTAGTACTAGTAGGTTGTTCGGGCCGTGGTTTAGTGGTGTGGCGACATGTTTTGGCTAAATGACCATATGCACCACAGTTGGTGCATATGCGGCATGGTGAGGATGTGGGATGATGAAATTTGCAACTGTTGCATTTCGGAAAGGTTCCATGGTATCGCTTTTTGTTATGTTTTGGTGTTGTAGGAGTTGTTGAAGTGTGGTTTCGTTTGAGGTTTTTGCGTTTTCGGCCACCCTTTTTCGTTTGTTTGGTAAGGGTATGGGTAGGAGATTTAGTATCTACATGAGTTGTGCTGTCCTGGATGGTATCGCCGGGGTTTGGAATTGGGTTTGTTGGTGTTTCTAGGTTAAGGAGAATCGTGACTAGTTCTTGGGCAATAAGACTCGCCAGTTGGTTGAGGTCGATGTTGTTGAGATGGGAAGACATCTACGAGGATTACGCATAAGAAATTTGCATAAGTGTTTGTAAATAATACGTCTTTTGAATTAATAAATTAAGTTACTAGCATTTTGGTTAACATTGAAAAGCTTGTGGGTAAAATTTCACTAGGTCGGTAAAGTTGGTGCAAATTCGGATAAAAAAAAATATATTTACATAAGTTCAAGTTGTTCTCATAGACTTAGTATGCAAGTTCTAGTTACACGTATAGGACGCAAGTTTCACATTGTTGAAATAGTATAACACGTATGCATAAGCAAGTATAGTGTACTTAGTTAACATAAAGGAGTTTTGATTTATGTTGGTTTGCGATTATTAGTATTGTTTGGAGATTGCGAGAGTACTTGAGATGCGAGTCTTGAGAGCCTTTGCGAGTAGTAAAAAAAAATTAAAAAAAATAAATCGAATATATGTAGTGAAAACATAGCATGAAAACAACATTGAAAATATTACTAACATAAAATGAGGGCTTGTTTTAAGCAAGCCATTGGAGTGTTCCGGAACGGAACTAAGACTAACCAAAGTGGTTCGAATTTACCTTTGAGTTTGAAAACATGCTTTGGCCTAATAGGTGGAAATACTCTCGCCGAAACTTTCGGTTAACGGTATTCACCCTTCCAGTTACTACATGTTCCTTGTCATTAGTAAATTTGAGACTTCGGCGAGATTAAAAAAAATCAAGGATTGAAACTAATCGCTAAGTTGCGGATTTCACTCCTATCTTAGCGAGGTTGTTTCTTGAGTGTGGTTTGTACACTTTGTCCAATGTGGTAAGAAAATTAATTCTAACCTTCAATTGGTAAGTGTCCACTAGAACGAGAATTGTGAAATTTCCACCAAGGTGAGGATATCACTCCTATCTTGGTGTAGTTTCAAAAACACAAAGAATTTACGCGGATTGAAAGTTAACACCAAAGTGAGGGTTTCACGCCTATTTTGGTGATTTTCTTTCGTTTGTGATATACGAGCGTCTTCGAGTGTAGAATAATCCACCAAATAGTAAGGTAAATTTTTTTAAGACCAAAGGAATAAAGTAGAAGCAAGATAGGGAGAACGAGTATATTAAGCATGAAATAGAAATGGTCAAAAAGGTTATTAACTATAGTCTAGGTCAAACATGACATTTTTCCTAATTCCCTATAGTCATGGCTCTGATACCAATCTGTCACACCCCAACCGATGGCGGAATCATCGAGGTGAGACTTAGTGGTAGATTGTTCAAAGACTTCATGACACTAAATTTTGTGACAATATAGTTTAAAGATAGAATTTCATTTATTGTCTAAAAATAGAAATACAAGTAGTTCATATAACGAAAAATACAACAACAAGAATATGATAACTTGAACTAGAGTGAGTTTCTATGTCCAATCCTAAGTGGTTTTCTCGAATGTCCTGTAATAAATATTTCCTGCAACATGTATAAAATATCCGTCAACACATAAAGCATTGGTGAGCATACTAGTTTTGACATACATACATAGTATAATAAAGTTTTGCTTATAGGCATATGCAAGAGAACCATACAAACGGCGACTAGCCACGAAGAATTTTGCTTAACATGACCCATGTAGGGGGCGGATAGCCAATCCTATAGCGCTATACATGCAAGGTGGGTTGTCAACTATATGAACATTTGTATGTTAGAGTAAATAATTCTACATAGCATAGCGTACAAGCATATAATAGACTTTAGATTGCGCATGATAGAATTTAGAATATGATAGACTTTAGACTAAGCATAATAGATTGTAGAGTTTAAAATCGTTTGAGTTTTGATAGTGATACATGTTGAGCCCCAAAGAATAAAGGATTAAAGGGGGACAAGTATGAACTCACCTTTGGGTGCGTTTTAGCAAGGTTCCAAAAGAATGAGTCTTGGGGGATTAGTTCCTTAGCCTTGGTTAACTAGAATTAAAAAAAAAATAAAGAGTCTTAGGTTCGAGTTTAGATTATAGATTCAAGAGAGTCAAGCAAGCCTTTTAGGCAAACCAAGCACAAATTGCCTTTAGGGCAATCCGGATGGTCATGAGAGTCAAGTAGTGCCTTTAAGGCTAACCAAAACACAAACCACCATAAAGGTGATTCGGATGGTCAAGAGAGTCAAGTATTGGTAAGGTAGGGATGTATCCACAAACCTTCCAAGTTATTAGATTAGTAGAGTTTTGAAAGTATATATTTTAGTATTTACATAATATAACTATAGGGTTAAAGTAGTGTATGGTGACTTAGTTTGGAAGAGCCTTGACTTTCTTTGTCAACCATTAACCATAGCACAAGTCCATTAAGTTGTTGGTGAACTTGGTTGGTATCACTTCAACTAACCTTCTAGTGCATAAAAACTATAGAAGATGAACCACCTTTGTGGCCTCATTTTGGTGTCCTACTCGTATTCATTTGCCATAGCAAACAAGAGCAAGGTCCTAGAGGTTTCCCCAAGGGGTTAGAAGAAGAAAAGAAGCGAAGAAGGAATAATAAAGTTGGAGTTTATGAGAAAACTCACTTAGAAGTGGACTTCCACACTTGAGATTTCTTTTGAAGAATTTGGAGGTTTAGAGAGGATTTAGTAATGAGCAAGTGTTAGAATGGGTAGGAGTGGTGTATTTATAGTTGAGGTAAGGTGGTTGGGTCATTAATAGAGTTATTAAGGTGGTTGAGAGTGAGTTAGGTGGGGGTTATATCTTCAAAAGATAAAAAAAAAAAAAATTAAATAAATAAATAAATAACTAAAAGAAAACGAACGGCAATTCTTCTATTTTTTAATAACACAACTAAATAAATAGTTGTCTTACGTATTTTTTTTTTTTTTGGTTTTGCCTTTTTTTCTACATATCAACATGTTAACTTGTATGCTTATTTTAATTTACTTATTTTATTTGATTGCATGTTTTAGTTAGTTTTTTTTTTGTTTAGTATGGCTCAACACAATTTTTTTTACTAAAGTCATATTTTGCTTCTACCGAAAATTGATGATTAATATTGTATGTTGTTATTTTTTTTAGTTAAAGATCAACGTTTGTGCCTTTTTTTTTTGTTAAATTAAAAGTATTATTATAAACATATATTAAGATCTTAACTAAATGAGTTTCTAAATTGATTAGGATAAATTATAATGACGACTCGTCATGAATTGGTAGGAGTAATATAAAAGAAGCGAATAAGGCGAACTTCGAATTTGTTAAGTATATAATTTAAAATACAAGGAAAGTAGAAATCACGTGATGTTACATATATATATATATATATATATATATTACTTTATGAAAGAAACTGGGTGGACAAAATAGTAATTTTTATCATATTTTTAAGATGATAGCCAAAAAGTCTTAATGTAATCCCAATATTTTTTTACCAAATTCTTCCATCTGTGCCCCCAGTATTCCTTTCATCCGTCATTCATAAGACAAGAGGTCCTTCATTCTTTCATCAACAACTCCCAAATTAAATGCTCTATCAATTTCTTCATAACTCCTTTCATTGCTTCCTATTGAAACTCCAAATTAAAACTCCTAATTCAACCTAATTAAGAGGGGTTGGTTGAAAACTCAGAATTCAAACCTCCATCGGTTTGAGGGTGGATTTCAAGCTAGCTCTGCTTAATTTTCAAGTTAGTATTGGTGTTTTTTTACCAAAATCGGGATTGTTTATGTTATTTTTGTCGATTTCAATTGTTGGGCATGGCGACATCGATAGAGATGACCAGAGTTTTGGCCTCAAAATCAAGAGAGAGAAAGTTATGGCGGTCGTAGCGTTTCGGCGGACACACGACGGAGATGGCAACGCCCGACGACACATCTTTTACTTCTACACACTGATCGAATAACGAAGATAGGTGACAAAGCTGGGTGTTTGTCGGTTTGAAAGACCGGTTTCGGTTCAATTCGGTTTGGGTTCATAAACCAATAATGCACACACTTTTTTTTTTTAAGAAAAGGCATCATAAAATTATATTTTTTTACGTAACGTTCGACTTTTATTGATTTTTACTATCTTTTTAAGGTATATAGGTATATATTTGTATGTGTAGAAACATTTTTATATAATTTTGTTATATATAATTATTTAAAATTGCATTTTTTAAATAAAATGTAGTAATTATTTAATTTTGTTTGATACCCTTCTCAAATGTTTTATAATACAATATAGATTATAGATATAGATTAATGGTAATTTGATGTTATGATAAAAGAATGTGTACAAGTAGGTTTTATATGAAAGGTAGAAAGGGAAAAAATGAAATGACATCTGGGTTTTAAGCATGAGACTTTTCCTATCATCCTATGCTAGGGATGAGCTCGGGACGGTATCGGTATCAACCGATACCGATCCTGAACACTCCCAAAACCCAATACCGATACCGAAAATATACGGTACGGTACGGTACCGGTATGGTATCGGTATTTTAGCTTAAAAAACCGATACCATACCGATCCCGTACCGATACCGAAAATACCAAACCGAAAACTTGTAAATGTGGGTACCGATACCGAACACCATCGGTTCGGTACGGTATCGGTTCGAGATCGGTATCGGCAGGGGCGGATGTAGCTTATTAGCAGGGGGTGCGGACGTTGCAGCTCAACTTCGCGCGCGTAGTGGAAAATTAGTGGAAAATTTGGTTTTCTTTTACGAAATTTGGAAAACGTTACTACTAAAATGAAAAAAATGAAAAACGTTACTACTGAAAAATGTTTCTAGATCGCCACTGGGTATCGGTTCAGTATTCGGGGCTATATGCTCATCCCTATCCTATGCCATCTTAAAATTCATGTAAAATGTCATTTGTAAACATGTTTCCTCCTTTATAATGTAGTATAGATAAAGATACAGAATAATTATACATACTAGTGGGGAACCCGCGCGTTGCCGTGGAGTCAATAATATAAGGCGGGAATATAATTCAAACCTTAATATGAATAAAAAAAATAATGTAGAAGTTATATGTATGTATGCATGTATGTGTGTATCCTCTATTTTTTTAGGACTTTCAACCCCTACTTGTTAAAGATTTGCAACTAATTGAAAAAGACAATTGCTTTTCAACATTACTACTTATTTGGATAGAAATAAGGTGCAACTGTTGCAACATCGTTTAAATCTGAATTTAGCTCACCTAAATTTGTTTACACACCAATGTATATCATGAAAAATACGAACCCTTCCAAAAAGAATCAAATTAAAATAAAAAAAAAACTGAAACATGCAAATAAATCTGTTTACACACAATGTATATCGTGAAATTTATGAAGGGGTTACATGTGGAGAGAGAGCATTATACGAGTTGTATTAGTGACTTATACACGTGCCATCAAATATTGTACATAGGGGCATAATAGGAAGAAAATGGTAAAAGTTAGGGATTTATGCTTGTGCCTCTTGACATGTCATCTTAAAATGGTTGTGAAATTACTATCCTAGTCATCTCTCATCCTTAATAAGGTAACATAGATGTAAACTTATATATAGCATAAAAAAAAAAAAAAAAAAAAAAAAACTAAACAAAATATTCTTGTGGTGATTTTTACATTTCGAACACCAGCTAAGTTATGGTATGACTTTTGGGACAAGATAAGACCATTCCTTTCAAAGAAATTATCCGACAAACTTAGTGAGTACACATCAAAGAAATCGCCTCCTATAGTGTGAGGCGATTGGCATTTGATCGAGATTTTGAGGCGCTTAATTAGCCCCATGATTATCTTAGCGGTTGGACGAAGGAAATAGATATCGCCCATAAACCAACGTGAAATAGCGAAAACATATGATGTTTTATTTAAGTTTCCTTATTTTGCTTATTTTAGTTTAATTTTTAATGAAAGTCTAATTTTGTATTGTTTATGGTTATCACGGAGTTTATTTTAGTTGCCGCACTTGGCCTTCGAACACCATGTTGATCAAGCGACAAGGCCCATGACCTAGTGGTGTTGGTAATTCGAATATTTGCATGTGTAGATTTATTAGGTGATATTTAGGAGTAAATGGCTCTAAAAAGGAAAATAAAGGTCCTGTAGAAAATATTGATAAAGATCCTTAAAAAGGAAAAAAAAGAAAAAACAAAGACAAATTTATAACGATTCGATGTGCTTAAAGGCGAGCCATTACTCCTTACCCCACAATAGGCCAGCTTCTGAAACCGGTCGTGGTCGTGGGTGGATGAAGATCTTCATTGCCGTTGTCCTACGTTGTTTGATAACATCAAAATGTTTTTGACAGATCTATTTTGTTATAGAAAAAATCTATTAATTTTATCATAAAAATAGTAACCAACACTATTAATTTTAACTAAATGTATTAATAATTAAATTTTTCTAGCTACAAATTAAAATGCAGTTGATGAAAGTATTAAAACCATACTATCTATCTTCTATCTATATAATAAATCAATACACTCGGGTTGAATCCTAGCCTTAGAGAGAGTTTGAGGTATCCATATTGAATATGGAGCTCCAAGTTATCCCCTATAAATACTCTTTTGTATATTTTAATTGTGTCAATTCTTCCATCACACTCTCAATTCCTCACTAACAAATCTTCCAACCAACATTCATCAATCTTCTTTTATGCATTCTTGCTTCTAGGTATGTATCTTCTTTCCTGAGATCGACAAAACTAGATTCATTATAATATGTTCCGATTCATAAACTTTTATTATATGCTTTATGTATTCAATCGCTGGATCCATATCATGTGTTCCGATTTGAAAACTTTTATGTATTTGATTCAATAAAATAGATCCATATCATAAACTGGGTCCAATCTCCAGTTTATAAATCGTGTTTTATAACAGTTATTTATAAACTAGAACCATTTCATAAACAGGAACCAATCTTCAGTGTCATCCTTTTGTTCATTTGTAAACCCACGTTGAACAATGGTTTTTCAAATAACCGGTCATCAGATTTATATGAAAAAAAATGTGTGTTACACCATTGAAAAGAATCACCGGTTATTTGTTTTCAAATACAATCAACATAACCCTTCAAACAGATTTACTATTTATTTTCTTGCTTTACAAATATGGATCGTATTTATTGAATGTTTGGATGTTTTTTCATTTGAATACTAGAATACCATCCGAAGACAAAGATTCGATTATGTGTTAATCCAGACGTTGCCGACAGTTATGAACAAATTTTTGGTCTCTAAAAGCATACACAATAATGTCGTTACAGTGGCCACATACAAATGACAATCTTGGTTGGTTTTATTAGAATTGATAGATGATGTATTTTGTTGTTTTACATATACATTAGTATTCAATCCTACATTCCATATTCGGAGCATAATATTAGACCAATTTTAATTTCATTAATTCTGAATTATTGTTTTTTATTTACATTAATAAAGTTGACCGAATTTAATGTCATTTAATTTGAAATTTGAATCTTAATGATTGTTATCAATTTACATTAATAATATTTTGACCCACTTTAATATTATTTATTACTATCTTTTAATAATTGACCGAATTTATAGTAACATTAATACGAATTTAAGTTTACCATAATAAGCCTTATTTATTATATAGATGTTAGTTATATTATTTTTGTAAAGTTTGTATAAAAAAATAAATGAATATTTTCGGTAATCATTTAAACATACTTACAAAAATATATTTCAGGATAAATGTAAGCATAACGTTGACAAACCTAGTGACAATTACCTATCTTTTTAAATTTGATTGAAATAAAGTTGACAATTACCTAATATATATACCATATGTAAATTAATAGTAAATTAAATTTAAGTTTAGTCAACAATATATATCGTATTTAAATTAATAATAATAACATTGTTAATTTCAATTAAAGATATTTAATAACCTTAAACACAATTTTGTTATACATTGTTTATATAAATACAAAAAAAATAACAAATTAAAACCATAATTATTATTAATATGAAATTGATTAAATTGATTAAATTAATACGAGATTTTTTAATCACTAATTCGTTTAATTGATTAAATTATACGAATGATAATATTGATTAAATTATAATTGATCAAATTTATAGTTTACCATAATAAAACGTATTAATTATTTTGTATAAATGATTGATTATTAATCAATTTGACCCGAAATTTGGATTACCATAATTGACTGAATTTAATGTTATTTATTACGATTTTTTAATCTCTTAATTTATATTACTATTAATATGAAATTGATTAAATTATACGAACTGATTAAATTAATACGAGATTTTTTAATCTCTAATCAATTATACGAATGATAATATTGATTAAATTATAATTGATTAAATTGATTTTGTATAACTGATCAAATTTATGGTTACCATAATAGCTCTCATTTATTTTTATTTTTTTCTTATTTAATTCTTATTACTATGCAGATAATTCCTAATATGATTGCTGAATTGGCAAACTTAAATTAATCAATGAAGATCAAGATTAAATTTACAGATGGGTACGCGTGGTCTGTGTCGATGCGTGTTGAAATTTCTGCTCAAGTTGCTAGGTTTGTTATTCAATTATTAAACATTATGTTTACAGTATTCTTATCTTATAATTAGGTAGACATTCTAAATTTACTATACACAATGTTGTTGTAAAGGTTTACTGTGATTGGATGGCCTGATTTGCTTCAATCAGAAGATATTTCCATTGACGAATATTGTGCCTTTAAATGGTATTCAATCCAACACAGGCTATTTTTTACTAAGATTGCACCACAAAAAGTCATTGATTTTAAAATTTAAATTACGATCTTTTATGTTTTTAATGTAATTTATTTGAATTATTGATTACAATTTTGAGGTTATTTTAATAAGATTATGATTAGTCTTGCAATTAATAAGATTTATAATCTTACTATGTTTACGAATTATGATTAGTATTGATTGCAATTAATAAGATTTATTAAGTTTAAATGTTATTTATTAAGATGTTTAATATTATTTATTGACATTAATAGTAATTGACCGAATTTAATGTTATTTATTAAATATTTTAATCTCATTTATTTATATTACGTTTTTTGAATATATGTTTAGTACAGTTGACCGAATTTAATTTTTTATATTATGACTTTCCTTTAATCAATTCTCATTATATGATAATAATCAAAATCATTTCCTTTATATTATGATTTTTCTTTAATATTCTTAATATATTTTTATTATGTTAGATTTACTGTTATTTATGGACATTAATAATAATTGACCGAATTTAATTTTATTTATTACGATTTTTAACCTCATTTATTTATATTACTATTCATACGAAATTATGCTTTATCTATTTTTACGAAATTACGTTTAATATTATTTATTGACATTAATAATAATTGACCGAATTTAATGTTATTTATTAAAAATTTTAATCTCATTTATTTATATTACTTTTTTTCGACTTTATGTTTAATATTATTGACTGAATTTAATTTTGTATATTATGACTTTATTTTAATCAATTCTCATTAAATGTTAATCATCAAAATCATTTCCTTTATATTATGACTTTGATTTAATTATTCTTAATATATTTTTATTATGTTAGAATTAATTTTATTTATGGACATTAATAATAATTGACCGAATTTAATGTTAATTATTATAATTTTTTAACCTCATTTATTTATATTACTATTAATACGAAAGTATGTTTAATCTATTTTTACGAAATTATGTTTAATACTATTTATTGACATTAATAATAATTGACCGAATTTAATGTTATTTATTAAAATTTATAAGCTCTTTTGTTTATATTACTATTTTTTTCGAATTTATGTTTAATATTATTGACCAAATTTGATTTTTTATATTATGACTTTCCTTTAATCAATTCTCATTAAACGATAATCATTAAAATCATTTCAATAATAATTGACCCCTATTAATGTTATTTATTTCGATTTTTTAATCTCATTTATTTATATTACTATTTTACGAAATTATTTTTAATCTATTTATTTTTTATCTACCGAATTAAATTACGAATATATTACTAATACTAAAACTAATATTATGATTTTTAATTTTATTTTTAATCTCATTTATTTCTTATCTACCGAATTAAAAATTTCTTTTATGATTTTTATGAATATATTACTAAAATATATACTATTTTCAAAATAATTTTCAATTATATTAATAAATTAGTAAATAATTTTAATTGTTAAGTTAACTTTTGTCATTCATTTATTATTATTAATAGTAATAATTATTACAATTATTAACATAAAGAATAAACGTAACATCAATATAAAAAATCCTCATTTGTCATGAAACCCTCGACCATTAACAACATTCAAATTATTTCAAAAATTATAAAAAAACTCAATTAATGATAACAAAAAGATTCAAGCGATAATTTTGGTATACAAAATGTATTTAATAAATACAATCTAAATTTATTCTTTTAATAATAAATATAATTTAAAGCTATTTCGCAATTTCCTAAAATATATAATATATTCAAAATAATTTTAAATGATATTACTAATAACGACTTTCATTTTAATATTGTTGATCGATAAACATAAAAACTTTTTACGTTTTTGTTACTTTGATGGATATCAATTCTTTGACTTTATTTATTTTTCATGTCTTAAAATACACTTATTAGTAATTAGTAACAAAATTAGTAATGAAATATCATTTTACGTTATCAGTAACAACATTAACTAAAAGACGATTCAAAACAATAAAAAACCTTATTTGTCATGAAATCCTCCATCATTGACTACATTAACTAAATATCGTTTAAGTTATACTAAGAATAAGAATATTACGTCTTTCATTTAAATATCTTTGACAGATTAACGTTATCATATTATGTTTACAAAGAAATTTCCTTTAATCAATTGTCATGAAACGCTAACCATTATCATGATTGCAATAATTGTGCTAATTTTAAGCGTCGTTGACCAAATCACGTAAATTACCAATCCTTCCATTTTTATAATTCAACTATATAAATAAATCCGACTGATTCGATCAGAATTGTTCGAGTTCCTCATGTGGGTTTAGTATTGATTTTTCACCGTGGTTTTAGCTTGATTTTTAGGTCATTGGTTATGAGTCAAACCGTCAAAACAGTTCAGGGTCTTCTGGATATATTTACCTTAAATTCTTGATGATAATACAGTTAAAATGCCAAATGTCTTTCTTTTCCTCACCAGAGTTTTTTTTTGGACAAATTTTACTGTTTTGTTATTCTAATGGTTCAGGAATCCTATATGTGGACATAAATTCTTTTCAAAGTTCCAAATCGTCTTGCCATATCAAACCGTTTTATAGAAGCTAAAATAATTTCAAGGAGTAACATTGGAATGCGAACTTTTATCCAAAGAATTAGGCTGTCCCCATTTGATAAGAAGATTCCTTTCAGATTTAACAGAAGACAATTCCCTCTTACTTTATGTTTCGCAATGACAATAAATAAAAGTCAAGGACAAACCCTATTTAGGATAGGTATGTATTTGAAAGATCCTATTTTTACACATGGGCAGTTGTACGTCGCTGCCAAGTGACAAGAGTAGAGATGGCCTGAACATACTAATATTGGATAAAGATGACAACGTTAATAATAAATAACAAATGTTGTCTATAAAAAAATATTTTGAAGTTTGTGAATAAGTACACGATCATATTTTGCATAAATCATTTTTTTATAATTTTTTGGTTGTGTGATTTGTTAAACTACATTTATTTACTTTGAATTTAATCTTCATTTGCATGCCGTTACAATAAATATATGTTTATTCCTTTCATTATTTGTTTTTAAATCACGTCTATTCAAACATTTGTTGATTCATATATCTGTTATTGGGTAACATTAAACTTTTTTATTATAATTTACAATCAACAAAAATTCATACGAATTGTATTACGTAACTTTCAATAAATAAAATTTGCATACTACGATCTTTATAGATTTTTTTTTTCATTTGACATGACCATGTACCGCGTGTACACGCGGGGCTCAAACCTAGTTATTATTATTTTAACTAGGATTTTTACCGCGCGTTGCGGCGCGCGGCGGTGATTTCTGATTCATCTTGAACTTTTTCTTTACTTGGTTATTGTATACGCAAAACTAATTAAGAACATTAAATAAGGCTATTGAAATAAAGAAAAAAATTAGCCACAACAACTGGTCTCGAACCCAAGGCCTCATATATATTGAGAAAATGCATCTCATACCACTACACTACCAAACCCATTTGTGTTTCAATATAAAATAGATTATACTTAACATTAAATATGGCTGTTGAAATGGAAAAAAAAATAGGATCAAACTTGCAACCTTCTAGTTAACAAAATGGACCCCAAACCACTAACATAATTGATATTTAAATATGAAACCAATTGTATTTATTATTAAGTAAAGCTGTTAAAGTGAAAAAATAAATAAATTGCCTCTACCAAGGATTGAACTGGTGACCTTGGGAATTAGAAGTTCACCACAAACCACTCCACCACTAACACAACTTGTGTTTTATAAAGTGAAACAAATGATATATATATATATATATATATATATATATATATATATATATATATTATATAAAACACTGTGAAAAAAGAAAAAAAATATATACCTCTCCCAAGGATCAAAGTTATGACCTTGGGCAATGGAAGCTCATCACAAACCACTTCACCACCAACATAACTTGTGTTTTAAAGTGAAACAAATGATATATATATTATATAATAAGTTGTGAAAAAAAAGAAGAAAATATACCTCTCCCAAGAATTAAACTTGTGACCTTGGGCAATGGAAGCTCACCACAAAACACTCCACCACCAATACAACTTGTTTTTTAAAGTGAAACAAATAATATATATTATAATAATCTATGAAAAAAGAAAAAAATATAAAATAATGGAATTCACTATTCATACATAGTGAATTTTCATTTTAAATTAATTAATTAATACATATTAAATAGTGTAAATTAGTTCACATTTTCAATTCTTCTTTTTCTAATTTTTTAGAGTTAATGGCCAAAATCATCCCTGAGGTTTGGTCAGATTTGCTACATTAGTTCAAGATCAAAATTTTTTACATCTGAGTCCTTCTGTTTTACATTTTGTTGCCAAATTCATCTCTAACACTTAACCCAGTTAACTATTATCGTTAATTCTAGGGGTATTTTGTCTTTTTGGTTGTCCCCCTTTTTAAAAGTCAATTTAAACAGAGTTATTGATACACCCAGAAGACAAAAATACCCATATGTAAAAAGGGGGCAGCCAAAAAGACAAAATACCCTTGAAGTTAACGACAATAGTTAATTGGGTTTAATGTCAGCGACGAATTTGATAACAAAATGTAAAACAGAAGGACCCAGTTGTAAAAAGATTTGATTTTAGACTGATGTAGCAAACTGGCCAAACCTCATGGACAATTTTGGCCATTAACTCAATTTTTTATTTGTGCAAGTTGCAAAATTCCTAAATGGACACAGAAAACCAATTTTCAGAATTACACCAAATCGGATCGGGTTTAACTAAAAACTGGCTACATAACTATGCAGTTAAATTTATAGTTGTTTCATATGCACTAACCCATTATGGGGTCAGGCATGTAAAGGAACCACTTGACCGGAATTTCAAAGGCTATACCTATTAAGACACCACTCTCATCTATTTAAACACGCTTCACTAGTATGAAGCGTATTGGTTGTCCCTATAAGTATGGAATATATTGGTTGTCCCTACAAATACAATACAAGTCAACTCCACATGTAGTGTTTGTATTTTAGCACAGCAAAAATGGCATCATTTTAGCCAATATGAAGCGTATTAGTTGGGGCATAAAATGTAGGAGGTGGATCATGATTTTTATTAAAATAATATTAATAAAATATTAAAGATACACTCTTTATACATTATTTGGAAATAGTAGTACACGCATCGTGTACGAAAATTAAAAAGATGTACACAAAAGATTCAAACTGTTGTCTTCGATAAGACCTTGAACCGCTTCTTCTTGTACAATTTCCTCTTCATCTTTAATAAGGACTTGAACAACGTCTTCTTGTACAATCCTTGGCAAGATCTTCAAGACATAGAGTCTTCAACATGATCATTTTTGTGCACTTTTTTGCTGCAAGAATGAACAAACAAGTGTTGACGGTTGAGGCTTAGGCACGTGTTCAACACGCTTCCATTAAAACAGATTTCACGCCTCTACAAAAGACAACGCGTCTGTCTCCCATGGTACAACAGCCGAAGCAGTCTGTACTGCCGGAGAAGGCCACGCGCCCGAGGTTACGCTGAATAAAATAGTGTATTGAAAGTTTGAAAAGATGAAGATGAAGTTTGAGAGTGCTCCTCTTTAGTTTGGTGTGGAATGAAGAAATATACTAAGCTTTCTTACTTGGTGTGATTTCTAGTAAAACTTGTATGTTTTTTTTTTCTCTCTACATAAGATGAACCTTCATGCTCATCATATAATCACACAAACCATAACATCCATGTCCATTAATCATGTAATAATTAAGAATTAAGTGACATACTAAATACTAATAAAATGGACTTTTAAGATTTCATAAAACATCATTAATAGGTTATATGAACCATCCAATTTATTAAAATATAAACTAAAGAGTTAATTACACCGTTAGTCCTTGTGGTTTCCACCAAGTTTCAATGTCAGGTACTAATAGTATAGAGTAACAAATTTAGGTATTAACATTCTAATTGGTTTCAATGTTGGGTATTAGTCACTAACCACGTTTAAAACTACCTGAGATCACCCCTCACGTGCCCAACGCGTGAGGGTATTATAGTCCATTCAGTTTTTATGATTTAATAAACATATAAATAATAAAAAAAATCATTAAAACCCTTCTTTCCACCCCTGCAAACACATACGACTCTGCATATTCAGAACAAAAGTTTCCCTCTCAACAGTACACATACTCGACTGAAAAAATGGTAGGAAAGTGGCTAATTAGGAAGGATGATGATGAATATCATAAAGACGTCTATGGTAAGCATTTAGAGGTTGATCAATAGTTTATAAAAATCGTTTCCTGTTACTAAAATAAACCGTTTATTGTTTTAGAACTATATCCAGAGCTGTTTTGTTTGAAGGTATATTATGGTGGAAAGTTTACGGAATTTCCAGATAGGGAGTATGAGAATGGTAAGTTCGAATACGTTGATTTGATAAACAGAGATCATTTTACTATTATGGAGTTACATTGTGTTGCACAAAGCCTAGGTTATAAGGATGGGTCACTTTTGCATTACCATGATCAAATCCCTAATGATTATTTGGACTTTGGTTTAAGACCTTTAACAACATATGATGATGTAGTAGGGTTGATCTGTAACACCCCGAAAAAATGTTAAAGTAATGATAGTATGGTAAGAAAAAAATTATATATATATATATATATAAATATATATATGTGTGTGTGTGTAAGTAAGAGTATGTAGCTATGCGAGAATATATGTGCATGTATAGGCGAGTACCCCTAGTTGTAAGTAGTGCATTGATAGTTGTACATTTAGCAAACATAAAATTTACCAAGTTAGCTACTTGGGTAAATTGGTAGAAGCTAAATTAATAAAAAGGGGAGGGGTTAAATATGAAATAACACTCATCTTGAGGGGTGGGTTTGGAAAGACTAGAAGTGGTAAGTAATTAAAGGATTAGAAGGGGAAAAGGGAGAAATTAGAAAGAAAAGAAAACGCAAAGAAGAAGAGAGAGAGAGAGTGGCGACAAAGAGGGTTCTCCATAGCAGCCCTCTATAGCTGAAATTTAGTGAGAAAAACACCCCTAATTCCCTGCATGTTCATGGATTCAAAACTATCTAGTGGTACTAATCTTCGTAGTAAGTAGTAGAATCAATTTTAATGGGTTTGGAAGTAGTATGGTGGGAATTCATAGTTATATTATGATAATTATTTCTTGTGGTTTAGGAAGAATGTGATTACTATGTGTGGTAGTGTAGAATTAATGAAATTACATGTTAATTTGGGTGTGTTAGGGCCAAATTGAGAAATTCTATGTGGGTGTTGGGATGAAGGTTCCCGATGACTTTTTAAAAGTCAAACAAGACCTCAACACCAAGAAAACTCAATTGGTTATGTATTGTTGTTAATTATAAAGGTAGATTGTAAATGTTAGTGTAGAAAGGGAGATTTTGCATCCTAGGATGGTATGATAACTTGAATGTATGGGAATGCACACCAAATGTATGATAAAATGCCTAGCACTTTAGAATAGGTGAAATTATGAGAAATGAATGATAAATGTGATGGTAGTGTTTGTAACTATGAGATCATGTTAGTGTATCCACCTTTAACCAAGAATGGTAATGGGTAAAGTATGAAAAACTAAAGTATGGATTTCCTTCACTATGTAGGTGTGAAGGTAGAAGGCTCAAGTGGTCAAAAGGAGCACGGTGCACACGGCAAAGGTAAGTTGGTTACTACCAACTATTTAGTTTAATAAACTTATTGGTCATAATTGTTATGTATGTATGTGTTGTGGTTAGACTTGATGGAATGAAAGTAGTATGAAGTGCCCTTGCGGCCACGCAAGGGTGCAAAATAGTGGAATGGTATGAAATGGTAGAAGTACCCTTAACGGGTCAAAATGGTAGGAATATCCTTAATGGGTCAAAACGGTAGAAATACCCTTAACGGGTCAAAATGGTAGAAACACCCTTAACGGGTCAAATGGTGGAAGGAAGGTTATATCATGGTTCAATGGATTTCTTGGTATCCCTTGGACAAGATGATGATATTATTTTTAGCATACTAAATGTTTGCTTTGTTAGAATTGTTAATATGTAAAGCTCACGAGTGAAGATCAAGTCTCAAGGAAGGTCGAATCATGCACGCTCAAGTTCTTTTGGGTTGGGTACCATGTAGTATTAGGATCTTTTGAGTCACATAACAAGTTGTTAATGTTTTGTACATGGCCTTAAATATGGGTCAAAGATTCACATGGTAGCCAACTTAGGCATATCTTTTGTAAATTCAACGAACGTCGACAAGGTTGTTTGTATATTGTTGGATAAGATGTTATGGGTATATATATATATATATATATATATATATAAAATTCTATATTAGGTATATGTTTAAAAAAATCGAGTCTTACAAGTTGGTATCAGAGCCAAGGTTTGAGTGAATCAAGCACGTTAGGTACTTGAACTCAAATCGGAAGCTCGTGGGCGTGCATTCGATCCGAGACTTGATCAAGGTATGTTTAGGAATTGTGGGTTGAAAGGTTAATAGGTGAGCTTTTAAGGTGTTGGAAATCTTGACTTTAAATGGTCTAAAGAGAATGTAAGGTGTAAAAAAAACAAAACAAAAGGTTGCAGGAGCCACCGTAGCTTACGGTAGCTACCGTAAGCTACGGTAGCCATCAGAAAGTTGACGGTGGGACTCCCCTGCCGTACGGTGGGTTTGGAGCATCAGAGGCTACCGTAAGCTACGGTAGCAAGCGTAGCTTACGGTAGACCCTGAGGATTTTTGTTTGTTTCCTCTTTTCTACATAGGTTGTTATCGTATCTTTATGTGGGAACGTATTAAGGGTATGATAACATATAAACACGTGGAATTACCCTCCTAGTATGAAATTAGTAGAAAGTATGGTAACCCAAGTATTGGGAGTAGAAATTTTAGAAAGTATGGCTAATGATAGAAATACCATGGTATGGAATACATGATGAATGGTTGTTAATGTTTCAGAAACATGGTGGAAGAAGGTGATAACTCCGCTAAGGAGCATGAGCACCAAAAAAAGTTAAAAGAATTGATTGCCACGGAGATGGGTAAGGCGTGGACTGTTAACCTCACCAAGATAATACAAGAAGTGGAAGCAAATGTAATGGGGGTAATGGAGGGGATGATGACGAGTAGGTTCGATGAATTAAAGAAATTAATTGAGGAGGGGTCGTCCGGCTCCAAGAATGTTAAGAGATGTACGTACCGTAACTTTATATCTTGCAACCCCATGGTGTTCAAGGGAGAAATAGATCCACTTAAATGTCTAAGATGGATCTCGGATATGGAAGGGGTGTTTGCAAGAAGTCATTGTGAAAGCGAGGATGAGGTAATGTTTGCCACGGGTCAGCTACGACTCCGCGCAAAGGATTGGCGGGATAGTTATAGTAAGGAGGTAGGGCAAGAACGAGTAAGAACCATGACATGGGCTGAGTTTAAAGAGCCCTTCCTGAAGCATCATTGTCCCCAAACTGCAATTGATCGCATTCAAGAAGAATTTCTACACCTCCGCCAGAAGAATGAACCATTGATGAAGTCACAAATATATTCCTTGATAAGATGAAGTTTTGTCCAAAATTGGTGGGAACAGAATGGATGAAGATTAACAGGTATCATGCCATGCTAAGTGCAGAATACAGGGAGTTTATCACTGCATCAAAATGCAAAACGTTAGGTGAACTCATCGATTGGGCTCGTGAACGGGAAATAGAATTGAAACGCCAAGAACAATGGGGTGAGAAAAGAAAGGCTGAAAGGGCTTGGGAGCCACAGAAGAAGGGTAAGGGGCACGAACAAGGCAATAAAGACTCTAAGAAAGGTGAGGTGCTAAATTGTAACACATGCGGGAAACCGCATACGGGGGAATGCTGCTTGGGGCAGAAGACGTGCTAGAATTGTGAGAAGACAGGACACCCGTTTTACAAATGCCCTAGCCCGGTTCAGTTTTGCTACCATTGTTATGAACTTGGACACTTCAAGGCGGATTGTCCTAAGCTCAAGAAGGAGGCACCGAAAGAGGGGAAGAAGAATGAAGCTTCAAAGGGGGGAAGAATGTTTCAAATCATGATCGATGAAGCAAAGAACCACCCGAGGTGGTGTCGGGTATGTTACTAGTCAATAACACCCTGATGTATGTGCTGTTTGATATAGGAGCAAGTAGATCCTTTGTGTCTACCAAAGTGATCTACCACTCCTCCTTTATCATAGAAAAGATGTCAAGCCCATTAGAAGTAGAAATTGCGGATAACAAGAATTATTTATTACACAACATATGTAGAGATTGCATTCTCACGATAGAAGGGGAGGATATTAGGGTAGACTTGATACCTATGCCTATGGGGGAATTCCAAGTAGTGATAGGCATAGATTGGTTGGCCAAACACCACGCGGAATTCCAATGCAAGAATAAAACCATATACGTTACCTCACCTAGTGGGCGGCGGGTAAGTTTTATAGGGGATAGAAAAGTTGAAGCCAAGCTGTGTACTTTAGTGGAAACCATGAAACATGTTCGTAATGGGGGAATAGCATTCATGGCCTACGTAGTTGATACCACCATCACCACCCCCAAGATCGAAGAAGTACCGATTGTTAGAGAATTTCAGGATGTATTTCCGTATGATCTTCCGGGGCTTCCTCCCGAACGCGAAGTAGAGTTTAAAATTGAATTGGTGCTCAGGGCTCAACCCGTTGCGAAAACACCATATAGGTTGGCACCCACCGAACTCTGGGAGTTGATGACTCAAATTCAAGAGTTACTCGATAAGAGCTTCATTCGCCCGAGTGTGTCCCCGTGGGGAGCCCCTATATTGTTTGTGAAAAAGAAGGATGGGTCTATGCGGATGTGCATAGACTATCAGGAGTTAAATAAACTAACAATAAAGAACCGCTACCCCTTACCCCGTATTGATGATCTGTTTGATCAACTTCAAGGGACGAGTTGGTTCTCAAAGATTGACCTTCGTTCCGGGTACCATTAGTTGAAGGTAAGGGAAGAAGATGTGCCTAAAACAGCGTTTAGAACTCGGTATGGGCATTATGAGTTTCTAGTAATGTCCTTCGGGTTGACAAATGCCCCGGCTGCATTCATGGATTTAATGAATCGGGTGTGTCGTACAATGTTGGATCGTTTTGTGATAGTATGTATAGACACCATTTTGATTTACTCCCAAAGTGAATCGAATCACGCGGATCACTTATAGGAAGTCCTTGAAACTCTTAGAAAGGAAAAGCTTTATGCTAAATTTTCTAAGTGTGCCTTTTGGTTGAGGGAAGTCCAGTTTTTGGGACACGTGGTGAATGAAAAGGGCACTTTTGTAGATCCTTCGAAAGTGAAGGCGGTGGTGGCTTGGGTTTCTCCCAAGAATCTGAGTGAAATTCGAAGTTTTCTGGGCCTAGCCGGTTATTATAGAAGATTCATCCAAGATTTTTCAAAGGTGGCACTACCTTTGACACGGATGACAAAGAAGAGTGAAAAGTTCGTTTGGGGCGAAGACCAAGAAAGAGCCTTCCGAGTGCTGAAAGAGAAGTTGTTTAGTTCGCCTGTTCTGACCTTGCCTGAAGGGTCGAATGATTTTGTGGTTTATACGGATGCCTCTCATCAAGGGTTGGGGTGTGTCTTGATGCAACGGGGGAAGTCATCGCCTACGCATCAAGACAACTCAAACCCCATGAATGTAATTACCCAACCCACGATTTGGAATTGGGGGCCATAGTGTTCGCGTTGAAAATCTGGAGGCATTATTTATATGGGACAAATGGACCATATATTCCGATCACAAAAGCCTCAAGTATTTCTTCGAACAGAAAGATCTCAACATGAGACAACGGAGGTGGCTAGAGTTGATCAAAGATTATGATTGTGATATCATGTACCATCCAGGCAAGGCCAATGTGGTGGCCGACGCCTTGAGTCGGAAGGAATACCCGCCCCCGATTCAGGTTAAGGCCTTGGGTATAGTAATTACACCTAACCTTTTGGATGAGATACGAAAGGCCCAAGTCGAGGCTTTGCAAACCAATGACCCGAAGAAGATAAGAATGAAAGGGATGATAGACACGTTGGAGGAGAACGCGGATGGGATGAAGACCCGGTATGGGCGGGTATGGGTTCCTTGGACATGTGAAGTCAAGGCCTCACTACTTGACAAAGCCCACAAGTCCCGGTTTTCGATCCACCTGGGGCGACAAAGATGTATCGGGATCTAAAGAAAGATTATTGGTGGCCGGGAATGAAGCACGGCATCGCTAAGTATGTGGAGAAATGCTTGACCTGCTCACAAGTCAAGGCCAAACACCAAAAGCCCTATGGGAAGTTACAATCACTGAGGTGCCGGTGTGGAAGTGGGAGGAGATAACTATGGATCTCGTGACAAAACTACCGAAGACAAGGAAGGGTTATGATGCAATCTGGGTAGTGGTGGACCGGCTTACAAAAAGCGCACACTTTTTAGCCATTCGGGATGCCTATACCTCCGAACGGATGGCGGAAATTTATGTGAATGAGATTGTATCCCGGAACGGTGTACCCGTGTCTATCGTGTCGGATCGGGACACTCGATTCACATCCCGGTATTGGAGGAGGTTTCAAGAAGACATGGGTACAACGTTGTTGGTTAGAACCGCCTACCACCCTCAAACTGACGGGCAAACCGAAAGGACCATTCAGACCCTCATAGATATGTTGAGGGCATGTGTATTAGATTTTGGGGAAGTTGGGATGAACACTTACCATTAGTGGAATTCTCTTATAATAACAGTTATCACAGTAGCATACAAATGGCACCATTTGAGATGTTATATGGGAGAAAATGTAGAACCCCGGTGTGTTGGGGGGAAGTGGGTCAGTGGGAGTTGGCTCCAAATGATCTGGTGGCCCTCACTAACGAGAAAATTAGCTTAATACGGGCTAGAATTCAAGCCGCCCAAGACCGACAGAAGGCTTATGCGGATTGTAGAAGACGCCCGATCGAATTTCAAGTGGGAGATTTTGTGTTATTAAAAGTCTCCCCTTGGAAGGTTATCATCAGATTTCGTAAACGCGGGAAGTTAGGCCCGCGCTATATTGGGCCATTTAAAATTTTGGCGCGGGTCGGGCAAGTGGCTTACCGGTTGGAGCTGCCGTCATCCTTAAGTGGGATCCATGACACCTTTCATGTGTCCCAGTTACGGAAGTGTCTCGTGGATGAAACCGCTTACGTGCCTCTTAAAGACATAGAGGTAGATGAAAAATTGAATTATGTAGAGAAACCAGTGGCTATAAGGGATTGCAAGGTAAAGCGGTTGCGAAATAAGACCATAAACCAAGTCTTGGTTCAATAGCAACATCGGAAAGGTTCGGATCTTACGTGGGAATCTGAGGAGGAAATGCGGAAACACTACCCGGCTCTATTCGGTACGTATCTAGGTTTCGAGGTCGAAACCTCTTTAAGGGGGTAGACTTGTAACACCCCAAAAAAATGTTAAAGTAATGAGAGTGATGTGCTCAAAGTGGTTTAGTAAAAACTAACTAAATTAACCTAAACTAGACACTCTAAGTTTTAAATTTATAAACTAAGACTCTCTAAACCTAAACCACACGACCGGCAAGTGTACCGGCCAGTGCAGTACAACTAAAGTAAGTCCAAGTATCGAACCCACGAGACTCTAATGGAAAACGTAAACTAAACTCGATTACTTATCTACAAACTCACTTAATAATGTTTTATTGCTTAAAGGGGGGGGGGGGCTTTTTCTAACAAACTAATGCAAATAAATAAAATAAAACTTAAATAAACTATAGATACAAACTGAAAACTGCAAATAGGATCAGATGATGGGAAGGCACTACCTAGGCTAGAATCATACACATGAATGATAAATTTCTAATGGCTATGGAACTGGTGTGGAACCGGGATCTTAAAATACTAAACATCAAGAGTAGACTAGACACCCTCGACCCTTCTCAAGGGGAAACCCTAGAATACTGTTGTGCTGTTAAACCACCGATTGAGAGGTTACCCTCACAGGCTTACCTACTCGAATCTTAAAGTACCCGCTAGACAGTCTACCTCACAGCGCGAAAGTCACAATACACCCGAAAGTGCAAGAGGTAACTACAATATTTCTGATAAGACTTGGCATACAAGGAATGCTAGGGAAACTAGGAAGATCTTCTCACAAAGCCTCTAGAACTAGCAATTTAACACCCTAGACAGACTAACAATCTCGCAACTTACAGCTATTGAGAATTGGTAGAACACTTAGAATTACCTAACTAACAATTACAACTCCTATGGATAACCTGCAGAATTAACCATAAACTAGTTGCTAACACCCAGTCCGCAACCTAACCCGCATTCATACATGAAAGACATTCACAAAAACGCAAGTGGAGTTTATAAAAGTTATTTAAACAAAACTAAATACGCATACACATCAAACCAGAAAATAAAAAGTTTTTTACTTTAAAATTCACCCACAACCAAAAGTTCCAAAACCAAAAGAAAATAAATCAAACAAACGTATTCATCGCCTAGGTAGCAAAAAAGTTTAGCCAATAAAAGTCATGAAAATATCAAAACAATAAAAACTAAACATATTCATGGTGTTCATAACGAGTATTAATAATGGCTGCCTTCCAAGACTTCATAATGTTGTGCCCTTAAAAGAACTCTTGGGCCTTGGGCCATGAGAGGCCATGAAACGTGACATAAGTCACGATTATTATTATTATTATTATTATTATTATTATTATTATTATTATTATTATTATTATTATATCTAATATACTATTAATATATATAGTAGTATAACTCTATGCTCTAGACTCGGGTGTTCTTGACTTGATCAAAGTTACTCGTTCATGCTCCAACGTCCATGAACACCTACCAAAATATAAAGTAAAATAGATAAATACTAAAAATGACCCAAAACTAATAAAAATCTATAAAAACCTATACTAAATAAAATAGACCGGTACAAGCCTAAAACTAATAAAAACACTATTTAAACGACTCAAAAACTGTACAAACTTTACACTGGAAATATATGTATTTTACAATACATCAGATAGTATGGTAAGAAGAAAATTATATATATATATATATGTGTGTGTGTGTGTGTGTGTGTAAGTAAGAGTACGTAGGTATGCGAGAATATATGTGCATGTATAGGTGAGTACCCCTAGTTGTAAGTAGTGCATTGATAGTTGTACAATTAGCAAACATAAAATTTACCAAGTTAGTTACTTGGGTAAATTGGTAGAAGCTAAATTAATAAAAAGGGGAGGGGTTAAATATGAAATAACACTCATCTTAAGGGGTGGGTTTGGGAAGACTAGAAGTGGTAAGTAATTAAAGGATTAGAAGGGGAAAATGGGGAAATTAGAAAGAAAAGAAAACGCAGAGAAGAAGAGAGAGAGTGGCGACAAAGAGGGTTCTCCATAACAGCCCTCTATAGCTGAAATTGAGTGAGAAAAACATCCCTAATTCCCTGCATGTTCATGGATTCATAGCTATCTAGTCATACTAATCTTCGTGGTAAGTTTTAGAATCAATTTTAATGGGTTTGGAAGTAGTATGGTGGGAAATAATGTGATTACTATGTGTGGTAGTGTGGAATTAATGAAATTACATGTTAATTTGGGTGTGTTAGGGCCAAATTGAGAAATTCTATATGGGTGTTGGGATGAAGGTTCCTGATGACTTTTTAAAAGTCAAAAAAGACCTCAACGCCAAGAAAACTCAATTGGTTATGTATTGTTGTTAATTATAAAGGTAGATTGTAAATGTTAGTGTAGAAAGGGAGATTTTGCATCCTAGGATGGTATGATAACTTGAATGTATGGGAATGCACACCAAATGTATGATAAAATGCCTAGCACTTTAGAATAGGTGAAATTGTGAGAAATGAATGATAAATATGATGGTAGTGTTTGTAACTATGAGATCATGTTAGTGTATCCATCTTGAACCAAGAATGGTAATGGGTAAAGTATGAAAAACTAAAGTATGGATTTCCTTCACTATGTAGGTGTGAAGGTAGAAGGCTCAAGTGGTCAAAAGGAGCACGGTGCACACGACAAAGGTAAGTTGGTTACTACCAACTATTTAGTTTAATAAACTTATTGGTCATAATTGTTATGTATGTATGTGTTGTGGTTAGAATTGATGGAATGAAAGTAGTATGAAGTGCCCTTGCGGCCACACAAGGGTGCAAAATAGTGGAATGGTATGAAATGGTAGAAGTACCCTTAACGGGTCAAAATGGTAGAAATACCCGTAACATGTCAAAATGGTAGGAATACCCTTAACGGGTCAAAACGGTAGAAATACCCTTAACGGGTCAAAATGGTAGAAACACCCTTAACGGGTCAAATGGTGGAAGGAAGGTTATATCATGGTTGAATGGATTGATGGTGTCCCTTGAACAAGATGATGATATTATTTTTAGCATACTAAATGTTTGCTTTGTTTGAATTGTTAATAGGTGAAGCTCACGAGTGAAGATCAAGTCTCAAGGAAGGTCGAATCATGCACGCTCAAGTTCTTTTAGATTGGGTACCATGTAGTATTAGGATCTCTTGAGTCACATAACAAGTTGTTAATGTTTTGTACATAGTCTTAAATATGGGTCAAAGATTCACGTGGTAGCCAACTTAGGCATATCTTTTGTAAATTCAACGAACGTCGACAAGGTTGTTTGTATATCGTTGGATAAGATGTTATGGGTATATATATATATATATATATATAATTCTATATTATGTATATGTTTAAAAAAATCGAGTCTTACATGATCAAACATGCATATGTTAATAGGGAAATTTCTTTGTATATCGAAGATGGGGAAAGTAGTGTAGGCGTTGAAAGAAACAAATCTGTTACAAGGGATGTAACAATAGGACAAGGAGAAAAAGAAGTTATTGATGCAGTGTTTGAAAGTTTATCAGTGATGTTGTGAACCATGTAGATGATGAAGATAGGGAAAAGGGTGAACAATATGGTGATGCAGATAGGGAAGACAATGTAGAAAATGGTGATGTAGACAGGGAAGAGGATGAACAAAATGGCGAGGTAGATGAAACTGAAATTCATGATGATAGGGAAAAAGGTAAGAATAGTACAGATGCTGAGGTAGATGAAACTGAAATTTATGATGTTGAGAATGAACTTTTTGAGGTTGAGGTGGATATGTCAAACTTCCAAGGTAGGAAGTTGTTTTCTGATGCACCTTCTGATGCAATAGTAGTACATGAACTTTTTTAGGTTGATGATGTTAATGTAGCTGAAAATGATTTAAGTAATGATTCATTTGGAACTTCTGAATTAGAAGATGACGATGGTATTGGGAAGCTAAGGAAAAAGGCAATTAGAAAACTTAGAAAGAAGCAATCAAAAGATTACATTTTGGGTGGTCAAAAGTTTGGTGATAATTCAGAAGCTAAGGCCCTAATAAGAAAACATGCAATAGAAACTAGGAGACAAATTTCATTTTCTAGGAATGACCAAGAAAGAGTTAGGGCTGTTTGTAAAGGGCTAGTTCCAAACTTTGATGATAGCCCAGTCCAGAATGCAGGTCCAAGTGAACAGAAAAAGTTGTGGCAAGTGGGTCTGGTGATAAGGTTGAACCTCCAAGAAAAAAAGTCGAAAAGATGGTGGTAGGAGAACAAAAGAGAATCCCAATAAATGTCCTTGGACTGTTTATGTTGCAAAACTAGAAGGTGTACCAACATGGCAGGTTAGAACATATAACCCACATCATAGATGCATTCAAAGCAATCTGTTACAGCAACAGGTTTTTGCACCAGTTTATTCTATCATTTTGCAGCAGTTTATTCTACCATTTATTGCACCAGTTTATTGTGCATAATGTCAGATTATTGTGCACAATTTCAGATTATTGTGCATAACCAAACTAACTCAACACTACAAACAACAAGGCATTAACAATACATAACCATTAACTTGGAATGCACATTAGATTGACTCTCAATCCATTAAATTTCTATGAAAAGGTTCGTCTCACAACATTACATGTGTTTCAACGTTACAAACGTAATGAATGATATATGGTTATATATAATGGGTCAAGTTATCTTACACAGTGTAACAAAAATGAGAAGGGTGACACAAAAGATCATAAATTATGACACAATGAGCCACAAAATATAACTTAATGCCGAAGATATAACATAATGTTGATTAAAAGACACAATAAAACGCAAAAATGACACAATGATGAAAATAAGAAAAAACACAATGTTACATAAAGACACAATGATATAACGTAAATTCTAACTATAAGGTAAAATCCAAAAAAGTGGAAACCTAAAAACTAAGATCATTGGGTTCGATGAGACGGTTCCAATGCCGCTTGAATTAGTTCAATCGAAGTCCGTTTGATACCACTCCTATGACTTCCTATTTTTCTTCACAGTGTATTTGATACCCTTAAAAGACACCTTAATTAAAAGTAATTAAAAGTAATCCTAGAAGAAGACAATGCGTCTATATCACATGGAGAATAATCTATTGTGAAATATGCTACAGGGAGATACATGAGGCATTAGAGCATTCACATTTGGTCTACCAAATGTATGTGAGTGTGTCTCTCAAATTATATGTGGTGGGTGTAAGTAGAAGAGAGAAAAATATTTGGTGAAAGCACTCTTCACCCCTATATTTGGGGGAAACTGTTCACCCCTATAAATATTTTAATATTTTTTGTAAGTGGTTGTGAGTGTAGAGAGAAAATGTAATGATAAAAAACATGAAAAAAGTATTATTTGTTTAAGGAGATAAAAATTTTTGGGGTGGAATAGCGATTTTTAGTGTAATTTGATGAATGAGATCGGATAACGGTTATTCGTATTATTCGGATCGGATTATTCAGAATTTGAAATTTTAGGAGCCTATCTGAATTCGATCCGATCCGAATTGGATGTATACCCATCCGATCCGAATAATCCGAACGGATATCCGAATAATCCAAATTAAACAAACAAAAATTTTTCAAATTTTTTTATTTTTCCTAATTTATGGTTCTTAACATTTTATTAATTTGAATTCAATAAACATACAAAAGCGAAAATAAAGATTAGTCTTAAACACAAATACAAAGTTCAAACTTCAAAATATAGTCTTCAAAACGTAAATTTAAACACAAAATCAAACTTTAAAACATAGTATTTAACATAAAATCAAGCATCACGAAACGTGACACTAACTAGTCCATATGGTTGGACGATGTTGAAGAATTATGGTTTAGTATTGGCCTCATGCCTCATGGGTTGGAACTAAGTTTGAAACAATTGGTCATTCCCTTACTAAAACTCAATTGAATCTTATTTGGGTTATTCGGTTACCCAAATAATCCGAATAATTTAATTGTGAAATCCGAATCCGATCCGAAATCCGAATAAGTTATTCGTATTCGGATCGGATCCATCCGAATATCCGAATAAGAATTCGGATCGGTTTTTTCGGTTCGAATATCGGATCGGATTTCGGATTTTTTCGGATTTTGGATTTTTTGAACACCCCTAGATGAGAATGCTCTTATACGTGATAAAGAGGATGACCATCATCATAATACTCAGTTAATCCCACCAATACCTCTACTCTGTGGGAATAGAGAAACTGCTTCCAATGAGACCCCCGACCCGATAGTGGTTTTGTATCAAGCCTTGGACATAAGGCACATAACACTTAGCAACCGGACAAACCCGATTGGTGTATGTACCCCCTTGTCTTTTGGCTATCAACGCCACCACATGATGCATGATTAACCGTGCGCCATTTTTAACGTTATTTTCACGAAGTTAGTAAAATAACGTTAAAATTAGTGCAACTTTACTTTTACCCCCCGAGGGCCACACATAGATATATTATATGTGCACAACCGTAAGCGGGGCTTATAAAGAGGATGACCATATGAAAAAAAAAAAAAAGAGGATGACCATATGAACTCAAAAAAATTAGCGGTGAAATTAGACTTGAAAAGCATAAGTACTCGACTATTGAGTTGGATAACAATTTAAGGGTTTATGATGAAATAATATGTAGAATTATACAGGGAAAACTTTATTTGGTGTAAACAAGTTTTCTAAATGTTTCATGACTTCATCAAAAGTTAACTTAAAGTTTTATTTGTTTATCTAAAGTCACTTATCTTTTCCAATCTTGTACTTCATTTATAATGTTAATTCATGTTAAAAATTAGTAACCTAATTGAACCATGTATGAAGCATAATTACTATTTAGAAATTGATTTTTTTTTTCACATTAAATTGAAGTCAAGATTTTTTTTTCACTAAATAACAACTCTCTGTTTCGTAATTATAAGTTGATACAGAATGAATAATCACATTTGTTACTAAAACAAGTTAAAGTTAACCCGCGCATTGCGGTGGGACATATAAAGTTAAAATTATATATAAAAATGTTTTAAAACTAACAAAAGTGTTTGTGGCCCTACCTGGTCCGCTTAATCACACATGTTGGCCTTTTTACTCAATTGTCGTTACCATGTGTCCATGTGTTACACTTAATGTCCTATTGGGTTGTGACTCTCCATAAGCAAAAAATAATATTCCTACATGTGACGAAACAGACCTTCGTATCCTAATAGTTAGAAGCTAGCCATACAATGTCTAGATTGCAAGTTCTAAAGGGCAATAGAATGCCTAGAGTTTTGACTTGAAAAAAAGAAGGAAAAATAAGATAGTAGGTCTAAAATATTCAATAAATTTTGAATAGGTTTAGTATGTGTAATAGCAAATTTTAGGTATCACAAGACCAAAATAGCCATTTAAATGGTGTGATGTAACATACAAATACATAATGTGAAGAGAGAAAATGTTGATTGTTGATAGAAAACAAAGATAAACTTAAAAAACAATAAATCATGTTGTATAAAACTTAGTGAACATTATGAGTGATGAACCATAGAGAATTTATAGATTAATATACATATGATATAAAACAAGATATGACATCAGATATTTATGTATCAATATATGTAATTGTATGTTCATATTAACCATTAAAAATAAAGTAACAGATAAAAGGATAAATTAAATAAAATTAGGGGTTCAAAAAATCGAAATCAGAAAAAAACAGAAATCCGATCCGATATCCAAACCGAAAAAAAACCGATCCGAATTCTTATTCGGATATTCGGATGGATCCGATCCGAATCCGAATTACTTATTCGGATTTCGGATCGGATTCGGATTTCACAATTAAATTATTTGGGTTATTCGGATTATTTGGATAACCGAATAACCCAAACAAGCTTTAGTTGAGTTTTAGTAGAATGACCAATTGTTTGAAACTTAGTTCAACCCTGAGGTATGAGGCCAATACTAAATCATAATTCTTCAGCATCGTCCATTCATATGGACTAGTTAGTGTCACATTTCGTGATGCTTTATTTTATGTTCAATACTAAGTTTTAAAGTTTGATTTTGTGTTTAAATTTATGTTTTGAAGACCATATTTTGAAGTTTAAACTTTGTATTTATGTTTAAGACTAATCTCTATTTTCGCTTTTGTATGTTTATTGAATTCAATTTAATAAAATGTTAGGAACCATAAATTAGGAGAAATAAAAAAAATTGAAAATTGTTGTTTGGTTTAATTTGGATTATTCGGATTTATCCGAATCCGATCCGAATTGAATTCGGATCGGATCAGATTCAGATAGGCTCCTAAAATTTCAAAATCTGAATAATCCGATCCGAATAATCCAAATAACCCGTTATCCGATCCGATAAACACCCCTAGATAAAATTATATTATGGTGTTGATTTCAAAGTTCTTATACTTATCTTCAAACCCAAATTTATCAACACCATAGTTTCATCATTTAAAACGTTGCAAACAATGTATTTTTTTAATAATAATAATATATTTAACAACTATGTACCAAAGCCTTGATGTTGCACTATGTGAAATTACACCACTCAAATTTTGCTAATGCAAAGACCAAAATTCCTTTTAAGTTTGCGGTTTTATGACATCTAACACATCCATTTTACTAATAAATTTATTTACAGGCCTGCCATATTGGTCCTTTTATCATTTTTACTCAAAACTAACTATATGTTAGATCAAAAACTTTAGTTTTTTGTAGATCCATAACATGAAAGGAAAAAGAATTTGATTGTTGTCAGTATAAACAATATAAAACCCAACAAAAAGGTTGTTAAAATCTTGTCACAGTTCTTGAATATGTAAAATCTAAATGAACAATGGTGGTTTATATAATAAATGAGGAACAATATAAGGAACAAACTGGTGTTTAACAATATATCAATTATTTGATATTCGAGCACTGGTGGTTAACAAATGATGGATTCAATATAACGATCGGTTTGAATTGTTCAAATAGAACATGAATTTTAAACATACATATAGATTAGCATGGATTCGTATAAACATACATATAAATAGAAAATCACATACAAAGTATAAACATGAAATGAATGTGTTTTTAATACCAAATAAACAGAGAACTGAATAATCAGAAAATACCGAATAAATAAGAAAATGGTGATAAATAACAGTGAACGATTGTCGGTATGTGGTGGCAGTGGAAAAAGGCATCAGTGGGTGTTAGTAGTTTATATTAATTAGGTTATAATTAGAATTTGAGTTTGACTTATTGTGGTAAAGGAAATAAGGGAATAATTGATGGTAAGTAATATATTTTTTGGTTGCTCGGCAAAATAACTTAACAGAAGTTAAAAAAAAGTTAACGGAAGTTAGGCTTTCCGTTAAGTTAGTATTTGTATTTATATATAAAGAGTAAATTCCTTTTTGAGTCCCTGAGTTTTGTTGATTTTAACTACTTGAGTCCAACATTTTCATTTTTAACATTCTGAGTGCTAGTGTTTTAAGTTTGTTATGGTTTGAGTCCAATTTTCTAACTCTGTTAGATTTTTTCTGTTAATATTTATGAAATGACCAAAGTACCCCTATCATTAAAAATAAATATTATTAAATATTATACTTTATTATATTATAATATTAAATATATACACACATAACTACATCTACACACACAATAGATCTCACCTCCCCCTCTCTCTCTCTCTCTCTCTCACTTCTCTCTCTCTTCTCTCTCTCACACACACGAAAACAGATATGAATCTGTAACATTCACCTCATCTCCTAAACAAAACCCTCTATCTTCTTATCCCTCTGTAATCAATCAAAGTTACATTAACATTAAGAAAATGGTGGTCTCAAAACAAAACTATGAAGATCTCCGTAAGCAACGATTGGAGGAGAACAAGAGACGGATGGAAGAGCTTCATCTTCCTCAGCTTACTCAAGCTCTTAAAAACCACTCACTCACCGAAACCCTCTCCGGTTGTTTTCTATTTTATTTTTTCATTTTGTGGTGGTGGGTTTCAGATAGGATGTGGTTGTGGTGGGTTTTAGATGGAGGTGGCCGATTGGGGGTGAGGGTGAGGCGACGGTGGTGGTGGGTTTCAGATAGGAGGTGGTTGTGGTGGGTTTTAGGTGGAGGTGGCCAGTTGGGGGTGAGGGTGAGGCAACGGTGGTTGTGGTGGGTTTCAGATAGGAGGTGGTTGTGGTGGGTTTTAGGTGGAGGTGGCCAGTTGGGGGTGAGGGTGAGGCGACGGTGGTTGTGGTGGTTTCAGGTGGAGGTTGTTGTGGTGTGTTACAGGTGGTGGGTTGTAGGTGGAGGTGGCCAGTTGGAGGTGGTTGGTGAGGAGACGGTGGTTGTGGTGGTTTTGGTGGGGGTTTATGGTGCAGTGATGAGTTGGTGGTGGTGGTGGAGGGTGGAGAAGAAAGTGTGTGTGTGTGTGAGAGAGAGTGTGTGTGTTGTGTGTGAGAGAGAGCTTTATTATTATTATTATATATTTATTTTATTTATGCATTAAAGACTTGTACATTATACATTATGCATTACAGAGTTGTACCTATGTGTAAAATGACTGAGATACCCTTATAGTTAACTGACTTGGTTAACGACGTTAGAAAATTGGACTCAAACCATAACAAACTTAAAACACTAGCACTCAGAATGTTAAAAATGAAAATGTTGGACTCAAGTAGTTAAAATCAACAAAACTCAGAGACTCAAAAAGGAATTTACTCATATATAAATAACACATGTTTCATTTAGGTAATATAATTCTCAACTACTCTACATTTTTAAGGCAAAGACCCGAAGGTAGTGGATATTGTGTCGGGTATTAAAGTGTTGGATTTCCTTTGGTTCAGTAATCGGGATAGAGGGGATTTTGTGTCTTGGGAGAAATGGTGTAATTTCGATTTTTATGTAATTTGTATTTGTTTTTCGGCTTCCTTTTCCATCTTGGAATAGATAGCCGTTTTGGTTGAATGAAAGTTTATTTTCAAAAAAAAAAAAAAAAAAAACTACTCTAACATTAATAAAAAATAATTACAAAACTGAAACGCCTAAATAAAGGTTGGAGACTTTTTGTGAAACCTTAAATCTTGATTATAATTGTGCAATGTTACATTAACTGTAGTAACCTCTTAAAATTATTTTAACACAAGTTATTTAGGTATAAATCTAAATTGTGCAATGTTACAATAACTCTAGTAACCTTTTAAATTTATTTTAACAATTTAACATAAACTGGGATTAACCCTGTGTTGCCGTGTGACATAAAACCGTGTAAAACAACATCAATGTCATGTCATTGTCGGCAACCGCCAATACTGAAGTTGTGGATTGTTAATGCAAAGACACTAGACCGAAACGTAAAACATAAGAAAAGAATGACTAAGTCGACCCGGGACTCGCGCCTAGCGACGAAGCTGTCAAACGTGAAAAAATAGACGTAACAACGTTGAACCACACACGCAGGTTGTGTCGTGTTTACTCGCAAAATTCAGAATATGAAATGTAAAACGAAAAATATTCAAAAGTTGAAAAGTAGAAGGAACTAAAGTTGAAAGTAAAAAAGTCTTGAGGTTAAATAGCAAAAGATCAAAAAGTTTTTGGGTTAAAAGTAAAAATAAAATATTTTTTTTTTAAAAACCTTAAGCATGAGATACAAACACCATTTATTAGGATGACCAAAAAAAATCCCGAGCCCGATGGGTATACCCGATACCCAACGGGTATGAGACGGGTTTGGTATTGGAAAAAAATATTTAGCGAGTATGGGACGAGTATATTATTAGGTGATACCCGACCCGATTACCCGAAACTAAATACTCATCTACCCAAACATATATCCGAAAACTTTTAAGTCTTATATATATATACATATATATATAATATATATATATATATAGGGGATGGATCCATAGAAAACCCTAAATATTGAGAAAACTCTAGAAAACCTTAAAAAAACCTACTTCTCGAGCTTTTTTTTTTTAAAAAAAAATTAGTGCATGTAATATACATGTTTTTAAGTGTTTTGACCCAAAAAAATCAAAAAAGTGCCGAAGGGTTTTTTTTTTTTTTTTTTTTTAAAAAAAAAATAGTTTTGCATCATAACATATGTTACCAGTGCAAAAATAAGATAACATATGTTATGATGCAAAACTTTTTTTTTTTTTTTTAGGTTAACACATAAAAAAAAAAACTAGAAAATGAATCAGGGTCATTCTTTATGTTAAGACATAAAAAAAACTAGAAAATGAACAGCAGATAAAAGTAAAAAGAATTTATATGGTTGATCGAAGTCCCAATATATCGGGGTCTACATGATGGTGAAATTGTCTGGGAAAGGGGCCTTGATGTTATTCAGTTATTGCACTAGGTTGGATACTTCATACGGTTTACAAACAAGTGGTTCAAACAAATTACATTGTGCATTTATTCTTAATACGTACGTTCTTCATGGATACTTATATATCTAGATCACTTCAACTTATTATTAAGGGAAGTGGAAGACTTCTTAAGTTTATGATCCTCTGTTGGTAATTTGACATTGGTGGCAACCCTATTGCTTCAAGAAGCCTTATCACATACCAACCACACATCAATTTGCCACCATTCTAACCGTGTCGAGCTGAATACTCAAATGCGTGGTGATTATTATGCCACCCTTCACCAAAAGTAATCAATGCAACCCACCTACACATATTCATACATATAATTTACATGTATATGCAACACAGGAAGGATATTAGAGAAAAACTTAATGAGAGAAGAAAAAAGAACAAATGACATAATTGTAAAAAATTAAACATGAATAGCATTAATTATTCTCTCTTAATTAATTATTAAAAAACATTTCATTCTATACATATCATAAATCATCTTACATATAACCTACACGATCCTACACATATTAAAATTCAATTCACATTTATCTTACACATTTTGAAATTCATAGAAATTATCCTACATATATTGAAGTTTATCATAATTTCATCATACATTTATTTTGTAAGGATATATTTTGAAAAGGAATTATGAGTTTCATTTATTTAAGGAGTTTAGGGGAGGGGGGGGGGGAGTTACAAACATTTAATACAAATATCAATTGGAGCATTCTTATTGGTTTAAAATTATTTTTTTTCTTCTTACAAGACATGTTCTTCTCATTTGGACGATCTCCACTATGCAACACACGCTATATATATAGGGGATGGTTATCTTGAGAACACTAAATATCGCGAAAACCGCCAGAATAAACAAAAAAATCAATCAAAATCTATTTTTTTTTAATATAAACCACATTATAATTAAAATACACCATTAAAAAAAATTTCTTTTCAAATAATTTATCTTTTCTTGTAAAAACAATCTAAAATTAGCTTTTTACACATGTGTAAAAAACAATTTTATTTTCATATACGTTTAAATTTTACATGCAAATTGTGTTTTTGAGATTGTATTTTAATAATAAATATAAGTTTAAAAAGAAATTTTGAATTTGAATGGTTTTACATAACGTTATCGCGGTTCGCACGAAATATATGTGTTTTCAAATTAACTTTTCCATATGGTGGGGTTTGTGTAAAAAGACAATATTTCGTGAGAAGTGTGATAAGGCTTAAGAATTGATATGTAGATATCATTTTTTGTACTTATTATGATGTTTGGATTGTTTATGCTAAAATAACACCAACATAACAATTTAAAACACCATGCCAAGAACATGTGTTTTAAATTATTGTGATTTAACTATGTTTTAAATACCATGGCTATAATACATTACATTGTGTTTTGAGTAAATTTCTTTTAAGTCCATGTGTTATACTGGTTTTAACTAGTTGAGTTCAAAGTTTTTATTTTAACCCTCTGAGTACCTGGTTGATAATTCTATAACACTCCGAGTCCAATTTACTAACGTCGTTAACCAAGTCAGTTAAATATAAAGGTATTTTAGTCATTTTATACGTAGGTACAACTTTTTAATGCATAGGCTATAATGAATAAGTTTTTAAATGCACAAAGGTTTAATAATATATAAAAAAATAAATATATATATATATTATACACACACATATATATGTATATATAACATACACACACAAAGCCCACTCTCTCACACACACCTGCAGAGACTTTGTCTTCCCCACCCCTACCCCAACCGGCCACACCACCACCACCTTAAACTGCTAGACCGCCTCACCACCACCACCGCACCACCCCCATTGCACCTCCACCACCGCACCACACCTACCTCGCCACCCCACTACAAACCTCACACACATAATTTGTCCCCTACACGACCGTCCCACAACCACTGCACCATAAACCACCACCTTTCCCCACTATATTGCACCACCTTGATATGAACCCTAACCCCCAAATTCGGATCTTAACCCTAATTCCCAAATGAAAACGACTCAAAACTCCGAAACCCTAACCTGCTAACATATTCCCCAAAAAAATGGAACCCTAATGCACCTCCATCTCCTCACATCTCCATCACTGTTGTTCACTCCGTCACCACCTAACATTAACTCGCCCCTTCCACCTTCAAACCACCACCACTAGCTGTCTTTTACCAAACACCACCACTTCAACCGATCTAAAATATGGTTTGCGGTGGAGATTCATGGTGGTGACGAGATGGGTGTGGTTTAGAAAGAGGATATATATATTATATATATTTAGCTGATAGAGAGAAAAAGGGGTGTTTTGAGAGATGATGAGAGATGAAAGAGGTTAGAGAGAGGAGGTGGTTGATGCGGGTGTATGCTTGTGTTGTTCATGGTGTGGTGTATGGAGATGGTGGTTGGTGGTAGTAAGTTTAGAGAGACGGAAAGAAATGGCTAAGAATAGATGCAACGATGGTTATAGAACCTATCATCTACTCATATTTTTATTTTATTTATTAATAACAGGGGTATAATTGTCTTTTTACAAAATCTTAACACAATAAATAGATGATGTTAGTAATTTGGATTCAAATGGTTATAGAATTATCAACCAGGTACTCAGAGGGTTAAAAATGAAAACTTTGGACTCAACTAGTTAAAACTACTAAAAACACAAAGTCTCAAAAAGGAATTTACTCTTGTGTTTTAAATTGTTTATGTTTGGTGTTTTTCTAGCAAAAACAACCCAAACATCATACCTAAATCCAAAAAAATGATGCATACTTGTTAATTCTTGATCATTCTCACACTTTTCACAAAATATGACCTTTACACCCGAACCTTTAACTATATATATATATATATACACACACGGATGTATTTTGTTTTAAACTTACCAATTATTCTTGGACAAATCACCAGTAGTCCAAGGTTGGTCTCCCCATATATGACATGCTGAATTCACTAAAAATGTTACATGATATCCCCATGTGGTTGCTACTCCCTACATATGATAGCACATCAATCAATCATTACTTAGCATTAGTTTTCTTTAATTTGCTACACGAAGTTAGAAAAGAATAAATAATCAAAGTACTCTTACCACCATCCAAACAAGGTAGGTAAATCCACCAATAGCATAAACAAGGGTGGCAAATGCAAATACATGGAATACATAGCTTCTTTGAATAAATCTGTAGAATACCTGGCTCTTTAAATCTTCTACATTTTTACGCTCTTGATACTGCATAATCATGTCTTCAGCTTAAACAGACAATTAACTAACACAAACAATTTTCTTTTTGAAACATGAACATAGAGAATACCTTTTCAAGAATGTAGCCGCTATCAAAGAGCCAACCCATATGACTAAACCAAAACCCGAATGTTGGAGAGTGTGGATCTTTCTCGGAATCAACATATTGATGATGATATCTATGCATGCTCACCCAATAGATAGGATCCCTCTATATATAAGTACATGATATGAATTCATCAGAGTTTTATAAGAAAATTGGTGTTAGTAACACACCAAAATTTCACTAAATTTATCATAGAGTCCCAATCCGGTTAAGTAAATTTCTATATTAAATTGGTGGTAGAAACAAAAAGAGTTCAATGGTAGACAAATTTAGGTTATGAAAACAGTGGAGGATGTTAAAGAGAAATTGTTTCTATGGATGAGAAGTAGATATAAATTTTTACGTTATTAATTGAGAGAGGTGGCGTGAATTTTCGGTTGTTTGTATTTTATAGCTCCTGCTAACGGGTGGCGGCGCAGCTTGTTGCTCGCCTTCCCGTTATCTTGATGTAATTTGTAATTATCATATATTAAAGTATGTTTAATACAAAAAAAAAAAAAAAGTTTTTCTATTAAAAAATAAATACCTTTTCAGCAGGTTAAATATAAACAAATAAAAAAAAAAAAGAGGGGAGGGGGGGGGGGGTACATTGGTTCAATTGTAAGAAAAATATATGATATCTCGTTAAAAACCTTAAATACAAAGTAAGTTAATAATTTTGGTAAATTTTAGATCTTACTTACATTGTAGGTAAAACAAGACTAGTGACACTTTATAGGTTATAAGTTGTATAACTCCAAGATCTTCACTGTTGTGAGTAAAGAATAAATCAATGAAAGAAAGAAATAAATAAAAACGAACCTGAAAATACAAAACCCCAAAATATGCAAAGGTGTATTCAAGCCACTTGGCAGCTTGAGACTGCGATGTGCTAGGTTACGATGATATGAGAGAGTTATACCAAATATTCCGCACAACACGTAGGTGATAAAGGCCGCACAGAATGCACCCCAAGTAAACGTAAATGGCGCGCAAAGTGCAAGCATGTGAATAACTATCATCCATATAAACATTTTGACATCTAGAGTCCTCCATGTACGACCCATGAAGAGGTTTCGCTTATTCGTAACCATCACATCGGAGAGTAGTATTTTGTGAAAGTTGGAGTCGTTTACCCCTTGGGAAACTTCGTTTAAGTTTGTCATTTTTGAATGGTGAGAGAAATGTGTGTGAGATCAAACTTCTAGTAATTTGATAGATCGATTTGATTTGTGCTTAAAGTGTATATATATTTGTATAGGGGTTGCCTTTTATGAGGTTTGGCTGGGGGTAGTTGAAATTTCTAACAAGAAGCAATAACTTGTCATATTATTTTTTTTATATTTAACTTGGAAAGTAAAGATAGTGTATTTTTTTAACAACGGGCAATTTATTAAGTAATTGTTTTCGTTCTTAGTTTTGTTTATATATTTGAATTAATGTTGGACTCTCCGTTGTTGCGTCGGCCACCTTTTCTTCTCGATCTTATAGAAGTTTGGCTATTAAAAAGAAATATAACTGGCGCATTTGAGGCTAGCCCATTTAGTAAAGGAATATGCATCTTCAATGGAGGCCGCCGGTTTAAGGTTTAAAACCTTAGCAATAGTATAATTTAGAATTATTATTGTTATACGAGAGATATTGTGACATTACCATTAAAAAAAATATAGTTTGATAACCTATGAAGATGAAGAGAAGAGTTATTAATAACTATAAGGTTACATGGTCTAGAATGGAGCCTCAACGTCATTTCAAAAATGGGATTTTCACCTTGTACAACAACACACAAAGAAATAGAATAAAGTCGTATCAATCATTACTCAATCATGTGTTTATTTTTTATTTTGTATTTAAATTTACATAAATACATAAAACAAAAGAAATACATAACATTAAAAAAACATAACATTCATAAAAAAAATACATAACAATTAACATTAAAAAAAACAAAACATTAAAAAACATAAGATTAATATTATAAAACATACTAAATAAAAAAGACCTAATTATATATTGTTGTGTAAAGCATTGTCTTATAATTCTACAAACGGTAACGTTCTGATAGTTATTGTTGTGCATGTTAGGTTACTTGTTACGGGCCGTCTTAATAGTCTCATCATCGTTTAACCCCCCCCCCCCCCCCCCCCCCGCAGTAACACACTGATAAAGAACATGTCAATTATTACACACTTTGTTCGGAGAACAATAAACTTTCTTGTTATGGCATCTCAATTACGATGGTTGTTATCTGTTTGTTAACGGAATCTAATCACAATCATGTTCCAAAACTGTATCGTATCATCATGTAGTGCATATTGCTCGAGTGTGGTAACATAACTCCTAGCCAATGTGATTTCCTCTTCCACGGTCCACATTGATTTGCATTTTAAGATTAAATTAAAAAATGAATACAGAACGTAGGGTATGTTGTGCTAAAAAATGGAGTGGGTATGAAAGGATATATATATATATATAGGATTTGGATCATTTGAGAACCACTATTTAGGGAGAGAACCAAAGAACCAAGTGTGAACACAAAAACCCCTCCACCAAAAAATAAAAAAATAATAATAAAAAAATTATATAACCTAAAAAAATAAAAAAATAAAAAAAGTAAAAACACCAAAATGTTTTTTTAGTGTTAATCTTTCTGAAAAAAAATAAAAAAAATACAAAAAAAAAACAAAAAATGGCCTTTTTTACGTCATAATTACGTCATATACCGTATGCACATGTGCATTTCACTATTAGAGCACACTTTTGAATAAATTATCAATTGCCATAATGAAATGATCATTTAAATGGACGTAATATGATATATAAGGAAGAAAAAAAATTTATTCAATGATCTTTAAATAAACGCGAAGTGCATTTCACTATTATAGTTAGGTTTTTTTTTCATGGGTTTAGCTTTAGGGTTTAGTTTTTAGGTATGATGGGAATGGGGTTAGGTTTTTTGGGGTTGTTGGTGAATAAACTTAAAAAAACCCCTATATAAAACTATAAAATAAGACAATTGTACTACATGCACATGGGGATTTCACTATTATAGTTAAGTTTTTTAATGGGTTTAGCTTTAGGGTTTAGTTTTTTGGTATGGTGGAAGAGGGGGTATCTTTTTGGGGGGATGGGATGGAGCGTTTTGGTTTTTTTTTTTTGGGGGGGGGGGGGGTGTGGGGTTAGCTGCACATGTGCATTTCACAATGGGGGGGGGGGGGGGGGGAGGTTGTGGCAGTGTGGAGGATGGGGGGTTTAGGTTTTTAGGGAGTGAGGTGGGTGGGTTTAGGTTTTTTAGGGGGTGAAGGTGTTTAGGTTTTTTTTTGTTTGTGTTGACAATGGTTCTCTGGTTCTCTCCCTAAAGTTGGTTCTCGTATGATCCCTACCCTATATATATATATATATATATATATATATATATAGAGAGAGAGAGAGAGGGTTTAAATTTTTTATCTTTTATTTTTAAAATGACCCCACCAAACCATCTATTTTCCTTCGTTAGGGCGGACGGGGCGCTATCAGAATTGGGTACGGGTACCTCACTACCAGCACGGTAACACCGCCACCACCCGTGCTGGTAGGGGTCCCGTAAACCGTTTTCTGGTTGTAGTTAACGGGCTGGTAACCATTAATAATAATTGCAATGGTCGATTTTTAGTATTTATTTTATTACTTTTTGACCGTTTAAATGAATTTAATATAAAACGGTAACAAGTTTTTGACCGTTAATTTAGTATAAAACCATAGCCAATTTTTATCAATTGGTCATCTTCACCTTGAAAACAAATGGCAAACCAGAACCCAAATCCAAATCCAATCCCGCCCCTGCTAAACCGTGTGCGACTACCAATCTGGAGCTTGTAGGATGAACTCGCCTTGGTGAATAGTTATCTTGATGTTCAAGAGCAAAGACCCCAGGGAAGGCAAAGTTTTTGGAAAGCGGTTGCCACAAGATTCAACGAACAAATGGGTGAAAACACTCGTTCAACGGACGCGATATATGGAAAATTTATATCGTTAAAGTCGAAGTGCGCAGTATTTCAACAATTAGTCGTTAATGCGATGCACGACAATCCGACTTTAAACGCAGATGGGTGGATTGAAGAAGCCCGTAACCAATACCGAAACCTACACACTGATAACTACCCGAGGGTCGAGGTTTGGAGAGCTATGAGAGGGCATTTTATAATTGAACATTAATTAAACATATTATTAAACGGTTTTATTTACGGTTTTAAATAATGCTTGATGTCATGTATTGATGTTATTTTATGGAATATTATGTAATTTTATTTTATTTAGTTTAATAATATGTTTAATTAATGTTTATTTAAAAAAATAATAAAAAAAATAAAGATTTCAGTGAAGTGAATCAGTGAGTGCTGCTTATAAAAAAATGTTTCAGTAAAGTAAATCAGTGAAATAATGTGACAGTGTATAATTGGTTAAAATCAGTGAAAGAAAAAGTAAACTCTACAAGGGCCCCTTCTCCCCTATTGACTTCGCGTCCGTTGATTGATGCCCTAATGATGTATGGGAAATTGAAAAAGAGGCGCTATTGATCAAAGGTATTTAGAAGTCATACCCTCTCTAATTAAGATTTATACATCTTGGTTTACATCACATATCAATAGGAGGCTAGACGGAGGGGAGCCACTCTTACACCATCTGGCCTAACCATTGATGAGAAATAAAAGCCAAAATAAATGAGGTGTCAACGTGTCAGTTATGAAAATGAAAAGCCTTTTACTGAAATTGTCTACCAAGGAGATTATTCTTCACTGTACGATACACCAGTAGTAAGTCATAAATGTTACTTTTGTGTTATATAAAAAAATTCATAAGGGGAGGGGCATTATTCTCGTAAGTTTTTTTAATTTCATTGGTTTCAATCAATCCTATACTATCACATTACTTTACTGATTTTCTTCATTAAAATAATTTTTTGAAGACAGCACTTCAGTGATTTACTTAACTGAGATGTTTTTTTTTCTTTTTTTAAATAAACATTATTAGGGTGGATGGGGTGGTCATCACCCATCACACTCGATCACACACACTATCACTCCCAATCAGATTGTGCACCCCATTTCATCGCATTCTATCACATTCTCTCACTAAACACATGTGGTAGTGTTCACGCTTCATCAGTAAACTTTTTTTTTAAATAATATAAAACATTACATTAAATACAAAAAACATTACATTAAATAAAAAAAAGTTAAAAAAACATAAAAATTATAACAATTAAAGAGCGGTGGGTAAGGGTCCTCGAACTCGATATCTAAACCACCTACGTGTTCCGTTAGATCAAATCGAAGCTGATAGTGAGTTTGTTCATTCCGCAACTCCAAAAGAATATCTTCGGTATCGTTTGCTGGTGTCTCCGGATCCATAACGTAATTCAGAGATATTGCGCGCCCCTGTTCCTTTATGATCATATTGTGCAATATGACACACGCGTACACAACACTCCTTATTTTCGCTTGATCAACCTAACGCACCGGGCGATCTATTATGTGCCATTTACTTTTCAATACACCAAATGCCCGTTCAACGTCTTTTCTCGCAAATTCCTATAGTTTCTTAAACAATATTTCTTTTTCGATTGTCGGAAACGAATAAGCTTTCACAAAAACTGACCAAGCAGGGAAGATGCCATCAACAAGATAGAAGTCACATCTATATTGTCTCTTTTTCACCGTAAACGGACACGTCGGGGCGGTTCCTTGTATCTCTGTACCGAATAGCGGTGATTGATGTATAACATTGATGTCGTTGTTTGACTCGGGGGGACCAAAGTACGCATGCCAAATCCATAAATCGTTCGACGCAACGACTTCGAGCATTATCGTTGGTTACCTCTCATAAATTGACCTCGCAAAGCCGTCGGGCAACTTCTCCATTCGATGTGGGTACAGTCGATGATAACGACCATCTTGGGAAAATGCCATCCAGCTTAATGTACGGCGTACAAACGTGTTATGTCGTGTCTAGTTGGTCTTCGGAGATACTCTTTACCATATAAATCAATAATAGCATTGCAAAAATAGTGAAGAGACTCGCTTGAAATTCTACTTGATATATTAAAATATTCATCAAATTCGTCAGGAACGTTACCGGTAGCAAGTTGACGAATCACGGAAGTGCATTTTTGTATCGCCGTAAAGCTCTTTTTCCCCTAGCATCATACCCTACTTGAAACCATTCGAACTTAGCTTCGATGTCTCCGACAATCTTTAAAAATAATTCCTTTGATAAACGAAATCGATTTTTAAACATCTCGTTGTTGTACTTTGGATTTTCTACAAAGTAACCGTTCATCAAAACTTCATTTGCTCCCACCGATCACGTTGCACAATTCTTTTCTTTGGGCATTCCGTATCTTCACGCTGCACAGCCTCACAAACCATTGCAAAAAAAAATCCATTGAAGAACCCGACGAGTCGGAAGAACTAGATGAGTCGAGTGGACACGAGGGGCCTTCCATTTAATATATATCCAGTCTCATCTTTTTTTCTAAATATAGATATTAATATTTGACATATTTATCTTAAGTTAAACTAAAAATACTCTAATTAAAAAAAAGAGAACAAAAAAAGATTTACTATACCTTTAATCCCCCCTCTCTTTATACATTCTACACACAATACATCTATACATACACTTATGTGTATCTCCATCTTCATAAAGTATTCTTCACATCACAAATGTAAAAAAATTAAAAAAATAATACTGCAACTAAAAGAATATATATATATATATATATATATATATAAAGAGAGAGAGAGAGAGAGAGAGAGAGAGAGAGAAAAAGAGAGGAGATTAAAACATAAAAAAGAAAACCTTAAAATTATCAGATCTACTACCAGCCCGTTAAGTAGAACCAATAAATGGTTTACGGATTCACTACCAGGACCGCTGGCGACGGTGTTACCGTGCTAGTAGTGGGTGGTTACCCGTGACCAAATCTGGTGATGCCCCGTCCCCCTTAATTTCTTATAAATACTTTCAGTCAGTAAATTTAGATTTATAGGCTGTTATATACCTAATTAGAGAGAGAGAGAGAGAGAGAGAGAGAGAGAGTGTCTGTGTGTGTATAGGGGATAGTTATAGAGAAAACCCACCACTCAAATTAAGGAAACTCTGGAAACCCCTACATCCCGAGCTTTTTATTATTTGAAAAAAATTAGGGTATATGATATACATGTTTTTAAGAGTTTTGAGACAAAAAATCAAAAAAACGCCTAGTGGATTTTTTTAAATAAAATAAATAAGTTTTTGTGTTACATATGTTACATGTCTGTAAAGTGTGTAACATATGTTACACAAAAAAAACTTATTTATTTAAAAAAAATCCACTCGATGTTTTTCTGATTTTTTTGACCAAAAACACTTAAAAACATATATATTACTTGCCCTAAAATTTCTAGATAAAAAAGCTTGTTACACCGGGATTTTTGGGGTTTTTCTCACTTTGAGTGGGAGAAATATTTCATATCGAAACGTCTCTACTTCCTATGTCGCTACGAGAAGAAAGTAAATAATAAATAAACTTTTAGATCGGCTGCGACACAAACTTTGCGTAATTGTTTTTTTTTCTAAATTTGTTTTTTTTTCTAAATTTGATCGAGTCACCTCACATATAAACAAGAGTGTGCTTGAACAATTAATTGGTGAAATATTATATATATATATATATATATATATATATATAGGGTAGGGATCATATGAGAACCAACTTTAAGGAGAAAACCAAGGAACCAATGTGAACAGAGGACATTTTGTAAATAACTCTCAACCCTAAAATAAAACCACCAAATCTTCATCTCTAACTCCATTCTTTCTGAAGAAAAAAAATAATAATACATCTTCATCCTCTAACATCTTCATCCTCTAACATCGTCATCCTTTAACCACCATATCGATCTAACTTCCATCGATCCGTCACCGGAGTTGAACCTGTAACTTCTATCGATCTATCACCGGAGCTTCATCTGTAACCTACATCGATCCATCTGAAACCTTCATCTTCATCGCCCATCATCGATCTGTCACTGGAGCTTAATCTGTAACCTCCATCAATCCATTTGTAACTGTCATCTTCATCAGTAATCGAATAGAAACATTATCAGAAACAGAAGATGAAGGATGTTGTTGTGGATCCAGAAACGTTCATCTTCATTAGTAATCGAACAGAAACGTTCATTTGTGGTTATCTTCTTAACAGATTTGTTGTTAGATGGTGATCTGGTTAAGCTCGAAGCATTAATCTGGACCGCCGTCGAAGAGCTCGTCGTACCGTGGAGTTACGTTTTATCGTCGTACCGTGGTTTTTGGATTGAAAAACATCGATGTTTACGCTTTTGGTAAACCTAATTTTATTATTTTTGTGCTTAGTTAGTAATGTGTTTGTTTGAATTTGAAATTGGTTGTTTGTTATATGCTAAGGTTATGTTGTGTGATCGGAAACCTGATTTTGAATTAGTTGCTGGAAGATTATAATTGTGTTGAATTCTGATGAAATATGTAATTGTGTTAATTTTTTATGATGTTTTGAATAATATAGACGTTTTTGCATAAATAAGTGGTTAATAGTTGGTTACATTTAGTTAAATTTTATACAACAACTATTTAAGTTGTTAAAAGAAGTCATACAATTTACATGAGTATTATTTAGAAGGTGTTGATGGTTTTAGGGTTATCAAGGTGTAGTAAAAGTTGTAGACTACGTTGGATAAACTATTTGCGACCGAATGTTTATTATTGTTAGTTTTAGGATTGTTATTTTGTTAATGTACATTGTAATTTGGACAAACCGAACAGGTTAATGCACATGTGCAATCGTTTGTTATGAATGAAGTATGTTATGAATGCACATGTGCATTAAGACTGTGAATGCATAAGTGCAAAGTGTGGTTTATAATGTTAAAAGTAATGTTAATGCACATGTACATTAAGATTGAAAATCTGGTTTTCTTATGTGTTGTTTATTAATTGTAGGCAAATATGGGATGAACATAAAAGAATGTAATTTTTGTGTTGTAATCGAGGGAGAAAAGGTAAAAAAAAGCTGCCGGTTACGATTGAGGATGTTGACATAATCGTTAATCAGGAAGTTAAAAAAGGTCGCTATTATTTATTTAAGCAAGTTAGGTAAAAATGCACATGTGCATATATGTATATGCACATGTGCATATATGTATATTTTTGATGTTAACTAATAAATGTTAATTGTTAGTTGTTTAAACAAACGAACAATGTGCTAAATTTGATAAGTATATGATGTTCAGGTTGACAGATGAAAAAACAAGGGAGATGTTAGATGAGGCATTAATGAGGTGTGAAGAGTGTTGAAAGATGTAACACTCCGTTTTGTGGCCAAATAAAAATAGAAATGTTTATGCAACTTATAATGTTGAATAATGAATAGCACGACTACTTGAGATATTAGAATCTAGTCGAGCCATTAGTATTATAAGAGACCGTTTAGTAATAATAATAAAATATATTTAAACTCTACTCCATTTGTAATGAAGCTTAGGTTGACACGTATATAAAAATAAGCTCGTCTTAACAGTACAATAGTAATTTCTTAAAACGTTATATTTTAGAAGATATAAAAGAAAAACGAGCGAAAGCAGCTGAAATTAATTATAACAAATATATAAATAATGAAATATAATTCATGTGAATATGTGAATGTGTAGTAGTATGACTAGTGTGTACGTGTAAGTGCACCATGAAGCTTTTTATGTGAAAACATGGTAAATTAGTAAGCTTATAAATTAAGGAAACAACGAGAAAGGCACGTGTGTTTGGTGTGTAATTGTTTATGCAAGAAGGAAAAGATAAATCATAACCGACGTATAAAAGTCGGTTTATACATTATAAATAGTAAACTAATTTTATTTACTATGTTTACATCTCAATCTTCTACCACTATTCGGAACAGGAACATATTAGGTATGGATTTTAATTCCTCAGTTCAATTCATAATTTTATAGTTTGGTATAGTAGCAGAAGCTTAGGGTCGCAACCAGAGTGGGTATTAAGATTATTATTAGGGTGGGTATTGGGTAGCCTAGCCTTAGTTAGGCATGGACTGATCACCCATGCTTAAACAAGGCAGCGTTAACCAACATCCAACCATGATAGTAACTAGTTAGGTGTACCATTACCTAACCTAGGATGATGTAATTGTATCAGGACCCTGAGGTAGTACCTGATTGGAATAGCAAGTGTTAAACAGCTATTAAACAGGTGAGTTTTATGAATGTTTTCAAATATGAGCATGCTTGTCCAAACTGGTAATTGTTAATATTGCACTCATGACTGTTAGTATGCATGAATATAATCTAAATTTGAGCATCCATACACATGATATTTGTGGAACCCTTATATGTGCCACTACGGTGGGATTTGTCGGTATTACACCTTTGTGTAATGGGCATTTACTTGTATGAGATGTTAGTCACAGGCCCGGAGGGAGGCACCCAGTGAGTGTGGAGTGACTGTCACAGGCCCGGTGAGGGAGACACCCAGTGAGGGTGTGGAGTGACATTGGGTTATGACATGGGCGGGTACAAGTCATGAATGATAAATGAATGTGTTTTGTAAATTGTGTATATTCATGAACTCGCCAGCATTGTCTAACGTCGTTTTAAGCATGTGTCACAGGTAGTGATGACTAGTTCTTGGGCATGTTGTTTAACTCAAATCTATATGACCGGTGGAATAGGATGTGCTAGTTCGTGTTATTTAATGGGAAAGTATATCTCCGGCTAAGAATAGTTGATCAAGCTTTGTACTTTTTAAGTTTCCAACCTTTGTACCCTACAGTCTATATTAATAAAATAAGTATTTCCTTTGTAAGTTGGTATCAATTGTGTATCGTGCATCCTTATCTGGGTGTGGGCGTCACAGTAGAAGATATGTAAAAGGGGAAGAAAATGAGAAGGGACAAATAAGTAATAGAAGGGGACTATTGGTGGACATGAGATTGTGAGATAATTAGAAGTTTGTAGGCATGTGGTTAGTGGTAACATAGTTGGTTTGTAATATGGATATTTTTTTTGTTATCATTTGTTTTATTGAGTTAATGCATTTGGTAAAAACCAAATGTAGTTATATGATAAAAACAATTTGGAATAAAAGCTTTGTTATTTGAAGGATGATGTATGCACATATGTATATTTTGGGTGGCCTTATATGGTGGTTGATAGGTTGATTACGTTCGTAGTTATTATTTTTAGCGTATGTAAATTGGTATGATAATAAAATTGACGTATATGTGCATGATTATATTAGTGAACCACTAAACCCACCACCACACACCCATCCCACCATACCTAAAAACTAAGCCCGAAAGCTAAACCACTAAAAAATCTAACTATATTAGTGAAATGCACATGTGCATGTAGTACACGTTTCTATTTTATATTTCTTATATAGAGGTGTTTTAAGTTTATTTATGTTTGTTGTCATACACATGTTTTATTTTCAATTTATGTCATAATATGCATGTCTAAACACTTGACGAGTTCGATTGTATTTTATATCTTACTTTGCGTCCATTTAATGATCATTGAATAAAATTTGTGACCCCTTATATATCTGTATCGCGTCCATTTAATAATCATTTAAGTATGGTAATTGATAATTCATTCGAAAGTGTGATTTAAAAGTGAAATGCACATGTGGATACGGTGTATTTCTGTATATATAACAACGAAATGCACATGTGCATCAGGATGACGTCATACGACGTCACAAGCCATTTTTTTTAATTTTTTTATTTTTTTCGAATTAATAATGCAAAATAATCATTTTGGTGTTTTTACTTTTTTTATTTTTTTATTTATTTAGGTTATATAATTTTTTTTATTTTTTTTATTTTTTTTATTTTTTTTATTTTTTTTATAAAGGGGTTTTTGTAGATACATTCATATTTACAAAAATGCCACCTGTTCACACTGGTTCCTTGGTTGTCTCCCTAAATGGTGGTTCTCAAATGATCCAAATCCTATATATATACTAGTGAGAAACCCGCGCGTTGCGACGGGACAGTTAAACCAAACAAAAAATGGATGGAAAACGTTAAATCAAGCACATGCATGGCGGCGAGTTAACTTGCCATATTAAAAAAAATAAAAAGTTAAAAATCATCATAGAAAAAGCTACGTAAGTCGAAACCGTAACAAATTTACATAAAAAGGGAAATAAAAAGAGTTAATAGCCATTTTCGTCCCTGAGGTTTGGGCCAGTTTGCCATTCCAGTACAAAAGTTTTTTTTTTTGCAATTCCTTCCCTGAGGTTTGGATTTTTTTGCCAAATTCGTCCTTTTCACTAACCCAGTTAAAAAATCTCGTTAAGGTCAGGGGTATTTTTGTCTTTTTACCTGACCTTTTATTTTTTAATATTTTTTATCAAATGGGACCCACCTGTAATTTATAACACAACAATGGATCCAAACAAGCAGCCCATTAACCCACTGCACAACCTTCTTCCCCAAATAGACTCTGAATCTAACCCTAACCCCTTCAATCAATAACCTGATAATATTACAACTCATAATACTCCAATCCTCCAATAAACACAAATAACATTTCAAATCTCAATCGATTACCAACTTTTTATGCACGCATCTACCAACCGTTTTACCCCCAAAAAGAAACCGGTGCAGAGAAAGAGTAGCGAAGAAAGAAGAAAGGCGATGACTGTTTCCGGTTGTCACCACCGCTTGCTCAAGGTAAGTTAGGGTTTTCCTTGGTTCTTAGCCGATCGAACAACGGTAGTAAGATTACCAACCAATCTTTCTGTTTCTTCACCGATGGGCTGACGGTTTTCTGGTACAAGCGCGACGGCGGCGGTGTCCGGTGCACTCGCTCTCTTTCCTTCCAAGAACCCCCCGCCCCTCCTCTTCTTCAGGTTTCTTTCCTACTTTTCTTTATTATTATTATTATTATTATTATTATTATTATTATTATGCTAATTTGTTTTTTGTTTGGTTGGTTAGAAGAAGAGGGTTTTCTCTGGTTCGTATCCAACGACGTCGTTTGGTCAAGTGAATGAGCACTACTGTGATATGATTTACAATGCAGCTGAGCAAGTTGCCATGATGAAGATGAAAATGAACACTGTAAACGACGCCGTTTTAGCTAACAAAGGTCTACTTACAGCCCCACTTTCTCACCATTTTCAGCCCAAACCATCCCAATCCCCTACACAGTTGGTTGATCGGGTGAAAGAGAGATATATATAGAGAGAGAGAGAGAGAGTGAAAGATATAGAGAGAGAGAGAGAGTGAAAGAGATATAGAGAGAGAGAGAGAGTGAATGAAAGAAAGAGAAAGAGACAGAGAGATATAGGGGTGGGGGTGGGGTAAGATTTTTTATTAAAATTATAATTATAGGTAAAAAGACAAAAATACCCCTGACACTAACGACCTTTTTTAACTGGGTTAGTGAAAAGGACGAATTTGGCAAAAAAATCCAAACCTCAGGTAAGGAATTGCAAAAAAAAAAACTTTTGTACTGGAGTGGCAAACTGGCCCAAACCTCAGGGACGAAAATGGCTATTAACTCGAAATAAAAAACTAAAAAAAACACTTTAAAGACTTGTCCACCTCTGCTTACATGACTTGTACATTATAACACACAATTTTGTTTTAAACGAAGATTACATTGAAACATATATAAAAATAGAATCAATAAAGGAACTTCTCTTTTCACTTTCTTCTAACACAAGATAATATTATCAAAAAACAATAAGTTTGACCCATTCATAAAAAATGATTTAAGGAAAAATATAAAAGCACATTGTTCTATGAATAATAAAACTTTACGTTATTTAGTAGGGTAAGCTCGATTTTGCTCTCAATATGTCAAGTTATTCATGCAGTAGATATTTCCTAAACGACTCAAATACCTAAAAGTTTAGTAACATTGTTATGAATAATAATAGATTAACTAACTTTTATAAAGTAACTAATTGTATATAAAAGATTATAATAAAACATATAGCATTATGAAAATTATTTTTCACATGTTTTGTATTTAATATGTTTTGTAGAAATAAATGTCATGACCTATCATAAACATGACTCTTGCTTTCATTTAGATTATTAAATATGATGCTTTAAAGACTAATTTACCCTTAAAATTATGTTATTATGTGCATTGTGTGTTGTATCATAAGCAAAATAATTTGTACTTCTTAAATTTTAAGAAGTCCTTTTCAAATGCTTTATAATTTATAATATAATATATATAATATATAATATATAATATAATATAATATAGTATAGAAGCATTATGAAAATTATTTTTTACATGTTTTGTATTTAATATGTTTTGTAGAAATAAATGTCATGACCTATCATAAACATGACTCTTGATTTCATTTAGATTATTAAATATGATGCTTTAAAGACTAATTTACCCTTAAAATTTAGTTATTATGTGCATTGTGTGTTGTATCATAAGCAAATTAATTTGTACTTCTTAAATTTTAAGAAGTCCTTGTCAAATGCTTTATAATATAGTGTGTATATATATATATATATATGTATATGTAAGACCCTAACCCGTAATCACGTGATTAACGTCTAATCTTATGGGTTTTGATCTTACTTAAATCACTCCCGATTAAAACTTTGATATTTATTATAAACTCAAACCATTAAGATCAAATACATATTTAATTCCCACAAATTTTTTTACATTTTAGTAGTTAAAATATACTCTAAGATTTAGCGCTTTAACGGGAGTTCCTTGAATTCTAGTGCGGAAGCTTGATGAGTGATCGGGTGTGTTCGGCTCTTATCGCGGCTTGATCCTTGCTCTGGGACTTCCATCACATGTTTACCTAGCACCATTACACAAGGAATGGTTAGTGGGTTGTCAATGATACATTTAAACTAGTACGATAGTCGTTACACGTCGAAACGGAACGAACCAGGCCAAACGGCCCTTTATCAGGAGAACAAACTGCTACAACTTTTGCGCAGCAGCTGTTCGGATCGCTTTTACTCCTTCTAAAACCCAAAATCCGACTTCGACTTTCAAAGAAGAATTGTTCTACGCTCCGAGAGCTTTCCAAGCATATAAAGAACGCCTCCTAACGATTTTTCTACGATTTTATATGCAATTTTAAAGATCGTGTCGTCATGCTATTCTCTGTGCGCGGCCGAGCGGTCTCTGTGAGCGGCCGCGCACAGCTTCTGATGTAATTTTGGTGGTTTTTAAGCGTGGGAATCATGTCGCAACCGCATTTGATGATTCCCGAAGCCTAAGTATTGACTTGCCGACTAAATAAACCCTTGTTTGACTGAAATTATAGTCCGGTTCATAATGCTATGACCCGGTTCAAAATTTTAAGTGTTTATGTTGATTTTTACCCATATTGACCCGTTAAGGCCTTGAATCAAACAAGGCACTTTTTGACCACACAAAATGCCTACCGATTAAGTTGTCAAGTCATTAGACACTTGATCAACAAAAGCGTTTATCCGTTTTGTTTCATTATGATTTAGTTTCTTAGATTCAACCTTTAGAAATCTTTTAAATTCCCAAAATGCCCTTCGTGGTCAAATATTTCAATTTAGCCATTCGTGGCGAAACCTCTTGTTCCAATTCCAATGTTTTTGACTCATTGACTTGTTTAAAAGCCTCTAAGTCCTTCCGGACTTAGATTTTCATCCTTTCTCAGGTTTTCACTTGTTTAGTAGATTCTAAGCGCATTAGTGCGCATTAAACATAGTTATGGAAATAACTTACTTGATTTGCACCCACACTTCATGTGGGTAGTTTTAGTACCCATGTTGCTTCGCCCGAAGGTGTTTAATTAGCTTCAAACTTACAGGGTGGGGTTGACCCATTCTCATACCTTGTGCGTATCCTCCATGATTCTTAGCATCAAGCGTGCATGCGCAAGTGCATTTACCTGTGTGCTTTCTAAATATACACATTAATTCCTCGGACCTCAAATGGTAATACCTTACCATTTGATCCGTTTAACCTCATGAATCTTAATGCTTGAAATACAAGCATCAAGTATTGGACTCACATGGTGAGGATATCACCATTTTACCCATTTAGACTCGTAGTTCATAATACTAAGTTATCCAAGTTTTTATATATGGTTCAAGTGTCACAAACTTGACCCATTTAACAACATGCTTAACAACTTCATTCAAATGATTTAAGTGACCCATCTTGGGTTAAAACATCATTTCTTACATATCATTATTAATTGACCCGTTTGATGAATTTCACCATTCGGTCACCACTCATGGTTTCAATTAATCTCATAAACCTTGATTTATTGTGAATTCACATAAATTGACCCACTTAATGAATTTCACCCCTTGGGGTTTGTCTTTAGTACACACTCAATACCAATATATATAACACTTAATCCATGTCATAGTCTAGTAGTGTAAGTAGAACTTACTTGTATTCATTCCCATTTACTTGCACTTTAGGCTCATATCCGCTTGATCCGTTTAGTTTGTTGATCCATTCCATCCAAGCTTGCACCTAGCTTGACAAGATCAACCTTCACTATACTCATAAGATTAGTTAAGTTAGTCATCATATCCAATAACTAACACATCTATTCACACCATTATTTTGTTTTCCCAATTATCATTTGGCTAAACTTTTCATGTATGGTGTGATTCATCTTTTAAACATGTGTTTCGCGTTTTATATGCGGGTAATTCCATGATTACCCAAATCAAGTTATCACCTCAATTTGCAAACAAGACTATTGAGGCATTTCATCAAACACTTGGTGTGCACCCACCAAATTCATTTGATTTTCATGAGTTTAAGTTTATCCAAAATATAGCCAAGTATCTAATTATTATCATAACAAGATATTTAGGCATTTTAACTAAATTTGATCATTATACCAACTCCTAAGAGTCACCAAAACTACTAACCATGTGTGGTTTCAACCTAGAGGTTAAAACCCCAATTTCATAAGTTAACATATTCATATGAACATAATCAAACACACATATTAAATGTGATTTGTAACCAAATTATACATGTTTAAGGCTCCCCAAGGCTAGGGCAACCTATAGTAACCATCAATTCCACATTTTTATAAAACCCTAGAACCATCATCTTCAATATAGCATGGATTTGGATGATTTAAAAGGATCTAGAGTTACCTTATGACATTTAGAACACTAGATGATCATGAATTCCATCATGCATTTAGAAAAGCCATCGATTTTGGCATGATTTGGGGCTGAATTGGTGGAGGTTCTTGTGTGTGTGTTTTTGATGGTGTGAAGAACGATTTTAGTGTGTGTTATCACACATTTTCACTCTTAACCCCCCCCCCATTTTATTCCAACTTTGCCTAGTTGTCAAGTTCAGGCCCTCCGGTTTAGTACAAGTATGTGATCTTTACTAATTAAGTTAGTTCTCATAATGTTCCCATGTGTGCTTGCAATTTACGGGACTTGTCAATGTCTCGTTTTATTATCCGCAAAATATTCCTTTTTGATAATGGGCTCAATATTGTGTATATATTGATCCCACCTATTAGCGTAATTAAATGAAACAGGTTTTCGGGGTGTTACAATATATATTAGGGGTTCAATAAAAATTTATAAAATAAAGTAAACGAGTTGATCCTAGCCCGCGCGTTAGGGCAAGGTGTTGATTTTGAACGTTTTAGAACCACTACATTAGATGTTGTCGAAAGGTCAGTAAAAAATAAGATTAAAATCAGTTCTTTATTACCTTATTGGATAGGGCAAGTCAGGTGTCGAACCACGATGAGTACTATGGAAAATGTTTGGTTTAATTGATTGATTACTAATTAACTAGTTGCAAGAAAAGTAAAATTCAGTTGTTTGAGAGTGATTGTGAAAACGAAAATGAAATTAAAATTAAGATATAAACAATTGGAGAAAATGTTATTCCTCCAGGTTTTGGATTCAAAGTGGCTTCAAGTAAGTAGTTTTTATTGAGAAAATCACATAGACATGATTAAGATAATTAATTAGTTGATTGTGATAAACGAGGACTAAGTACTTTGGTTGCGAAACAACGAAAGGTTATCAATTGAAGATTATTAAACCCAATCCTTATAGAATATATCCCACTTACTAGAACTCTCGGGAATTGAAATAATCAAAACTAGGTTTTAGATAAAATCAACCGGTTACAATCAAACTAATAAATCACTAAGCAAAAAGCATCGAATGCTTAGATTTCTAATCTCAATTACAAGAAAAACTAAAAACAATCATCCACTTACAAGAAGCCTCCACCCGGAGGAAAGCACGAAAAGATTAGCCGCTCATATTCTTGATTTAATCTTCAGTCTTGATGGGGAATTGCATGGTTGATGATTATAGATGAATTGAATGCTTTAGAATGGTCCCACCAGTGCAAAATCGACCCATTGATGTCTCAAAACCCTAATTTTGGCCTTTTAGCGTGTTCCACGTTAGAGTCTGGTGTAACCTACGCTGCTGGCGTAAGTTACGCCAGAACAGGTATGTCAAAATTCTCCCAGAGGCTGGCGTAAGTTGTCCTGCTAGTATAACTTACATCATGGGCTTTCGGGAAACCTTGTTTCTTGCATAACTTCTTCATTATAGCTCCGTTTTCCTCACCGTTTTTTGCCATGTTTTCGTATTTCAATTCTCTATCATATCATCCTTTAGTATCTTCTTTATCATTCCATTTGTATCCTCCAAAACACATCCATACTTCATGTTTATCCTACACAACATTAATTTTACATAGTTATCTAATTCCATAGATATAACACCCGAATATGCATAAGATTTAGCATTTAACACATATAAATCATGTTCCAAACCCATTCCATCACATCCCCACACATTACCTTTGCTTTACTCAAGCAAATCTGTTTGAAACATTATGTTGGTGCTGAATGTTTTGAAAATGTATTCTGCTGAAATATCCAAAGATACATCCTGAGAAAATCTATTATGTTGTCATGTTTAGGATACAACAGAATAATATATTACAAGTATCATGAATTCTACTAATTGTTTTTGTTGAATTATTATACTTTTGCAAAGTTTATTCAACATAAACACGAATGACTCGGTCAATCACCTATTTAGAAAGTTAGTTGATACCCTTTGTGCACCTAAAAACATGTGAAGTAACTCCCAACAGCTATACTGACTTGCTCTAGTCAACAAGAGCGAAAATCATGGAAGCAAACGTGTGAAGAATGGTTTATAACGGTCATAAATAAATATTGAGTCAAAATGTAACTGAAGATGGAGTAAATTTTCGGCGGGATCCTTGGAATGGCGGTTATTTTATCTTTCTATAAAAGGGACCATCAACGATTGAATTAGGCACTTGACAATCTCTACTTTCTCTGCTCACACATTCTCAATTACTGACACTCACCAATTGTAACACTTAGTCGATCATTCGTCGGTTTCCAAAGTTGTATTTCTTATTTATATTTAATAAAAACAAGGCAGGGGACTTTCATTCGCTCCCGAGGTTTTATGCCGACGATCAAAACTGATCAAGGGCTTTCCTCGTATATCTAGTATCCTTTATCGCTATTTTCCCTTTATTCTTGTTTGTTTCATCCTGAGGATATCAGTGTCTTAATATCTCTTGTTATAGTGATATCCTGAGCATATTAGCCTTTATTTGTCAAACTTTTGTCTTTATATTCTAAACATCATTATTTTCAAGATATTACTAATTTTATTATAACAAGTTTACAAAACCATTTTAACACTCTACCTTACATAACTAATTCGGATTACAAAATTTACTTGTTATTTTTTTTTACCAAAACAACTACCATGGACAAAAAACAAACATCCCAATCGTCCCTACCATTAGTTAGGGTTCGAAGTCATACCCCATTCACAGAGCAGCATTAGATGTGTTACTTCAGCAAGTTCAAATTGATTTTCATTTAAAAACCAAAATTGACCAACTAAAAGTAACATGCTTCCGGTTTTATTTTCATGCAACACCCCTCATAATGTTTCACTCTACTCGGTTTATATCTGGACTATCATGTAATGAGCTTGTATTAATCACTCAAAACCCAAACGTGAGACTTTGTTACCATAAGCTTGTATGACGATCACACATCCACTGTATCACATAGACAATGCACACATCTAAAGGACTTATAGGTTTTGGGCTAAGGGTAGTGTAAGGAATTTTTGGCTATTAGGTGGCTAAAACAAAAAAGGGTGAAACTCAACTGATAGATAATCCTTATTCCACATAACTAATAACTAATAAACAATCAAACTTGGGTCATATTCAACCCATAACAATAGGTGTGTTAAAAAATATCCGAATTCGAATACGAAATATCCGACAATCTGTATCCAAAATATCCAAAATTTTGGATATCCGAAAATTGAATAATCCAAAATTTCGGATTCGGATATGACTTTTGCAAATTTCTGAATATCTAAAATATCCGAATCCAAAATATTAGAAAAATAAAAATAAATATATATATTATATAGTTATATATACAAAGTTTTATCCCCATTCCAACCTTATCCCTAATAAAGAACATCACCTCCGTGCACTCCTCATCTTCTCCAGACGCCTCCATCCTATTCATGTCCAACTTCTCCTCCCAAAAGCCTGGCAGCCACCCTCCATCATTCATCGTCCCGACTTCCGACCATCTAGTAGATCTGTAAGTTTTTTTTTCTATTTCGTCATCAACCATCAACCATCTGAATATAAAATCATAAGTATGTTTTCGTTTGTTTATGACCATCGACAAATATAAAGCCTTCGACCATCCACAAATACTTTCGTCTGTTTCCAAATGTAAAACCATGGACAAATCCTTTCGTTTTTTTTCTTTTCTGTTTCATAATATAAAATCATAACTATATTATGGATAGTACTTATTATTGGATTGTATAATTTCGATAGTACAATATAAAATCATATAGAATTGGATCCATTGATTAAAGCACTATTTTCGTTTGATTTTTTCTTCTGTTAGTTTGTTATCTTAAGTATACTAGGTTAGTTTTCTTTTTTCTGTTGAATTGTAATGCTTCATGAATTGTTTTGAATGTTTATGCTAGTTTGAATCTTTGAATTAAGCAGGTTTGGTTTGGTTTTAATATAAGTAGGAAATCGATTTTTTTAAGATTTCAATATCCGTTGGATTACGTTGGATAATCCGAATCTGAATCCGAAATTTTGGATATCTGATTTTTGGATATCTGAAATTTTGAATACGGATTCAGATATCAATATTCACTATCCGAAATTTTCGGATATCTGGTTTTTGGATATCCAAAAAACGGATAATCTGGTTTTGAACATCCCTACATAACAAATATACTCCTATTTTTGTATATTTTCTGATTTTTTTCTTTTATCTTTTTTTTCATTGATTTTTTTTTCTCATTACTTTTTCACTAACAGCTTCAAAACTTCGCACTTTGGATGTCATAAACAATTCATCGAAGTTAATGGGTTAATTTGGGTGAATATGTGGGTTTAACAAATGAAAGGGTATAAGGCTCAAAGTTAGCTACTAAGGGTAATATTTTGGGTAAACATGACAACACATAAACAAATAACTGGTGTAAAACAAAATGGGGTACCTAAATTGCCTTTATCATCTATGTGCATAAATGTTCAGTCTTAGTATGTATCAAATAACACAAGTTTTTAAAACAGAGAACAAGTGGCATACTCTCAACAAATAAATATATTTCTGTATAAATCACTCTAACAACTCTAGTAGGCTCAAAATCTCACCAAAATGGGGGAATGGGTTACCGATGCGTGTATGAATTTATTACCAATAGCTTGTTACCCCTAGTTAGGCAATTCTAAATATTTTCTCTAAAAACACATACTCCTGCAAAAAATGGTTCATATTATTTTTCTACTAATTAGACCATGACTAAGGATCCATACTCACAAGTAAACAACAAATTGGGTATGTACTGAATAAGCCACTTCCATTTCTGATTAGACCGCTTGAGGGCAAAAAAAAATTAAAAATTGTCAAAAAAAAAATTCAAAAACTCCCCCTTTCCCTACACTTGGAATACATTGTCCCCATTGTATAGGTTTTTAAGGTTAAAACGTGGAATTTTACTAACTCATGAAATTACCAATTCAAAAGCGGCTAATCTTTTCCCACCAATCCATCCAATCATATAATAAACTCACAAATAACATTCCCACACATAATATAACTGTTTTAACACACTACCAAAGTTACATCACAACTAAAACACACCAAAAATAAAATTGAATAAAAAAATTGTTCCAACCAACACCTAATCATCCATGTACCCAAATTATTACATAACCAAATATTTAGAGTTAAGAGAAGAGCACATGGACCTGATCAGGGTCAGAGAGTGCTCAGTAATAAGGTGGATGAGGTGGTCCAAATAGATCTGTCATCGAGTTTTGAAGTCCACCTAAATCATAAGCATCAATGAGCTCCATTGGCCTTGAACCTGTGCTGCTTAGGCGGTTTGAACTTCCCTACACTTATATGGTGTTGTGTGTATATTTTCATAACTCATCGATCAAGAACGACTAAAAAAGAGAAAAATGTATATGGGTGGCAGGACGGTGGTCTAGACCACATTCTAAATGATTTCCCATGGCAAAACAGCTATGAATTCCTGAAATAGTTCTAAAAACACAAAACACACACCGAAAAACACACACAAAATGTAAAATCTCTACAATTTAACATACCTGGATTTCCTAATCATGGTGGAATAGTGGGATGTTTGCATCCTTCATATGCTAAGCATGCATCCTTCCAGTTCTGTGGCAATGCATCAGAGATGCCATACCTATGGTTGGGAACTCCTATCATTGTGTTTTCGTGATTGGTAGAGCTGTAAACAAACCAAACGTTCAGCGAACACTTCGTGAACTGTTGGGCGGGAAATTCGTTTGTATCCATTCGTTTAATAAATGAACGAACATAAATAGAGGTCATATTCGGTCATTCATTTATGTTCGTGAACATTTGATAACGTGTTCATTTATGTTTGTTTGTGTTCAATAGTTCAGTAGGGTTTTTAACCTTTTGTTTTTAATTTAGGTACTTCAAATTTCCTATTGATAAATTATTTAATATATACTAGTGGGTTAGCCCGCGCATTGCAGCGGGTGTCGCCAAATCTCTTTTAGAAAGTGTTTTCTAAATTAACATGTCTTAAATACTGATTATATTTGGGTACCACCACCACCACTACTATGAGGGTGTTTAGGATTGCGTTTTGAATCTAATTTTTAGATTATTGTGTTTTGAAAACGCAAATAATCAGTTTTTAGTGTTTGGAACTGCGTTTTGAAAACGCAAATAATCAGTCTTTTGGGCTGCCAAAATGCAATAATGTATAAGCATCTCCACTCCTGCTTTTTCAAAACTAATAATCTGTTTTGAATAATCAATCCCAAACACCCCTATATCTAAATAAGATGATACTAAATTTAAATAATATTTAGTTATAAAAATATTAATATTATCATGTACAAACATTTAATATTACTAATTGATTAATTATACAAGACTAATGTAAAGTCTTTGATATTACTATGGTTCATTAACTATAAAGTGGGGTAATTAAAGACAAGTTTAAAAGATAAATTTACCCCTAAAAAGTAGTTAAAATGTGCATTATGTATTGTACGGTAAAATTATACTTGTACCTCTTATTTTTTTAAGAAGTCTTTATAATATAGTATAGATTAGTGTATCACATATTAATATTCCTTCACATATTTTAATTAACTAATACTCTAGGTGGATTAAATGAGAATTTCAAGTTTAATATGATAATTTTAAGTTTTTATGAGACACTATGTTTTGGTAATTATGTGATCAATATTATGTCAAGTATGTTTAGGTAATTAGATTAGTATATTTTGGTGACAATGTTTGTGATAAAAAATGTTGATTTTATTCAAAATTTAATATGTTTTAGTTTGACTTCGGTTTTGTTCATGTATGCTTCTTTGTGTTCCTTTACATTGATTTGTGTTTGTTTGCGTTCGCTTTTGTCAGACACCTAAATTTAACAAATAAGCACAAATGAAAACGAATGTGTTCATTTCCTTAAGAAACACACACAAATAGAAAATCTCGTTCAGTAAATATTCATGAATACATTATTTCCTTAGGCAAACAAACATAAACAGAAAAACTCGTTTGATAAGTGTTCATGAAGAGTTCGTGAACATGTTGTTTCCTTAAAAATGAACACAAACAAAGCCTTGTTCATATTCGTTTGGTTCGTTTACAGACCTACTTGGGATAACACATCAATTATGCCCGTTTTGATCAATCAACTTTAATTATGCCTATTTTGATAAAACTAACCCTTTTCTATGTTTAAAGTGCCGACTAATTATGCCCATTTTTATGAAACTAACCATTTTTAATAGACGATATTATACCGTGTATACATCTTTAGCATAATTGTCATTTATTGTAAATTGATTATATCCATATTTACGAGATCTTGATGGATCTCAACTCTTGTATTTATACCAATAGTCATGGAATAAGAAAGGCAACCATTCAATATTATTCTAGCATGACGGGGATTCTCAACAGGTTGGTATTGATTGTGGGGACACCTTTAGTCCGGTTGTCAAACCGACCAGTATTAGAACTGTTTTATTTATTACTTTGTCAAACTCTTGGCCCGTTCATCAACTGGATGTCACTAACGCTTTCTTACATGGTAATCTACATGAGACTGTCTACATGCATTAATCAATGGAATTTAGCAGAGAATTTCCTGATCATGTCTGTCTCCGAAAGAAGTTTCTATACGGTCTCAAACAGGCACCACGTACCTGGTACCAGAGATTCACCGATTATGTTCTCACTCTTGGGTTTACATAGAGCCGTTGTGATGCCTCCCTCTCCAGCTTACATAGCAAAGGTCACACTACCTACCTTCTCCTTTATGTGGATGATATTCTTTTGGTCACTTCATCTTACAGGGATACGTGAACACTTAATGACTCGTCTTTTCCTTTTCGTCTCTTCCTTTTCGGGTTTGAGCAATTTTTGGGATGAAAATTCTTTCACCTGGGGGATGATGTGACACCCGGAAAACTCAGGTTAGTAACTTCTGTCAAACTAGTAAGTCTACCTTCGCGAGTCAAGCATATGTTACACTTAACTGGGTCAGTTGAGTCGGGTCGATGATTCGGGGAATTATCGGGAGTTAATTTACACTTACGTATTGTCCAGGGTTCAATGATTCGGAGGATCATTGGGAGTAACATACACACACACGAGTCTTGAATTCCGTTGTTGGTAAAATTACACAAGTTGGATTAAGTATTGTGTATGAATGCTTTTTATATGGTGTACGACTTGCAAATACGTGTTTATATGGTTAGATATAATTAACGTATGTTAGAAATGCATATTCATGTGTTAGAATGTATTAAAATGGCAAAATCATAGAAATCTGGATTTCATGAATCTGGTTCGACCTTAAGGGAGGTCGAACCAAACTCATGAATGTTGATTCGACCCTTCAAAAGGGCGAACCAATGCTGTGTATAAATACCACAATTTGCAACTATTTCATCATTTCACAGACCTAACTCGCCTCCAAGTGCTCTCTCTTAACCCCAAACCTGTAGGGAGGAGTTTTTGATCTCGTTTTTTCAAATCCTAACCTAAAAACACGGTCCATAACATAAGCAAGTGAAGATTCAAGGTGTGTTCTTCATCTAAAACATTTTTAATCAAGTTTCATTCATTTTTATCAAACCGTAAGTGTCCAAATCTGATTCAAATGAGTTTCCATGAATAAAAACCTTTCTAACACCTTTCTAAACTAAATCTATTTATTAAAAATGAGTTTTCTTGCAAAAACCCCAATATTAATGGTGTTACTTGATTTGCTTATGGGTTATTTGATATTGAATTATGAATAGATGTTATGTTAATGATTTAGGACTGTTTTGGATTATGATTTATGGATATTGTGAGGTCTAATTGATGTTTGTTGGATTTTCACCATTTTAGGGGTTTTATGTTAGCATTAGGGTTTTTTATGATTGATAATGACATGATTGGGGGTTTATTGTAGACGTCTAATCTGTGTATATTCATCTGTATATGAAGTTGTTTTGATAGTTTCTATTTTAGGTAATGTTTCCATGCATTGATGTGACACTTCCTAATTTGCTATTTTGGGTAAGTCGTGATTACTACTTGAAATTGACGGATTTTGGGGCATAAATGGTAGGGTTTCATGGGGATAGATTAGATAATGTCAACTGGTGTGATTTATGATGTTTCGTGATGTTTTTGGACTGTTTTGATGAGATTTTGTTCATTTATTCAGTTTTTGCAGCAGTTGGGTCGAACCAAATTTTGATTCGCCCCTTCGGGAGGTCGAACCAAATAATTAATTTTCGAACCGGATTAGAAAATCCCCTTTCGACTCTCAATAGGGTCAAACCAATTCTCTGACTACTCATTCGACCCAGTTAATCAGCACGAACCAAATTTACAAACTTTCATTCGACCTTTCGACTGTAGAAATGTGTTTTTGATGCAAACTAAGTGTTTTATGTGTAATTCTTGTGTGTAACCTATATATATTTAATCAACTAGTGTAACGGGTCACCAACGGGATGTCGGGTTTGTCCAGTGTGTCGGGTCAACGTTCAAACACATTTTCAAACATACGTGGCCATGATCTGGACAATCGGGGACTAGTTAACCTACGAGTTATTAGGCAAAACACTTATACAAACTTTATGATAGGTCACCAGTAATTGGGACTATCAGTTCACGTCGGTTATTCTGTTTTCTAGAAGACGCAACCTAAGGTGAGTGTCACAGCCCCACTTTTACTAATTTTACTTTTTGGGAGAAACATGCTACGTACAGTGGATTCATAAAGGTCATATTATACTATGGTTATTGTTGTTTACTATACGGGCGTTTCATCTTATGTCCTAGGGGAAACCATGAATATGTGGGTATACATAACAGGGGAAATGTGGATAGATCTATTGGGCTTGACAAACCCCACCCGGGTCAGTTGGAGACCGGACGGGTGCATATTGTCTCTAGCTTTCGGGCGTACCGAGGGTGACGGTAGCTCAACATTCTGGGCATACATATATGGTTACACGTCAGTAATGGTTTCAAACCGTAGTAGTAACAATACTTAACGTCTAGCTAACGTTCTTGTAACATAGTAGTAACGGGAATGATCTTGGAAACTTATGAAAATGTTTTATAAAAACTTGTGAACTCACCAACATTATATGTTGACATTTTTGGCATGTTTTCTTAGGTCGCAAAGGTAGCAGTATATGGACTAGGCGCACGGGGTCTTGCACGGCGTCAAGAGTATTAGTTGCATGTTTTAAACATTTACAGAGTACGTTTATTTTATGTTGGTTGTAAACAGCTTTAAGCTTCCACTGTTGGTTTTGGTATTATAAAACTTGATGGTTTCGGTTTATGTATTTTACATATAGTTGTCATTTATTGTGACTGTTGACTTGGATCCTGGTGTGCCACGCGCCTCGCGGTAAAACCCTACACGTGGAATTTGAGGGTGTGACATAGAGCGTGCAAGTATGACCTCCTGTAAGCTTGCCGCCACACCAGTTGATACTAACTCTAAGCTTAGTGCCTCATCTGGAACAGTTTTGAAAACCCCACCCTCTATAGAAGCCTTGCAGGTGCTCTTTATGTATCTGACCTTCACACGACCAGACATCAGTTATGTTGTTCAGCAGGTCTGCATGTTTATGCACTCGCCTAAGATCGACCACTGGAATGCTCTTAAATGCATAATCAGATACATTCAGGGGACACTCACCCTTAGCCTCACTCTTGGGTCTCACAAGAACCGGAATCTTCTAGCCTACATTAACGTTGATCGGGCAGGTTGCCCTGACACCAGACGATCCACCAGTGGTTAATGTGTTTATATAGGGATTGTCTCATCTCCTGGTCATCGAAGCGTCAACCTACTATCTCCCGCTCTAGTTCCGAAGCAAAATACCGGGGTGTTGCAAATGTTGTTGCAGAAATATGATGCCTTCGAAATCTTATTCTAGAGCTTCATCGGTCTCTTACCAAGGCAACCCTTGTATACTGTTATAATGTTAGTGCAATCAATCTGTCGGGCAACCCAGTGCAACATCAGCGAACCAAACATATCGAGCTTGACATGCACTTTGTTCGGGAACAGCTACAACATGGGCAAGTCCGAATTCTTCATGTTCCCACCCGCTATCAGATCGCTAACATCTTCACCAAGGGCTTCCTCGTATTCTGTTTGAAGACTTTCGTTTATGTCTCAGCATTCGGTCTCCTCCCGCTTCGACTGCGGGGAGTAATAGACGATATTATACCGTGTATATATCTTTAGCATAATTGTCATTTATTGTATCCATATTTACGAGATCTTGATTGATCTCAACTCTTGTATTTATACCAATAGTCATGAAATGAGAAAGGCAATCATTCAATATTATTCTAGCAATTTTCTATGTTTAAGGTACCGAAGTCATTTTAAAAGAAGCTCGAACAAATCATTAGTAATTTCTTATGGGAAGGGGAGGGAGCGATTCAAACAAGACTCATTAGGTGGCATGGGGAAAGTTAAAGAAACCAAAACCAAAATGTCAAGGAGGCCAGGCTCGGTGTGGAAAAATTACTCAACATGAACTGGGCTCTATTAACCAAATGGACATGCAGCCGATCAAAAAAAAAAAAAACAATTGGACATGGAGATTTAAAAATGATGGGCTTTGGTGCAAATATGTCACAACCATATATATATATATATATATATATATATATATATATATATATATATATATATATTTGATGCGTGCAGGTTGGCAAATATATATATTTTTTTAAATGCAGGTACTTGGAGTAAAATCATGGCAGCAGATAAAAGATACGCTCAAACGAAAATTTGGGAACGGTAAAAAATGGAATAAGGTGAACTCATGGGTTGAGCTGGATGCATAAAGGAAAAGCTCTATAATCCAGGTAATAGATCAAGTATGTTGAATTCTGGAATGAACACTTGATCGTATATAGTTTGTGTTGATCGAAATATATAGAGGGAGAGTATGGAGGGAACTTTGAAAAGTAGTTATTAGAAACAATACTTTTCCACACATAAATTACAATGTTTCAGCCCTATTTATACATGCTAGAGGGGTAAGAGTGAACCGACATGTCCCCTTATAACTTATATAACCGTTGGTCAATGTGTGTGACACATCGGCCAACACTTATTGTATCTAAACTTATGATATCTAACATAATATCAATATCTAACATATGTACATAACTTAATTAACACATGTTTGTAAATATGAAACAAGATTACTTCTAACATTTCCCCCCTAATCTTGATTCATTTGCTTCGTCTTTAATCTTCACTTGATGAGGATCTTGATCTTTTCTTTGGGGGCAAGTCCGAGTCACTCCATTCGGCTTCTTTCATCTTGTAATCTTCATTTGCTTCATCGTTGATTTTGACCACTAGTTCTCTTCATTTGTACTTTAGATGATACCACTCAATCATCTCTAAATATCGGACGTATGTTTGCCTAAGGTTTCTTGTGATGTCTCTCATTGACACTAGGTTGGCAATCCTCTTCCGTATGCCATTGACATGGCCACTACCGTCCAATTCTCGTCCTTTGTCACTTTGTCATAGCCACCAAATATTTGTACCATCTTGTAAAGATCCAATAAACAAATTGGATAACTCGTTTCATCTCTTGGTGAGAACGGTGCTCTAATTCTCATCTTTAAGAATTCTTTCATAAACCAATCTATGGTTCTTTCAAACTCTAACTTGAACCTTCTCTTGTATCTTTCAACCATGCTAGTAATATGGATTAAATCCATAAAGACAATACACTCTTGTAATTGTGTACCTTCGGTTGGATACATCACTGGACCTCTTTCCACAACACCTTCATATTGATCTTTGTTAATGGAATAGTCGTCAAAGTGCTTGAAAATGGACGCTCTTTCCTTATCTTCATCGGTTATTCCCTCTGTCTTGTCGCCTTCAAATCTAATTCGTTTTCCTTTGTCTTTAGACCCTTCAAAATTTTCTGATTTGACTTGGTTTTTCAACCTGTTTTGATCATTAATGTTACGGCTCTTTTCTTCTTTCTCCTTTCGGCCGAGATCAAAAGCGGGACACATGAATGTAAAGTGGTCATCCCCTTAACAAATGCGACATGTAATAACCTTTCTAAGTTCTTATATGATCGGCCTCTTGATGTTACAAATGTGATACCCCGCATTTTCAGGTTAACACTTTTTACTGAACTCTAGTTAACTTGCATATTCATAGTGATCAAATACTTAACTAGGATTAGTTAAGTAGGCTTAACATATGTTAGATGCTATTAACATATGTTTTAAGTAGGAAAAAACCTTGTTTTTGTCACACACACGAGTCCTGCATCCCGAACGTTGGTGATTTATCTGGCAAACATAATAATAAGCACAATGGAATTGTGATGAACGTAGTGTTACATGTTTGTGTGGAGTACATGCTTATGTGAATTATCGCTTGACTGAAAATTAATATGTAAACCATGCAAGTTACATGAACCTTATGATTGATATGTTATGAAATAATAAAAAAATAGTTTTTATGCAATTTAAGGTGATTAATATCATCGGGCCCGGTATTGGACTAGAACATGACTAACGGGTCCGGTTAATGGACTAAAAGGGGCACTAATACCCAATTGCTTGGGCAACAAGCCAAGCCCTCTTATAATTAGGAGACAAATAAAAAAAAACCCTAACCCCACCCCTTTATGCGCCGTGAATCAACCCCCACCACCATCCTCTTGATTTTCAACAAACATCAATCCTATTCATTCCTTCAAGCTAGTTGTAGTGCAATCTCTAGGCTTTGAGGACTCTTGCTTTGAAAGGTATAATCTTTACATGCTTTATGATGATTAATAATGTTTAAAAGTTAAAAAAAAAATCATAGGGCATGCATATATATATATATATATATATATATATATATATATATATAATCGCATAACATGAGTTAGTGAGAGTTCTTGAATGTTCATTGTGTTTTGATGATGATAAGTGTTGCTAGTAATCATGATTAAGGTTTTTGTATAATAATATAGGTGTTTAATCAGGGCAAAATCATCTGATTTGGATGTCGTTTGATATGTTTTTGGAATTTTATTTGTTTAAAGGTCATATCTGATTTTCGGAGTTAAAAATTGGGTCAACTTTAAACGGGTATAACTCGAGTTTTATAAAGAAATAGATTATGAAAGTTTTACATAAGATTAATATTGGAATAACTTGAGTTTTCCAAGTGGATTCACCTCGTTTGGGTGAATACACATTTTTTGGGAATTTTTCTACTAAACTGACCTGTTGTGGAAATTTTCTGGACATAGCTGTGTTGTACGAATTTTAATAATTTTTGTGTTTAGTTTTAGGACAAAACAAAAATATGGGTTATTAAATGAATCCTAAAGAATATTCAGTAAACATTTGGGAGTCCAATTCATTGATTAAGTATTTTAAATAAATTAGTTTTTGTGGCGCATAATCTGTCCTAAAAACGCAGATTGTGTATTATGTGTTTATGTGACTATTTGGAGTCTTATATGGCACGAATTTGATATAAACTTATATGAGTACTTATAGGGGATGTGAATAAGGTATAAAACTGATAATAACCATTATGATCACCAACGGGATACGTAGGACGTACTTGTGCATGTAGAGTCACTAGGCGTCACTACACGATTGGAACTTTAGAAGTTTTGGACAATCAAGTTGCATGATGTATTGGTATGCACATATACTCACCTAGTGACACTTGTAATAGGGAGTCGGTAGCTCGTTACTGTTTGAGGGATTTGGATCATTCACGTGCAACCTAAGGTGAGTTTCACTACTCTTTTTCTCAAAAGCATGCGTCTCAGGGTGAGACAACTTTGGTAAACGTTTTCTAGTCCGGGTTGGGACTACTCAAGTTTGACTCCTTGTGCGGGTCGGGTTTTTGATCAGTTTAAAACTTATTGGTCCTTTGTGAACTAAACACTCTATCATTTGGAAAGTCCTTGCATATTATTGGGTTAATCGCTGGAGGCGAACGGGGTATTAGTTGATAGCGCAATTAGGTTGTGCAGCAACCTCATGCCTGAGGTGCTTGAGGCACGGGCATGAACTTCTGACCACATTTGAGAACTGGTGTTGATAGACACCAGTTATTGAGGCAAATTATTATGTTACTGAAGGTGTCCCAATAATTCTGTTTAGTTGCAATGAGTGGGTTAGCTACCCCTGACACGCTTAAACTGATGACACTTGAATATTTTGGTCTGGAGGACCTACGTTTTTAGTTGGTTACGTGGTTTTGGAAACCAGCGCATTTATATACTCATTTGCTTTACTTTGTGAACTCACTAGCTTTATGTTGATACACGTTAGCATGCTTTTGCAGGTAACTAGGTATGGAGCACGACTAGGACATGCATCATACTATATCAAGGGTTTACAAACATTTAAACTATTTTAACATTTAACTGATTACTTTTGGTTTTGGGCGCGGTGTTTTGCACAGACTTTACTTAACTATTTTATTTATTCGCTTCCGCTATGCTAAATATGTTTGGTTAAAAACTTTTCAAAATTGGTTTTCAAAAACGAACTAAATGGTTTGGGCATTTAGAGTCGTTCATGTGACTTATGGCTATGAGATCCTGGTTTGTCATGCACCTCGCGGTATAAATCCCGCAGTGGAAATTTGAGGGTATGACAACAAACATCGCCACCAAACTAAATCTCTAATACCTCTTGTGTTAACTTCTCAATGCTTAGCACGTTTCTTCTAAGTGTGGGTACGTATAAACCGTTTTGAATCTTATGCAATTGCCCACCACTTGTGATCGCCACCGATCCTTTACCACGGAAATATTCTTTTCTATAACAACTAGGGCAACCTTCTATTCCAAATGAATTGTTTAACACAATAAACAAATCTTTGTTGCCACATCCGTGTTCCTTTCGGGTCAAACTCGCAAACCATATATCATTCCAACCCTTTTCGTCACTTCCCTTAACCATAAATTCGGTTTCTCCTATTTTCTTAGGACAATTACGGCTATAATGAAAGGGTTCTTTGCACTTACTACAACACATAGTAAAAGGATATTCGGGCACTTCTTGATCGAACTTCACTTGTCGATTGAATTCTTTTTGTGCTTTCTTTCTTTTCTCTCCGTGATCCCTCTCGGATACACCACTTGAACCGATGTTAAACGAAGATATCTTGATGTTAAGAGAGTCTCCCCTACTCTTGCATTCTGCCTTCTTGGCCTTCCATTTATGTTCCGCATGATAATACACCACGTTAGGAATTAGCGGCCCAAAAGCATAACCGCCCTTCGTTCCTAAATAATCTTTTTCGTTCTTGTTAACATCGAATAAACCACCACAGGTCTTCGGTTCTTTTGGCTCTGATGCCATGTTGAATTCTGGAATGAACACTTGATCGTATATAGTTTGTGTTGATCGAAAAATATAGAGGGAGAGTATGGAGGGAACTTTGAAAAGTAGTTATTAGAAACAATACTTTTCCACACATAAATTACAATGTTTCAGCCCTATTTATACATGCTATAGGGGTATGAGTGAACCGACATGTCCCCTTATAACTTCTATAACCGTCGGTCAATGTGTGTGACACATCGGTCAACACTTATTGTATCTAAACTTATGATATCTAACATATGTACATAAATTAATTAACACATGTTTGTAAATATGAAACAAGATTACTTCTAACATTTTCCCCCTAATATTGATTCATTTGCTTCGTCTTTAATCTTCACCTGATGAGGATCTTGATCTTTTCTTTGGGGGCAAGTCCGAGTCACTCCATTCGGCTTCTTTCATCTTGTAATCTTTCTTTGCTTCATCGTTGATTTCGACCACTAGTTCTCTTCATTTGTACTTTAGATGATACCACTCAATCATCTCTAAATATTGGACGTATGTTTGCCTAAGGTTTCTTGTGATGTCTCTCATTGACACTAGGCTTGGCAATCCTCTTCCATATCCCATTGACATGGCCACTACCATCCAATTCTCGTCCTTTGTCATTTTGTCATAGCCACCAAATATTTGTACCATCTTGTAAAGATCCAATAAACAAATTGGATAACCGTTTCATCTCTTGGTGAGAACGGTGCTCTAATTCTTATCTTTAAGAATTCTTTCATAAACCAATCTACGGTTCTTTCAAACTCTAACTTGAACCTTCTCTTGTATCTTTCAACCATGCTAGTAATATGGATTAAATCCATAAAGACAATACACTCTTGTAATTGTGTACCTTCGGTTGGATACATCACCGGACCTCTTTCCACAACACCTTCATATTGATCTTTGTTAATGGAATAGTCATCAAAGTGCTTGAAAATGGACGCTCTTTCCTTATCTTCATCGGTTATTCCCTCCGTCTTGTCGCCTTCAAATCTAATTCGTTTTCCTTTGTCTTTAGACCCTTCGAAATTTTTTGATTTGACTTGGTTTTTCAACCCTGTTTTGATCATCAATGTTACAGCTCTTTTCTTCTTTCTCTTTTCGGCAGAGATCAAAAGCGAGACACTTGAATGTAAAGTGGTCGTCCCCTTCACAAATGCGACATGTAATAACATTTCTAAGTTCTTGTATGATCGGCCTCATAAGGTTACAAACATCGCCATCAAACTCAATCTCTAATCCCTCTTGTGTTAACTTCTCAATGCTTAGCACGTTTCTTCTAAGTGTGGGTACGTAAAAAATGTTTTGAATCTTATGCAATTGCCCACCACTTGTGCTCGCCACCGATCCTTTACCACGGAAATATTATTTTCTATAATAACTAGGGCAACCTTGTATTCCAAATGAATTGCTTAACACTATAAACACATCTTTGTTGCCACATCCGTTTTCCTTTCGAGTCAAACTCGCAAACCATATATCATTCCAACCCTTTTCGTCACTTCCATTAACCATAAATTCGGTTTTTCCTATTTTCTTAGGACAATTACGCTTATAATGAAAGGGTTCTTTGCACTTACTACAACACATAGTAGAAGGATATTCGGGCACTTCTTGATCGAACTTCACTTGTCGATTGAATTCTTTTTGTGCTTTCTTTCTTTTCTCTTCGTGATCCCTCACGGATACACCACTTGAACCGATGTTAAAAGAAGATATCTTGATGTTAAGAGAGTCTCCACTACTCTCGCATTCTGCCTTCTTAGCCTTCCATTAATGATCCGCATGATCATACACCACGTTAGGAATTAGCGGCCCAAAAGCATAATCGCCCTTTGTTCCTAAATAATCTTTTTCGTTCTTGTTAACATCGAATAAACCACCACAGGTCTTCGGTTCTTTCGGCTCTGATGCCATGTTGATTTCTGGAATTAACACATGATCGTATATAGTTTGTGTTGATTGAAAAATATAGAGGGAGAGTATGGAGGGAACTTTGAAAAGTAGTTATTAGAAACAATACTTTTCCACACATAAATTACAATGTTTCAGCCCTATTTATACATGCTAGAGGGGTATGAGTGAACCGACATGTCCCCTTATAACTTCTATAACCGTCGGTCAATGTGTGTGACACATCGGTCAACACTTATTGTATCTAAACTTATGATATCTAACATAATATCAATATCTAACATATGTACATAACTTACTTAACACATATTTGTAAATATGAAACAAGATTACTTCTAACAAAGTAGAAGATGCTGGCGGAATGACTAGGTTTTTTTTTTTTTTATCAAAATCAAGACCCAAGTTTGAGCTACAGCTATCAGTTGTATTCAAAGATAATCTAGATTAGAAGCTTTATTGTTAGATAGGAGACGTCAATCAATGTAATGCAGGTTTTTTCGTCGACTTAGAGTGCCGTTCAAAAAAATAAAATATGTAATCATGCGCAACTCGTGAATGAATATCCCTAGTTCACTTTATTGATCATGATTTTACTCTCATTGATAAAGGCATAGCGTGTAAAACAACTAGGTTTAGGAGGTCTTAGATTTAAGTCTCACTAACAAAAAGACTAAAACTAATTAACCTTTAAAAAAATTACATTAGAAAAGGTTAGCTGATAAAAATCATATATAGTATTTTTAACAACTTTTCGATTACAATTATACATTGCATGTCCACGTAATAGAGTCCGTTACGATCAAACTACTTTCTCGGACTATTTTCATCCATGGATTTGACGATTTTTTATGTATTTCCAAACGTCTACTCGATTACTCATTAACAGTTGGGTTTATGTCTTTCATCACGAGTATCAAGAATCCTCATTTATAATCTCTCATGGCTAAAAATTGTCTAATGATATTATCATTAGGCTATACTTCAACCCTCCTCAACTCTACCTATATATTACATCACTCACTTTTTTCTATTTCATTTCTGTTCATTTTAAGGAAATGGTTTAATCTCGTTAACTTCACACAACAATACTTCTTGGTGCCTTTTTGTTTAAAAAAATGAAACAAATTAATTCAGACTCTTAAGAGCATTCACATCCCGTTCCTCATCCCCTATTTCCTCACAACCAATCACAACCACATACTACGTTAAAAATCATTACAGTTTCTCTCTCCTTCACTCACAACCACTTTCAACAAATATTAAAAAATACATACAGTTTTCTGTTTTCCCCAAAAGATTCTCAAATAACCCTAATTATACCGATCAACACTAGATTCCCCGTTTTTCTTTACTCACAACCCCTCATAACCACCCTATATAATTTGGGGGACACCCTCACATAAAAATGGGGGACGGGCTGTGAATGCTCTAACATCCCCTTAAAATGTTAACAAATAACCACTTTAATGCTCTTTTTTAAGTTAAAAACCTCACCAAGTTCAAACTTATGTTAGTTAAAGTACTAAAAATGAAAATTAATGTAGATAATTGTTTTTATAAGTGATATTTAAAAATTTTCAAATACTTGATGTGGTTGGTGTAAATAATAGTGAAAATACAATATATTAAATAATAAAAAAATAGGTGGTATTAAAAGATCAAAGTTAATTAAAAAAAGTGTTTTAAAACTTAATTTAACATAATTTATAACTGTAATGCCAATGTTCATTTTTTTAAATACTATCTTAATGACTACATATGTTAACAAATTACATTATAATTTATTTTATTGGTATAATACACCGATTTTTTTAACTGTGAAATACATATAACATAACATTTTTATTAATTATATAACATAACATTATCAACTCGTGTAATACATGAGATTGTAACCTAGTATTAAATACTCAAGTACTGTTTTAAAAATTGTAAATTTTTATTAATTTCATTTTTTTTTAATTTCAAATTTAAAATTAATTTGAATATTATTTAAAATATTTTTAAAATTGTATAATTTATTAATTTATTCGCATCGCGAGTAATAAATATTATATCAACATCATAACATCATGTCATAGAAACATAGGTCATTTGATATCATGTCCATACAAGAAGCCGTAAGGCTATACGGTGTGCAGACGGGGCACCACACCCGTCCCACACTTTTTGGCCGTCTCAAAAAGGCTACACCGCCCCCTTTGCCCGGTCCCCCATAGCCTCGTCCCCCCGTCTTCCACGAGACAATATGGATGCACCAATCAGAGAGTTTTCCCCTTTTTTTTAATCTGAACGTCGGTGACGGCCACAATTTTTCTAACGGCTATTTTTTTTTAAATACAAATCAACACAAATAAACCAAAACAAACCAAATCATCTCATTTTTAATGTCCTTAATCAATCATTGGTTTTTGAGGATGTTAGAAAAGGAACCGGTCCGGATTCAAAATTTACAGTTTCGGGGGTTGAGTACAAGCACGGGTATTATCTTGCGGATTTAATATACCAACCTACTCTACACTCATTAAAACTGTTAAGCACCCTCCCGACGAAAAAAGAAAGAAATTTACTAAGTATCAAGAAGCGGCGCGAAAGGATATTGAACGAACATTTGGGGTTCTACAAGCAAAATGGCAAATCATCGCAAACCCGGCACGTGCTTTCACACCAAAAAAAACTACGTTATTGTATGTATGCTTGTATCTTACTGCATAACATGATCATCGAAGACGAAGGCCGAGCTATTTGTGAGTACGATGAAAACACAGTGGATGAGAATACTATTCCGGATGGCCCAGAGCAACAAGAGTTAAACGAATTCTCGTTACGTAACGAACACATCCATCATCATCTTCAAAACCGACTTGATATTATATATTTGGAACAACGGACATGACGACTAGTATTTACTTTCGAAAGTTTATGTAATTTTATGATGGTTTGTAATATTTTTTTAGGATGTTATGTAATTTTTTATTTTTTTTATTTTAGGATGCTTTGTGTATTTTTTATTAAATCTAGTATTTATTTGAACATTATTTTGTTAATTTGTTACTTTTATAAAACTAAACAAAATTAATATTTAAAATAAAATAATAATAATAATAAATGCTTGAGACATGGTAGTGTTGGTGTCTCCACACCCACTCATGTCTTAAAATGCTTGAGACATCAAAATGGTAAGGTGACATCCTACGTGACGCTGAGACTAAACCTTTTTGGTGTCTCCACTCTCCGCACTCCACACCCAATAGTGTAAAAATTTGTATGATTAATGTTTTTCTGGACTCTAGTACTCGTAAGTTACCTCTTGTCGGGTTAGACTTTATACTTCGATGAGATAACTCGAACCCGTAACCTGTACTGGAATCGGGTACAATATGGATTGATGTAGGAGTATGAAATTGGATAACCTGTGTTTTAGTTACGTGATGTTCGTATAATAGTCTTTTAGTTGGACTGAGATAGAATTAAAATTTTTATAAATCATGTACGTTACCTCACATCATGACCCGATAAATAATACTTGTCAACTTGTGTATAGTTGGGGGGGTCTTGTATGTAAATTACTCCTACAAGTAAGGATTACAGTTATTGACCAAATCATTTCCCTCCATTTTTCAGTGATCAACTGCCAAAATAACTTCCTCGTACGTAAACTACTTCCAACCCAGGGTTATTTAAGTAATTTCACACTAATATTATGTTTTGCTAACACAACACAACAGTATCTATCTTCTTCAGGTAATCCTTTGATCTCTCATTGTCTTTGACTCCTACCCTTCAAAGGTATCTTCTTATTCTTTTCAACACTTATTATTATTATTATTATTATTATTATTATTATTATTATTATTATTATTATTATTATTATTAATCACTACTTAATTATTAGTTAATTTTTATTGTTAATTGTATGCAGTGTAACTAAAGGTTGCAGTTTTCACCATCATAATGACTCTCAGCTACTACACCAACTGGCCGGAAAATATTACTGCCGGAGCCGCCAACTCTTATCTTTTCCGGCCACCATCGCCGGTGCCAGAGATGTTTTCTTTCTATGAGGAGTCTACATTTTACGATACCGGAATTAACGCGATATTCGACCAAACTTCCGGTAACTATTTTCCGGCTACCGGTGCTGGAAATGTCTTCAACCCGTCGCCGGAGTTGCAAGTTTCAAGCTTAAACTTTCAAGATACCTATTCCGGGTTAGCGTATTCTAGTGTTTTTAATCAGGAACAGTTTTTTCCGGTGGAATTTCCGGTGGTGCCGGCACCGGAGATTTTTTCCGGCGGGTGTTGCTACGGTGGTGATGGTGGTGGTGGTGCATTGTTGCCATGGTACGGTCAGGTGGAAGTGAAGAAACCGAATAAAGGTGGCGGTGGAGGGAGCTTATCGGCGCAGAGTATGGCGGCTAGGGTTCGCCGGAGGAGGATAAGCGAAAAGACGCAAGAGCTCGGGAAATTGGTCCCCGGTGGCTACCGGATGAACACGGCGGAGATGTTTCGGGCTGCTTTTAAGTATATTAAGTTCTTGCAGGCTCAAATTAGTGTTCTCGAACTTATGTCCTCATTTCCGGTAAGTCATGGACATGCACTACTAGAAAATTGACTCTTTTATATATTCGTTGAAAATGCGTTAATGATATGCATTAGCAACATTTTTCTAACAAAAATTATTTTATCATATTCTATTCTTTAGCTGACAGCTTTTTGACAACATGAGTTCTTCGTAAAATGAAACAAAAAGATTTCGTTAAAATTCTATGCATTAATTGACAGTTTTCTAAAAAAAACATGAGTTCATCAGAAAATGAAAAGAAAAAGATTTCGTTAAAATTCTATGCATTAAGAAAATTATCAATACCTAGTACGAATATTTCAAAAACATAAAATAAAGATGTTAATTGTTAAATGCACCTAGTAGAATTGGCATAAGTGAACGTGAATTTACATTTTATTGCTTGTGGTAATAAGTAGTTATAGCAATGTTGATCTTGAAGTTATGTTATGTGTAGGAAAGTGAAGAGGTTATGAGTAGTGGAGAAATGCATGCTTTGGTGACTTGTACATTGATGCAAGAGAAGTTGTACACGGCAGAAAAGTGCATTGGACCAATCACTTTGCAGAAACCTAGCAAATGAGATTATTGACTTCAAACCAACAATTAACTGTTTTTTGCCTTGAAATTTTGCTAATTATGTTTCGATTTTTGCTAATTGTGTTTCTAATTTCGCTAATTTCCTGTCTAATTTAGTAGATTATTTAGGGAGTTTGTAGGTGAGTGAGTTTAGGGTAAATTTAAGTCGCCATTTTTTTGGGAGTGTTGGATCTTGATCATATCCTTTTATCTTGTAATATGTTGTCTCATTTCAAGAAAAAGGAATTTGTTAATTACTATTTCATGTTCATTAGTATTTCTAATTATCGTTGTTTATATAATATGATTAGTTGGTCAGATCAGAAAAGGGTTATCATTGGTCTAATGAGCCCATTCAAATTGATCAGTAACTGGTCTGACCAACTGAACCAACAATGCAAATTGATGGACTTGATTTCAATCTTTTTCGTTTAATACAATCATATCTTGTTAGCATTTAAAATCTACATTAAAAAATTAAAATTGTTTATAACGTCAATTTTCAAAACCTATATGAAAAGTTTTCTAAGCGTTTTATTTTATATTTGATGACACTAAACTTCTCCTAATTATTAGACCATGGGACTATAGCGTTGAAAGGCGTGGTAGACGACCAGATCAGCAGAATAACGCCCAACATACCATCACACCAAGGCACGAGCGTTGGCGCGGGGCATCCATCAGAGGGCCATTGGACTACTGGACCGGATTGCCAAATAAAGAAAATGGAGAAGTGATTTTAGAAAGAATATAGGGAGATCAGGACGATTGGACAGGATTTGCGTTGAAATCGTCCGATCTAGGTTAAGCTCGATGGATATAAGAGCTCGTCAGAGAAATTGTTGTAGACAATAATTTCGGCAAGCGTTTTATGTCGTCACATATGTTTGAATGTTCAAGGTTAATTTTGTTTTGAACGGCAAGCGGTGGAGCTCCGCCTAACACCCTAATGGGTTTGGTTGGATTTTGGTCGAAAGTTAGTATCTTTGTGGTAGGATTTGGCATGAGAGATGTATGTGTGTGTTTTTTTCGGTCTTCTAATCTCTGGTTAGAAAACTTCTGTAGTCTTATGTTGTTTGGTTTTGTTGTGCAGAATAAAATTGTCATCTTCTATAAAAAAAAAGGAACAAAGAACTAAGGTGTTGTTTGTTTTTTAAAAGGTAAAATGTATGCAGTATGTGAACCATATCTGCAAACATCTGCAGAAGAAGAGGCGGACCAAACGTCTGCAGTCTGCAAGGAAAAAACTGTTTGTTTGCTAACGTCTGCAACGTAACCCAAAACCATAACCAAGAACCTCCATCCCAACCAGATATCAAATCAAAAATTAAAACAAAAAAAAAGAAAAGAAAAGGAAAAAAAAAATCAAACAGCAGATCGATTATCATGGAAAATAGAGCAAACCAACAAACAAGACATCCATCCACTTACATATCCCAACCCGACTATTCATTCTTCAAACCATAATATTATTCATACCAGTCAACTTCACATATAAATCATCAAATCCATTATTATTCACACCCATATTCTATTCTCTTCTTTAAGCCACCTGCACCTAGACTGTCTTGGGCTTTTTAGGCTCAGGCGGGGGCAGCTTGTTGTAACACCCCAACCGATGGCGGAATCATCGAGATGTCACGTAGTGACGATTGTTCAAAAGCACATGGTACTAAAATGTAAATATTATTGAATAATCCAAAATTGTCTTACATGGAAATGGAAAATACATTGTCTAAATGAAATGTAAATATTGAAATAACTAAATTAAAATAAAGCACTAAATGTCTCTTGCTAAAGCACTAGATCAAACTGCACCTGAAACATGTACAAAAATAGGTTTGGTCAACATAAGAAATGTTGGTGAGCATTCCTAGTTTTGATATATATAGTAAGTTAAAAAGATATACAATTCAAGTGCATGCTACAGTGCAATTATGTAAACTATGTATCATACAAATGAGCGAAATCAATCCTGTGACTGTATAATGTATTAAATGAACGGCGGTGTACTTATCCAATAAATGGATAATAACTTAACAATGACCACGGATTCTCCGATGAAAAAGGGGGAGAATCAACCTAGGCGGGTTGTCAATCCAATAGCGCTATCCAATGTTAAGGTCGGCTTGTACATGGTTAATGATTTCACTAAGTACAAATGTATTCTACATGTAATGTCTAAGCATAAAGCACGTATGTAAGCAAATGCACAATGTACTAGAATTGTATTGTAAAAATGTGAACTTGTATGTGTATTTTGTATAAGTGTACATGTAACACCCCTAAAGTGAATAAAGACAAAAAGGGGATAGGAAATACTCATAGTTCACGTAATAGCTTGGAATTTAACTGGACAGCGAGATTTGAATTGAGATTACCCCAAAAATGATCAACCTAAAGAATTTGATAATGTGTAAGGGAATAACTCTAGGATACATGTAATTCTAGGGTTTCGAATTGGGGATAAACGTTTATTTGATTAATAAACAAATTGTTTATTAAATATAAGAAATTTAATAAATAAATAAAAAAAAGTCTCTTTGTAAAATTTTAAGTTGAATATAGTCACAACATAAGATTTTGAGTATGAAAATAATTTTTATAAAATTATTTTCTTGAAAATAGAATATTTAATCTAATTATTTTAAATTGTCAAAATATGACTTTAATATCTAAAAATATTAAAATTAAAGAATTTCTGAATTAAAAATTGTATTTCAGTTCTAGATAGTTAGAAATAATTTATATAAAAATTTGGTGCAAAAATATTGAAAAATGAATTTATTATGATTTGTTTATGATTAAAACTAACAAAAATTAATTAAAAATATAAAATAAACGGTTTTTCTGAAATAAAAATATTTTATGGAATGTTTAAGAATATACAAATTTAGGAAAATTTTTGTGAGATTTAATAAAATCGTTTAGATATTTTTATTGAATTTTATAAATAAAAATGAATAAACTTGTATTATTAATAATATATATTAAATAATTTATTTTTGAAAAACTAAAAATTGGATGATGAACTTTATCATTTGGAGATCATATGATAATTTTTGTAGAATTTAAAAACCATTTTTAGTATTTAAAAACTATTTTAAAAAATTTAACATATATATAAATATATATAAAATGTAAAAAAAAATGTTTGTTGGTTATGGGAATCGAACCCGGGCCTCTGGCCGGTTCGAGTTTTATCACAAGCGTGGCCACCAACTGAGCCACACCCTGAGAACGAATTATATTGGATTGGATTTGATTATATAGGTTTATTAGGTTAATGGTTAAATGAAAAGAAAAAAAAATGCTTCTCGTGGGGTTCGAACCTGGCCAAGAGGCCGGTTCAGTACCTAAGCTTTAGCGTGTAAACCAACTGAGCTATCTCAGTTGGTTGTGTTTTCTTCTTTTCAAATTAATTATATACGTTATCTGATTCAAGTGTTCTTCCCCAATTCTATATCATACGAGCCCTAATTTCCAAACTCGTTCAATTCGTGTTCAATAGCCCCTAAATCTTTGGGGCTATTGTTCACCAAGTCCCGAATATTAAAACCCACAAAAAAAAGAGAACTTACAAAGGGTCGCGATCGGTATACGAGCTCGTCAAAGGAAAAACGTCAAGGGACGATCAAAGAGTTTCAGTAGCAGATTATTAACAGAAATTGAGGGTAAAGGGGAGATTATCGGCGAGTAATGATGGTCTAGACACGTTCAATTTATAGTGAAAAGCTTAGACGAACGAATGGAAGGTTTTGACTCGTCATTGAATGCGATGACGCGAAAGAGTGTAAAATTGGTATGAATAAATCATCAATTAGCGTGTATAGGACGCGTAATTGACAGGGGATCAGTCAAACATGCCGTATATAGATCAATCATGGATGTAATTTGCTTTGATTGTGTGTTCGATCACCACAGTTGACTTTTCCAAGTCAACTGTGGATTTATCAACATCATATAAGAATAATACGCGTAGGAAGTTTGTCAAACACGTTGGGTAGATCAGCTGGTTTGTGTATGATGTGCATTGACCCGGCTTGGGACGCGGGTTCGAACCCCGTCCCAAGCATTTATTTTTTAACAAGGTTTTAGCTATTATTTTATTATAATTAACTTATATTATGATTAAACGAACCCGAATGTCACAGAATATTTTTTAAATGTTCAAAAATGATGAAAATGTAACGTCTTATTAATTGCGGTATAACGTACATATAATTATAAGAAGAATACAAAGAAAAGTGACGGATGTCACAGCATCCCCTACTTTTAGAAATTTTGTCCCGAAATTCCTTCAAGTGGTAGTCTCTGGAAAAAGATGAGGATGCTTTGACATCATTTGGTCCTCACGCTCCCAAGTAAACTCTGGGCCTCGTTTGGATTCCCAACGAACTTTGACAATAGGAATTCGGCTTCGCTTAAGTGTCTTGACGTCTCGATCCATAATCTCCACAGGTTTTTCTATGAAGCGCATCGACTCGTCAATCTGGATATCCTCTAAAGGAACATGAAGGTTATCTTCAGCTAAACACTTCTTAAGATTAGAAACATGAAACGTTGGATGAACATTATTGAGCTCTGGTGGTAAATCGAGCTTGTAAGCCACCTTCCTAACTCGCTCAAGGATCTTAAAAGGGCCTACAAACCGTGGTGCAAGTTTCCCTTTCTTTCCAAACCGAAATACACCCTTCCAAGGTGAAACCTTGAGAAGTACCATGTCTCCGACTTGAAATTCTAGAGGTTTGCGCCTTTGATCGGCATAGCTCTTCTGTCTGCTCTGAGCAACTTGCAAATTCTCACGAATGCGAAGAATCTTGTCTGTCATTTCTTGTATCAGTTCGGGACCGGTGATTTGTGTTTCACCAACCTCGCTCCAACACACAGGGGAACGACATTTGCGACCATAAAGTGCCTCAAACGGTGCCATGTTAATACTGGAATGGTAGCTGTTATTATACGAGAACTCAACCAAGGGTAAGTGTGTGTCCCAATTACCACCAAAGTCGATGATGCACGCTCGAAGCATATCCTCCAATGTTTGGATGGTTCGTTCAGTTTGACCATCCGTCTGTGGGTGATAAGTCGTGCTAAGATTCAGTTGTGTACCAAGTGCGGACTGAAATGTCTGCCAAAAGCGTGAAGTAAACCAGCTATCACGATCGGAAATAATGTCTAGAGGAATACCATGACGACTAACAATCTCACTGATGTAGATCTTAGCCAGTTTCTCAGCTGTGTAGGTCTCACGAATGGGTAGGAAGTGAGCAGATTTGGTCAATCGGTCGACGATAACCCAGATACTGTCATGCCCACGAGTGGTGCGTGGAAGCTTCGTGATGAAGTCCATAGCAATGTTCTCCCACTTCCACACTGGAATTTCTGGTTGCACAAGTAAACCAGATGGACGTTGGTGCTCAGCTTTGACCTTAGAACAAGTAAAGCATTTAGCCACATAAAGAGCTATGTCCTTCTTCATACCGAGCCACCAATACAAAGTACGCAGATCCTGATACATCTTATCTGCACCAGGGTGAATGGAGTAACGAGACTTATGGGACTCGTCCATGAGGAAGGTACGCAGGTTGTCACGATCAGGGATCCAAAGACGGTTCATGAAATAAAGTAAACCATTTTTGGTTTCCAACTGATTTTCGGCTCCACACGACATTCCTTCGTACATGTTGCCCTCAGTAACAGAGACATGTTGGGCTTCAATGATGCGGAGTTTGATATCAGACTGGACCTGAGCACAATAAAGCTGGGCATGACCTTTACGACTAAGGGCATCGGCTACAACATTTGCCTTGCCAGGATGGTAGCGAATCTCGCAGTCGTAGTCGTTTAACAACTCGACCCATCGTCGTTGTCGTATATTCAGATCTTTCTGGTTGAAAATGTGTTGAAGACTCTTATGATCAGTGAAGATTACACATTTTGTACCGTATAAATAGTGCCGCCAAATCTTAAGTGCGAAAACGACCGCTCCGAGTTCAAGATCAAGGGTAGTGTAATTTTTCTCATGGTTTTTCAGTTGTCGTGATGCATATGCTATAACCTTGCCTCGTTGCATGAGAACACAACCAAGACCTTGGTTAGAGGCATCACAATAAACCACGAAATCCTCATTGCCGTCAGGTAAAGTGAGGATTGGAGCATCACACAGTTTCTGTTTCAATGTCTGGAATGCTTCTTCCTGACTGGGTCCCCATTCATATGGTTTATCCTTATGGGTCAAGGAAGTGAGGGGTAAGGCAATCTTGGAGAAGTTGAGAATAAATCGACGATAGTAACCTGCTAAGCCAAGAAAAGAGCGAATTTCCGTGGGAGTCTTGGGTGTAATCCAATTCTTAACAGCCTCAATCTTAGCTGGATCCACGTGTATACCCTTATCACTGATAATGTGTCCCAAAAATTGAACTTCCTTAAGCCAAAATTCACACTTGGAGAATTTGGCATACAGTTGTTCATTCTTCAAAAGACTCAAAATTTGTCTAAGGTGTTGCTCGTGGGCTGATTTGGTTTTAGAGTAAATGAGAATGTCATCGATGAAAACGATTACGAACTTATCCAAGAAGGGTTTGCACACGCGATTCATGAGATCCATGAAGACAGCGGGTGCATTCGTTAGTCCAAAATGCATAACCATGAACTCGTAATGCCCATAGCGTGTACGGAAAGCTGTCTTTGGAATGTCGTCTTCATGGACTCGTAGTTGATGATATCCCAAACGAAGATCGATCTTTGAGAAGCAAGTCGAACCTTGAAGTTGATCAAAAAGGTCATCAATGCGGGGTAAAGGGTACCGGTTTTTAATGGTGAGTTTATTCAGCTCCCAATAATCAATACACATTCGGAAAGATCCATCCTTCTTCTTTACAAATAAGACTGGAGCTCCCCAAGGTGATGAACTGGGGCGAATGAAACCCTTGTCTGCCAACTCTTGAAGTTGACTCGCAAGTTCTTGCATCTCGGAAGGTGCAAGGCGGTACGGAGATTTTGCAACGGGCGTAGCACCAGGTACAAGATCAATACGAAATTCAACAGGACGCGCCGGTGGTAGTCCAGGTAAGTCATCAGGAAAGACTTCTGGAAATTCACGAACAACAGGAACATCCTGGATACTCTTGTCTTTACCTTTCTTTTCCACAATATGGGCCAAGAAAGCTACGTATTTCTTACGTAGATATTTTTGTGCTTGAGTGCTGGACATGAGTTTAAGACCACTAGATGGTTTCTCACCATAAACCCGTAAAAAGTCACCCGATGCGAGAGGAAACCGAATAAATTTCTCAAAGCAGACAACTTCAGCATGATGTTTAGAAAGACAATCCATACCGACGATAACATCAAAGCTCCCCAATTTCATGGTTATGAGATCAATGGTGAAGTCATGTTCGTTAAGGCTAAGAGTACAACCCTGGATGATGGAATCGATTGAGATGGGTTTACCATCCGCGACCTCGACAGTGAAAGGCGCTCCTAATCTAGAGCGAGTGTGAGATAATAAAGGTTCGAATGCTAACGACACAAAACTTTTATCCGCACCAGTATCAAATAAAATCGAAGCATAACGACCATCAAGTAAAAACGTACCATTCACCACATCATTTGCTTCCTGGGCTTCTGCTGCATTGATGTTGAAAGCCCTACCACGAGCCACTGGGTTTGCTGCACGGTTTGCTGGGACAAGTGCTGGACATTGATTTCTAAGGTGGTTTGGATCACCACAATTGAAGCAAGCTCGACCATATGCTATAGGTTGTGGGTTTTGGCGAGCTGGTTGAGGGTTGGCTGGTTGAGGGTTAACAGGTTGAGCATTAATTGGTTGAGGCCGAAACACTGATCGACATGTGGCAGCTACATGACCGTACCTACCACAGGTGGTACAGTGGCGACAAGGAAAATTTGCGAGGTGATGGTACTGACAGGTGGCGCACTTGGGTAAGTTTCCACTATAAACCTTCTTAACAGGAGGAGCCTGGGCTATTGGAGCCTGAGTTACTGGGGCTACAACAGCATAGTTTCTACCCCTGGACTTCCGCTTCCTAGTGTTGGAACCGGTATTGTCTACAGCAACTCTTGATGATTCAGTAGTAGGGGTGGGGGTCTTCTCAGCTGGTTTCTTGGTTCCTTTCCTAACCAAATTTCCCTTTTTGACGTGCTTGTCAGTCAAGGAGGCTGCAAGCTGGATGGCTTCTTCCACCATAGTGGGTCTGCTTCCAGTGACTACATCTTGAATTAGGTCAGGCAATCCCTCAATATATTTCTCGATTGCTCGAGAGACCGGGGTAACCATGTGTGGAACCAAAATACTGAGCTCATGATATCGAGTGTTGTACGCAAGATTTTCACCACTGTCTTGTTTCAACCCATGGAACTCTTCGTCTAGTTTCCTCATTTCATTTCTAGGGCAGAATTTGGCGATCATGAGTTCCTTGACCTCAGCCCAAGACAAGGATAGAGCAACATTAGCGCCCCGATTACGCTTTTCACCATTCCACCAGGTCAATGCCCCCTTTTGAAGGACACTGGTAGCATAGCGAACACGGAGGTCATCAGGACACTCGCTGTTCACGAAGGTACTTTCCATACTTTCAAACCATTGGAGGAGGCCAGTAGCACCCTCCTCACCAGTAAACTTCGTGGGGTTGCATGAGTTGAAGTGTTTGAATGTGCACCGGAATTGAGTTGCACCCTCTGTGTTGGCACTGTTGCTGTTTTGGGTTAACTCACTAACAAGATTTGGAATCACTGCAGCAATTTGCTCAGCAACTAGAGAAGCAAGGCGACGATCAGAACGTTCTCCAGAAGCACGAACAGTGCGTTGGCTAGCATCACGGAGCATACGGCGAGCAGACATCTACAAGGCAGTCAATGAAAAATTATGAGATTAATAAATGTAAGTGTATAATTGCATAAATGATTATGAATACAAGATATTGTATGTGAAATAAGAGTGTATCATTTGAAAAATTTGCATAACATGCTTGGATTGCCCTTGTCTAGCTATAAAGCCCAACAAGAACGTTGACTTTTCAAAGAAATTGAGCCCAATGGTGATCAAAGAAGACATGCTTTAGCCTATAAGTGGACACTCACTCCAGGAATCCCCAGGTAAGCATAACAGGTCCGTAAATGGATTTAGGCGCTATGCTTGCCTATGCCAGAAAACCCAGTGTACAGGCATCCACCCTTCCAGATTGCACGTGTCCTTTTTCACACTCATTAAAGTTCAACAACTTTGAAGGAGCAAAAATAAGAGTAGGCATTATGCGTAAGAGTGTCTTCATGAAAGGTACTGCTCCCGCTCCATGATGAAGTAGTCTTTCCACTCCTTGTAGGACACCATCTCTATACACCATGATGAAAGATGAGGAGAAATGGAGAAGAAGGGGAAAGATTGAGAGAGGAAAGTGGAGGGAAATGAGGGAAACGATAAATTAGGAAATGTTGTACCTGAAAGTTGAAATTCGGTTATAGTCTAGGCTAAAAGGCATTCTAATAACCTAATTCCTTATAACCATGGCTCTGATACCAATCTGTAACACCCCAACCGATGGCGGAATCATCGAGGTGTCACGTAGTGACGATTGTTCAAAAGCACATGGTACTAAAATGTAAATATTATTGAATAATCCAAAATTGTCTTACATGGAAATGGAAAATACATTGTCTAAATGAAATGTAAATATTGAAATAACTGAATTAAAATAAAGCACTAAATGTCTCTTGCTAAAGCACTAGATCAAACTGCACCTGAAACATGTACAAAAATAGGTTTGGTCAACATAAGAAATGTTGGTGAGCATTCCTAGTTTTGATATATATAGTAAGTTAAAAAGATATACAATTCAAGTGCATGCTACAGTGCAATTATGTAAACTATGTATCATACAAATGAGCGAAATCAATCCTGTGACTGTATAATGTATTAAATGAACGGCGGTGTACTTATCCAATAAATGGATAATAACTTAACAATGACCACGGATTCTCCGATGAAAAAGGGGGAGAATCAACCTAGGCGGGTTGTCAATCCAATAGCGCTATCCAATGTTAAGGTCGGCTTGTACATGGTTAATGATTTCACTAAGTACAAATGTATTCTACATGTAATGTCTAAGCATAAAGCACGTATGTAAGCAAATGCACAATGTACTAGAATTGTATTGTAAAAATGTGAACTTGTATGTGTATTTTGTATAAGTGTACATGTAACACCCCTAAAGTGAATAAAGACAAAAAGGGGATAGGAAATACTCATAGTTCACGTAATAGCTTGGAATTTAACTGGACAGCGAGATTTGAATTGAGATTACCCCAAAAATGATCAACCTAAAGAATTTGATAATGTGTAAGGGAATAACTCTAGGATACATGTAATTCTAGGGTTTCGAATTGGGGATAAACGTTTATTTGATTAATAAACAAATTGTTTATTAAATATAAGAAATTTAATAAATAAATAAAAAAAAGTCTCTTTGTAAAATTTTAAGTTGAATATAGTCACAACATAAGATTTTGAGTATGAAAATAATTTTTATAAAATTATTTTCTTGAAAATAGAATATTTAATCTAATTATTTTAAATTGTCAAAATATGACTTTAATATCTAAAAATATTAAAATTAAAGAATTTCTGAATTAAAAATTGTATTTCAGTTCTAGATAGTTAGAAATAATTTATATAAAAATTTGGTGCAAAAATATTGAAAAATGAATTTATTATGATTTGTTTATGATTAAAACTAACAAAAATTAATTAAAAATATAAAATAAACGGTTTTTCTGAAATAAAAATATTTTCTGGAATGTTTAAGAATATACAAATTTAGGAAAATTTTTGTGAGATTTAATAAAATCGTTTAGATATTTTTATTGAATTTTATAAATAAAAATGAATAAACTTGTATTATTAATAATATATATTAAATAATTTATTTTTGAAAAACTAAAAATTGGATGATGAACTTTATCATTTGGAGATCATATGATAATTTTTGTAGAATTTAAAAACCATTTTTAGTATTTAAAAACTATTTTAAAAAATTTAACATATATATATATAAATATATATAAAAATGTAAAAAAAAAATGTTTGTTGGTTATGGGAATCGAACCCGGGCCTCTGGCCGGTTCGAGTTTTATCACAAGCGTGGCCACCAACTGAGCCACACCCTGAGAACGAATTATATTGGATTGGATTTGATTATATAGGTTTATTAGGTTAATGGTTAAATGAAAAGAAAAAAAAATGCTTCTCGTGGGGTTCGAACCTGGCCAAGAGGCCGGTTCAGTACCTAAGCTTTAGCGTGTAAACCAACTGAGCTATCTCAGTTGGTTGTGTTTTCTTCTTTTCAAATTAATTATATACGTTATCTGATTCAAGTGTTCTTCCCCAATTCTATATCATACGAGCCCTAATTTCCAAACTCGTTCAATTCGTGTTCAATAGCCCCTAAATCTTTGGGGCTATTGTTCACCAAGTCCCGAATATTAAAACCCACAAAAAAAAAGAGAACTTACAAAGGGTCGCGATCGGTATACGAGCTCGTCAAAGGAAAAACGTCAAGGGACGATCAAAGAGTTTCAGTAGCAGATTATTAACAGAAATTGAGGGTAAAGGGGAGATTATCGGCGAGTAATGATGGTCTAGACACGTTCAATTTATAGTGAAAAGCTTAGACGAACGAATGGAAGGTTTTGACTCGTCATTGAATGCGATGACGCGAAAGAGTGTAAAATTGGTATGAATAAATCATCAATTAGCGTGTATAGGACGCGTAATTGACAGGGGATCAGTCAAACATGCCGTATATAGATCAATCATGGATGTAATTTGCTTTGATTGTGTGTTCGATCACCACAGTTGACTTTTCCAAGTCAACTGTGGATTTATCAACATCATATAAGAATAATACGCGTAGGAAGTTTGTCAAACACGTTGGGTAGATCAGCTGGTTTGTGTATGATGTGCATTGACCCGGCTTGGGACGCGGGTTCGAACCCCGTCCCAAGCATTTATTTTTTTAACAAGGTTTTAACTATTATTTTATTATAATTAACTTATATTATGATTAAACGAACCCGAATGTCACAAAATATTTTTTAAATGTTCAAAAATGATGAAAATGTAACGTCTTATTAATTGCGGTATAACGTACATATAATTATAAGAAGAATACAAAGAAAAGTGACGGATGTCACAGCATCCCCTACTTTTAGAAATTTTGTCCCGAAATTCCTTCAAGTGGTAGTCTCTGGAAAAAGATGAGGATGCTTTGACATCATTTGGTCCTCACGCTCCCAAGTAAACTCTGGGCCTCGTTTGGATTCCCAACGAACTTTGACAATAGGAATTCGGCTTCGCTTAAGTGTCTTGACGTCTCGATCCATAATCTCCACAGGTTTTTCTATGAAGCGCATCGACTCGTCAATCTGGATATCCTCTAAAGGAACATGGAGGTTATCTTCAGCCAAACACTTCTTAAGATTAGAAACATGAAACGTTGGATGAACATTATTGAGCTCTGGTGGTAAATCGAGCTTGTAAGCCACCTTCCTAACTCGCTCAAGGATCTTAAAAGGGCCTACAAACCGTGGTGCAAGTTTCCCTTTCTTTCCAAACCGAAATACATCCTTCCAAGGTGAAACCTTGAGAAGTACCATGTCTCCGACTTGAAATTCTAGAGGTTTGCGCCTTTGATCGGCATAGCTCTTCTGTCTGCTCTGAGCAACTTGCAAATTCTCACGAATGCGAAGAATCTTGTCTGTCATTTCTTGTATCAGTTCGGGACCGGTGATTTGTGTTTCACCAACCTCGCTCCAACACACAGGGGAACGACATTTGCGACCATAAAGTGCCTCAAACGGTGCCATGTTAATACTGGAATGGTAGCTGTTATTATACGAGAACTCAACCAAGGGTAAGTGTGTGTCCCAATTACCACCAAAGTCGATGATGCACGCTCGAAGCATATCCTCCAATGTTTGGATGGTTCGTTCAGTTTGACCATCCGTCTGTGGGTGATAAGCCGTGCTAAGATTCAGTTGTGTACCAAGTGCGGACTGAAATGTCTGCCAAAAGCGTGAAGTAAACCAGCTATCACGATCGGAAATAATGTCTAGAGGAATACCATGACGACTAACAATCTCACTGATGTAGATCTTAGCCAGTTTCTCAGCTGTGTAGGTCTCACGAATGGGTAGGAAGTGAGCAGATTTGGTCAATCGGTCGACGATAACCCAGATACTGTCATGCCCACGAGTGGTGCGTGGAAGCTTCGTGATGAAGTCCATAGCAATGTTCTCCCACTTCCACACTGGAATTTCTGGTTGCACAAGTAAACCAGATGGACGTTGGTGCTCAGCTTTGACCTTGGAACAAGTAAAGCATTTAGCCACATAAAGAGCTATGTCCTTCTTCATACCGAGCCACCAATACAAAGTACGCAGATCCTGATACATCTTATCTGCACCAGGGTGAATGGAGTAACGAGACTTATGGGACTCGTCCATGAGGAAGGTACGCAGGTTGTCACGATCAGGGATCCAAAGACGGTTCATGAAATAAAGTAAACCATTTTTGGTTTCCAACTGATTTTCGGCTCCACACGACATTCCTTCGTACATGTTGCCCTCAGTAACAGAGACATGTTGGGCTTCAATGATGAGGAGTTTGATATCAGACTGGACCTGAGCACAATAAAGCTGGGCATGACCTTTACGACTAAGGGCATCGGCTACAACATTTGCCTTGCCAGGATGGTAGCGAATCTCGCAGTCGTAGTCGTTTAACAACTCGACCCATCGTCGTTGTCGTATATTCAGATCTTTCTGGTTGAAAATGTGTTGAAGACTCTTATGATCAGTGAAGATTACACATTTTGTACCGTATAAATAGTGCCGCCAAATCTTAAGTGCGAAAACGACCGCTCCGAGTTCAAGATCAAGGGTAGTGTAATTTTTCTCATGGTTTTTCAGTTGTCGTGATGCATATGCTATAACCTTGCCTCGTTGCATGAGAACACAACCAAGACCTTGGTTAGAGGCATCACAATAAACCACGAAATCCTCATTGCCGTCAGGTAAAGTGAGGATTGGAGCATCACACAGTTTCTGTTTCAATGTCTGGAATGCTTCTTCCTGACTGGGTCCCCATTCATATGGTTTATCCTTATGGGTCAAGGAAGTGAGGGGTAAGGCAATCTTGGAGAAGTTGAGAATAAATCGACGATAGTAACCTGCTAAGCCAAGAAAAGAGCGAATTTCCGTGGGAGTCTTGGGTGTAATCCAATTCTTAACAGCCTCAATCTTAGCTGGATCCACGTGTATACCCTTATCACTGATAATGTGTCCCAAAAATTGAACTTCCTTAAGCCAAAATTCACACTTGGAGAATTTGGCATACAGTTGTTCATTCTTCAAAAGACTCAAAATTTGTCTAAGGTGTTGCTCGTGGGCTGATTTGGTTTTAGAGTAAATGAGAATGTCATCGATGAAAACGATTACGAACTTATCCAAGAAGGGTTTGCACACGCGATTCATGAGATCCATGAAGACAGCGGGTGCATTCGTTAGTCCAAAATGCATAACCATGAACTCGTAATGCCCATAGCGTGTACGGAAAGCTGTCTTTGGAATGTCGTCTTCATGGACTCGTAGTTGATGATATCCCGAATGAAGATCGATCTTTGAGAAGCAAGTCGAACCTTGAAGTTGATCAAAAAGGTCATCAATGCGGGGTAAAGGGTACCTGTTTTTAATGGTGAGTTTATTCAGCTCCCAATAATCAATACATATTCGGAAAGATCCATCCTTCTTCTTTACAAATAAGACTGGAGCTCCCCAAGGTGATGAACTGGGGCGAATGAAACCCTTGTCTGCCAACTCTTGAAGTTGACTCGCAAGTTCTTGCATCTCGGAAGGTGCAAGGCGGTACGGAGATTTTGCAACGGGCGTAGCACCAGGTACAAGATCAATATGAAATTCAACAGGACGCGCCGGTGGTAGTCCAGGTAAGTCATCAGGAAAGACTTCTGGAAATTCACGAACAACAGGAACATCCTGGATACTCTTGTCTTTACCTTTCTTTTCCACAATATGGGCCAAGAAAGCTACGTATTTCTTACGTAGATATTTTTGTGCTTGAGTGCTGGACATGAGTTTAAGACCACTGGATGGTTTCTCACCATAAACCCGTAAAAAGTCACCCGATGCGAGAGGAAACCGAATAAATTTCTCAAAGCAGACAACTTCAGCATGATGTTTAGAAAGACAATCCATACCGACGATAACATCAAAGCTCCCCAATTTCATGGTTATGAGATCAATGGTGAAGTCATGTTCGTTAAGGCTAAGAGTACAACCCTGGATGATGGAATCGATTGAGATGGGTTTACCATCCGCGACCTCGACAGTGAAAGGCGCTCCTAATCTAGAGCGACTGTGAGATAATAAAGGTTCGAATGCTAACGACACAAAACTTTTATCCGCACCAGTATCAAATAAAATCGAAGCATAACGACCATCAAGTAAAAACGTACCATTCACCACATCATTTGCTTCCTGGGCTTCTGCTGCATTGATGTTGAAAGCCCTACCACGAGCCACTGGGTTTGCTGCACGGTTTGCTGGGACAAGTGCTGGACATTGATTTTCAAGGTGGTTTGGATCACCACAATTGAAGCAAGCTCGACCATATGCTATAGGTTGTGGGTTTTGGCGAGCTGGTTGAGGGTTGGCTGGTTGAGGGTTAACAGGTTGAGCATTAATTGGTTGAGGCCGAAACACTGGTCGACATGTGGCAGCTACATGACCGTACCTACCACAGGTGGTACAGTGGCGACAAGGAAAATTTGCGAGGTGATGGTACTGACAGGTGGCGCACTTGGGTAAGTTTCCACTATAAACCTTCTTAACAGGAGGAGCCTGGGCTATTAGAGCCTGAGTTACTGGGGCTACAACAGCATAGTTTCTACCCCTGGACTTCCGCTTCCTAGTGTTGGAACCGGTATTGTCTACAGCAACTCTTGATGATTCAGTAGTAGGGGTGGGGGTCTTCTCAGCTGGTTTCTTGGTTCCTTTCCTAACCAAATTTCCCTTTTTGACGTGCTTGTCAGTCAAGGAGGCTGCAAGCTGGATGGCTTCTTCCACCGTAGTGGGTCTGCTTCCAGTGACTACATCTTGAATTAGGTCAGGCAATCCCTCAATATATTTCTCGATTGCTCGAGAGACCGGGGTAACCATGTGTGGAACCAAAATACTGAGCTCATGATATCGAGTGTTGTACGCAAGATTTTCACCACTGTCTTGTTTCAACCCATGGAACTCTTCGTCTAGTTTCCTCATTTCATTTCTAGGGCAGAATTTGGCGATCATGAGTTCCTTGACTTCAGCCCAAGACAAAGATAGAGCAACATTAGCGCCCCGATTACGCTTTTCACCATTCCACCAGGTCAATGCCCCCTTTTGAAGGACACTGGTAGCATAGCGAACGCGGAGGTCATCAGGACACTCGCTGTTCACGAAGGTACTTTCCATACTTTCAAACCATTGGAGGAGGCCAGTAGCACCCTCCTCACCAGTAAACTTCGTGGGGTTGCATGAGTTGAAGTGTTTGAATGTGCACCGGAATTGAGTTGCACCCTCTGTGTTGGCACTGTTGCTGTTTTGGGTCAACTCACTAACAAGATTTGGAATCACTGCAGCAATTTGCTCAGCAACTAGAGAAGCAAGGCGACGATCAGAACGTTGTCCAGAAGCACGAACAGTGCGTTGGCTAGCATCACGGAGCATACGGCGAGCAGACATCTACAAGGCAGTCAATGAAAAATTATGAGATTAATAAATGTAAGTGTATAATTGCATAATTGATTATGAATACAAGATATTGTATGTGAAATAAGAGTGTATCATTTGAAAAATTTGCATAACATGCTTGGATTGCCCTTGTCTAGCTATAAAGCCCAACAAGAACGTTGACTTTTCAAAGAAATTGAGCCCAATGGTGATCAAAGAAGACATGCTTTAGCCTATAAGTGGACACTCACTCCAGGAATCCCCAGGTAAGCATAACAGGTCCGTAAATGGATTTAGGCACTATGCTTGCCTATGCCAGAAAACCCAGTGTACAGGCATCCACCCTTCCAGATTGCACGTGTCCTTTTTCACACTCATTAAAGTTCAACAACTTTGAAGGAGCAAAAATAAGAGTAGGCATTATGCCTAAGAGTGTCTTCATGAAAGGTACTGCTCCTGCTCCATGATGAAGTAGTCTTTCCACTCCTTGTAGGACACCATCTCTATACACCATGATGAAAGATGAGGAGAAATGGAGAAGAAGGGGAAAGATTGAGAGAGGAAAGTGGAGGGAAATGAGGGAAACGATAAATTAGGAAATGTTGTACCTGAAAGTTGAAATTCGGTTATAGTCTAGGCTAAAAGGCATTCTAATAACCTAATTCCTTATAACCATGGTTCTGATACCAATCTGTAACACCCCAACCGATGGCGGAATCATCGAGGTGTCACGTAGTGACGATTGTTCAAAAGCACATGGTACTAAAATGTAAATATTATTGAATAATCCAAAATTGTCTTACATGGAAATGGAAAATACATTGTCTAAATGAAATGTAAATATTGAAATAACTGAATTAAAATAAAGCACTAAATGTCTCTTGCTAAAGCACTAGATCAAACTGCACCTGAAACATGTACAAAAATAGGTTTGGTCAACATAAGAAATGTTGGTGAGCATTCCTAGTTTTGATATATATAGTAAGTTAAAAAGATATACAATTCAAGTGCATGCTACAGTGCAATTATGTAAACTATGTATCATACAAATGAGCAAAATCAATCCTGTGACTGTATAATGTATTAAATGAACGGCGGTGTACTTATCCAATAAATGGATAATAACTTAACAATGACCACGGATTCTCCGATGAAAAAGGGGGAGAATCAACCTAGGCGGGTTGTCAATCCAATAGCGCTATCCAATGTTAAGGTCGGCTTGTACATGGTTAATGATTTCACTAAGTACAAATGTATTCTACATGTAATGTCTAAGCATAAAGCACGTATGTAAGCAAATGCACAATGTACTAGAATTGTATTGTAAAAATGTGAACTTGTATGTGTATTTTGTATAAGTGTACATGTAACACCCCTAAAGTGAATAAAGACAAAAAGGGGATAGGAAATACTCATAGTTCACGTAATAGCTTGGAATTTAACTGGACAACGAGATTTGAATTGAGATTACCCCAAAAATGATCAACCTAAAGAATTTGATAATGTGTAAGGGAATAACTCTAGGATACATGTAATTCTAGGGTTTCGAATTGGGGATAAACGTTTATTTGATTAATAAACAAATTGTTTATTAAATATAAGAAATTTAATAAATAAATAAATAAAAGTCTCTTTGTAAAATTTTAAGTTGAATATAGTCACAACATAAGATTTTGAGTATGAAAATAATTTTTATAAAATTATTTTCTTGAAAATAGAATATTTAATCTAATTATTTTAAATTGTCAAAATATGACTTTAATATCTAAAAATATTAAAATTAAATAATTTCTGAATTAAAAATTTTATTTCAGTTCTAGATAGTTAGAAATAATTTATATAAAAATTTGGTGCAAAAATATTGAAAAATGAATTTATTATGATTTGTTTATGATTAAAACTAACAAAAATTAATTAAAAATATAAAATAAACGGTTTTTCTGAAATAAAAATATTTTCTGGAATGTTTAAGAATATACAAATTTAGGAAAATTTTTGTGAGATTTAATAAAATCGTTTAGATATTTTTATTGAATTTTATAAATAAAAATGAATAAACTTGTATTATTGTTGGGTCTGCTGACCTGGAGAAGAACAGATGATTGGAAAGCCAAAATATGCTATCTATTTGATCCTTGAATAAACAGTCCTTACAACTTGCTTCTCCCAAAAGACTGCTGACCCTAACTACTGTTTTATCCAAACAACTGCTCAACAACTGCTGATACAAAGAACTGCTAAGGAAACAACTGATGAAGAACAACTGCTGACCAAAGGTCTGATGAAGAGCAACAGCTGATACAAGTACTGAAGACCAAAGCACTGCTGGAACCAACAGCACTTAGGCTCCAGCAGTGGATGCAAGACCATCAGAGTTTATCTTTAAACAGCTGTTTACTATCAGTGCTTTCAATGTAACAGTAGTTTGTATAGCAGATGTTTAAGTTTGTTATTCTGTTAGAGGTCACTGTCTTAGGTGACGTCAGCCTAGGTCATCAGTGGTTTGAGTCAGTCTATAAATAGAACAGTGCATGTACTGTTCTATTGCATCACACACAAAACATTCTCTCTGACAAACAACTGTGTGATCAGGCTGAGGGGGAGTAACTTGTACGATTGTAATCTTTGAATTAATGAAAGCATTCGATCGAAAAACATTTACTCTCTTGTTTTGATTTACAGTTTATTATTCCGCTGCACTTTCATTCTATTTTCATTTCATTATTATCATCATTTAGTTAAACAATCAAAACAAACAAACTCAGATCCTAACAATTGGTATCAGAGCTTGGTCAATTAAATTCGATCTAACAAATCAATTTAATAATCAGCTCACAATTATTGATATCGTTTGTCAGTTTGATTGAAAACAGAGTAATAGTTTAATTTCGTTTCAACCGTTGTTAAACAGACTTTGTTTTTTGAAAAATCAGAGAATGGCTTCTATCAATCACGATCCACATAACACTGGCACGAACAACAAGCCACCGATGCTTGTCAGATCTGAATACAATATCTGGCAACGTCGGATGAGCCATGTTCTAGCTCAACAAAACACTGGGTGTTGGAAGTCGGTTATCTTCGGACCACATGTTCCGACTGTGCCGAGTACTGAAGATCCCAAAGTGTTTGAGCCAAAGAAACTTGAAAACTACTCCGACCAGGATTTTCAGAAAATTGAGCTAGATGCTAAGGCCTTCAGTATTGTGGCCATGGCTCTACCCAATGATATATATGCTGGGTTGTTACACTGTAACAGTGCAAAGGAGTTGTGGGATGCACTGAAAGAGCAGTTTGGTGGGACAGAGGAGGTTATTGAAAACAACCGTGAAATACTTAACCAACAATATGAAACATTCAGTCATGTCAAAGGAGAGTCATTAACTCAACAGTTTGAGAGATTTAACTGCTTAATTAGTGAACTAAAATTGGTTGGTCTTACTTACCCTCATTCAACTTTGAACCATAGGTTTTTAAGATCATTACCAGACAAATGGGACACTATTGCTATTGTTATGAGAAACTCAATAGGATTTAAAGACCTATCACTGACCCAGCTTCATGGTAAGCTCTTGACCTATGAAAGAGAGCTTAACCAGAAAAAGAAGCTCCAGGACTCTGGAAAAGTGTCTGATGACTATGTGTTTGGGAATACAGCACTTTTGGGTCATGATGAGGTGCCTGGAAACACAAAGGATCAGAGTTATGATCATTTCATTGACATAACTTCAGGTTTTAACTCAGGTTTTAACTCTGATTCTTATTCACCAAACTATGCTTTCACAGCAAGTGGTGGTGATATACAGGCATCTGACAACATATCCTTTGAGTATGATGACCTGAAATACTTTGACCCTGATGATTTGGAAGAAATGGACATTATGCACCAGTTGGCCCTTCTCAGTGTAAGAACTAATAATTTTTACAAGAAAACAGGGAGAAGGTTTCCAGGGTTGACTGGCAGATCTAAGGTGGGGTTGGATAAATCAAAGATCAAGTGTTATAAATGTCATAGGTTTGGTCATTTTGCTAGGGAATGTAGGGGTCAACATGGTACACCTATGATAACCTATCCAAATCAAAGACCACAGACCAACACTTATCAGAATTCCTATAATACCCCTGGACCAAATGTGCAAAACACTGCTCATTTTGCACAGTCCTCAAACACTGTTCCTGTCCAGTATGTCCAAACCACTGTTCCTCAGATCCATTATGTGCAAACACCTGTTGCTCAACCACCTGTACAAACGACTGCTGCTCCATCCTCTGCTCCTGCAGAGACCAGTCAACAAAGCTTCTTTACACAAGGCTTTGTTGATTGGAGCAGTCTACCTGATGAGCTAACAGATGAGAATTTTGCACTAGTTGCCAAAGCTGAAAATGAACCAGAAAACTTTTGTTTCATGGCTATGGTTGATGAGATTGAATCTGAGGAAGTGGTAATTGAATCTGATGTTGTGACTAATGATATTGTTAGTGAAGTTGTTGCAGGTGAAAAACCTGAAGAAGAGGTTGTGAATCTCTCAGATCCCTGGGGTGCATCTGATGAATGTGAGTGCAAGTGTGATTGTGCATTGATGGCTGCTGCTAAGGTATCTCCTCAGATTCTTAAAGAGTTATGTTCTGACAAATGTGTAATAGCATTTGCTAACATTAAAGAGGTGAATGAAAACCTTAGAAAGAAAATTTTGGATGATGAAGTTAAATTTGAAAAACTCACAAAAGATTTGAAAACAAGTTTAACTGCAAAAGAATCTGAAATTAGCAGTCTAAAACATGAAGCAACTATTACCAAAGATCAGCTCCAAACTATGATAACAAAATATCAAAGTTGTAAAAGTGAGCTTGAGTCCACCCAAGTTGAATGTAAAAAATGGGTGGAATCATGTAGAGGTTTTGAGATGCTACTCAACAAACAAACCAAAAGTCATGTGAAGTTTGGCTTTGGTTTTGCAACCACTGCTCCAGCTTTTGAAAACACTGACACAAAGAGTCAAAAGTCTGTTGAGATAGTACCAACAAACCTGCAGGGTCAAGAGATTAAAATCACTGAACCAAATGGTAAGAAAATTGTTCTTGAAAAACCAGAAGGTTCCTCATCTTTTGCTGAACTTGAAAAGTATGAATTTAAACCTACTTGGTCTGATGAGTGTGATACTCTTGAGAATTATAAACCTGTTGATTTTAAAACTCCTGAGGGAAAAACAGCTCCTCAGGCAAGGGTCATTCCCTTGGCAAAAGTCATTCCCCTGAAAGATTCTCCAGCAGATGCTCAAACATCTGCTGAAAAGAAGTCTGAAAAAGGGAAGAAGAAAGAAAAGACTGTTAACTTGTTTTGTGATTTCTGTGAAAAGAAGAATCATGTCACCAAAAACTGTTTTCTTCTAAAAGCATATGACATCAACAAAGGAACAAGTGAATGTGATTCAAAAGCCACATGCTCAATATGTGGGAAAAAGAATCATAAGACTAAAGAGTGCTTGTATCTCAAAAATTTTGATGTAAAAATACAAGAATACAAAGCAAAAACTCTTGCAAACCCTGTGGTTAGTACTCCAAAAGGAAAGCCCAAACAGACCTTCACACCTGCCCAAACATCTGTTACAAAAAGGCTTGAAACATCTGCTTCTAGAGATGTCCAAGTAACAGATGCTCCACCCACAAGCAAATACCCAAGAGGTTATGGTCAACCTCCATGTCACAGTCTGCCACATGTTTATGAGGAGCCAAAAAAACCCTCTAAACCAAGAGTGAACAGAAATCCATATGGGTATTATCATCTGTCAGGAAGTGATCAAACAACTGCTGCCCCAAGTGCTGACATACAAGCACTAGCAAATGGTCAGCAGCAGTTGTTGACCTTAATTCAAAAATTGGTCCAAACCACTGATCACCTTCCAAAACTTGAGTCTGAAAGGTCTGAGGACCCATCCAAAGCCAATTTGGCTTTGGACACTCACCAAAACTAATCATTTACTGATGTGCAGGGAGCTTCTGCTTGTTTAGATAGTCTTTGGTATGTAGATAGTGGAGGTTCCAGGCACATGACAGGATGTAGAGCCCTACTTCTGGACTTCTTGGCTCATGGAGGGGGTGATATATCCTTTGGTAATGATTCTAAAGGTAAGGTGTTGGGTTCAGGGACTGTACAGGCAGGAAAACTCAAGTTTGAAAATGTCAATCTTATTGATAATCTCAAGTTTAATCTTCTGAGTGTTTCACAAATGAGTGACAAAGGTTATGGCTCATTTTTCACAAAGAAAACTTGTAAGATTATTGGGCCAGAAGTGGTGAAAAAGATTGATACCATTATTGCTGAGAGCAAAGCACAGCTTGTTGCTCATAGAAGTGGCAATGTGTATGTTGTTGATATGTTAAAGGACAATCCTATGGCAAATGTCTGTCTGTTTTCTGCTGCCTCCACTAAGGAGACAGAATTGTGGCATAGGAGACTGGGTCATACCAACCTTAATACTATCAACACACTCTCAAAACAAAGCCTTGTCAGAGGTCTACCATCAAAAGAATTTAAATGTGATGAGCATTGTGTTTCTTGCTTAAAAGGGAAACAACATAAAAGCTCTTACAAATCCATTGATGAGTCCAAAACTAGTCAGTGCTTACAACTGTTGCATATGGACTTGTTTGGCCCTGTTAAAATCATGAGTCTAAGAAGAAAAAGATTTTGTCTTGTCATAGTTGATGATTTTTCTAGGTTTACATGGACTTACTTCTTACACTCTAAAGATGAGACTGCAGGTATATTGAAGGACTTTGTCACCAAGGTTGAAAAGCAGTATGACTTGCCAGTAAAAGTCTTCAGGAGTGACAATGGAACAGAGTTTAAAAATAAGGAGTTAGATGACTTCTGTGTGTCAAAAGGGATTGTGAGGCAGTTCAGCATCCCAAGAACACCAGAACAAAATGGGGTAGTTGAGAGGAAAAATAGAACTCTTATAGAAGCTGCAAGAACCATGCTAGCAGATTCTGGTTTGCCACTGTCCTTTTGGGTAGAAGCTGTAAACACTGCTTGCTATGTTCAAAACAGAGTTTTGATCAACCCCAGACATCAAAAAACTGCTTATGAAATTTTGTTCAAAATCAAACCATTAATCTCATTCTTCAAAATCTTTGGCTGCCCATGTTTCATTTTAAATCTTAAAGATTCCATTTCAAAATTTGCAGCCAAAGTAGACTGTGGTTATTTTCTGGGATATTCTTCTACTGCTAAGGCCTACAAAGTGTTTAACACAAGGACTAAAACAATAGAAGAAACCTTGAATGTTAAGTTCAATGAACTTTCATCTCTGAAAATCCCTGCAAACCCTGCTGAATTATTTGATTTAGATAAATTCAAATTTGAAGATATCACTGTTAAGACTAACAATGCAGGTATTCCACAGTCTCCACAGCAAGATTACAGAACAGATGTTGTGATTCCCAGTCACTACAAAGTCTATTCTGCATCAGAGAAAGCAGCTGTTCAAAACAATTGTCAAAACTCTGCCACAGCTGTGTCAACCACTGTTGGCCAGTCCTATCCTCAAACCTCTGCTTCACCCCTCACTACCACTGACCTATCATCTGTTGACAAAAGTCAATCATCTGTTGACAAAAGTCAGTCAAGTTTCACACCACTTGGACCCATTCCTCCATTACCATTTCAAACATCTGATGGCACTACAGAAGTACCAACAGATGTTACACCAACAGAGTCACCAAACCTCTGTCCATCACCTCAAAATGCCATTGTTCCATATCAAGGAGATCTTATTTACTTAAGAGCTCATCCACCAGACCAGATCATTGGCAACATCAGAGAGGGTGTGCTCACAAGAAGCCAATCTTCAAATATCTGTCTTTTTGCAGGTTTCTTATCCCTCACACAACCTGTCAAGTACCAAGAGGCACTGAAAGACAACAGTTGGGTAGAAGCCATGCAAGAAGAACTCCTTCAGTTCAAAAGACAACAAGTATGGGAGCTTGTACCACTTCCTAAGGATGTTTGTCCTATAGGAACAAAGTGGGTCTTCAAAAACAAGACTGATGAAAGGGGTATTGTTGTCAAGAATAAAGCCAGGCTTGTGGTTCAAGGCTTCAGACAAGAAGAAGGAATAGATTATGATGAGACCTTTGCTCCTGTAGCTAGACTAGAGGCCATCAGACTCTTTCTAGCCTTTGCTGTCAACCACAATATAAAGGTGTATCGGATGGACATCAAATGTGCTTTCCTTTATGGCAAAATTCAGGAGGAGGTCTATGTATGTCAGCCACCTGGTTTTGAAGACACATTCCATCCTGACTATGTCTACAAGCTCAACAAAGCTTTGTATGGACTCAAACAAGCACCAAGGGCCTGGTATGAAACTCTTTCCACATTTCTCTTATCCATTGGCTTCACAAGAGGTAAAATTGACAAAACTTTATTTCTTAAATGGAAAGGGAAACACTTAATGATTGTTCAAATATATGTGGATGACATCAACTTTGGATCCACATGTAACCAAATGTGTGAAGAGTTCAGAAAACTCATGACAGCAGAGTTTGAGATGAGTGCCATGGGTGAGCTTCAGTGTTTCCTTGGTCTTCAAGTGAAACAACTGCAAAATGGCACATTCATTCACCAAAACAAATATGTAAAGAATTTATTAACCAGATTTGAGATGAATGATTGTAAGCCATGTAGCACACCCATGAGTACAGTCAAGCTGCTCACTATTGATGACAAGGATGAACTGGTTGATCAAACACATTATAGATGTATGATTGGGTCTTTATTGTACCTAACTGCATCTAGGCCAGACATTATGTTTGCTACCTGTGTCTGTGCCAGATCCCAGGCTTCACCCAGAAAGTCAAACCTTATTGCTGTGAAAAGGATATTCAGATACCTCAAAGGTGCTCCCACACTTGGTATCTGGTATCCTGCTAATGGAAACATTGAGCTTTCAGGTTTTACAGATAGTGACTTTGCTGGCTGTCACACCACAAGAAAATCCACTTCAGGAGGGTGCCAATTTCTAGGGAATGCCTTAGTTTCATGGCAAAGCAAAAAGCAGGCAGCTGTTTCAACTTCAACAGCTGAAGCTGAATACATTGCTGCTGCAAGCTGTACAGCCCAACTGATGTGGCTTCAAAATCAACTACTGGATTTTGGGATAACTGCACTTAGGACTCCACGCATGTTGGACAGCCAAGCTGCTGAAAATATCATCAAGAATCCAGTCTCTCATTCCACTACCAAGCACATTGACATAAGACATCATTTTGTCAGGGACAGCTATGAAAAAGGTTTGATTTCTTTACACCATGTTCCAACAGAGGATCAGTTGGCAGATGTGTTAACAAAAGCATTAGACACATCTACCTTTACAAATCTGATTTCCAGAATTGGCATGTTAAACATGGATTAACCAAATAAATTTTTTAAAAAATAAAATTGTTCAGAAATTAAATATTTTCTTAAAATTGCTGTTTGGTTGAAAAATCTGTTTATAACATCTGATCAGATAAAACAACCACTGTTTCATTCATTTCCACTGTTGGTTGAAAAGTCTGTTTCCAAAACATCTGATCAGATAAAACAACTGTTAGTTGAAAAATCTGTTTCAGAACATCTGTTCAGATAAAACAACTGTCCACATATATATATATATATACTATATTAAAAAAAAAAAAAAAAAAAAAACCCAACGGTTGGATCCATCAGCTGTTTGTATCAGTTGTTTACCAAAACAGCTGTTCTCCACCAGATGTTACATCCATCAGATGATTGCCACGTCTGCTCATATAAGCAGATGTTTGGCCACATCAGCGGTTTCATTGAGCCTATAAAAACCCTGTTTTACCACAACAGATGTTACACTGTCTCATTGTATTCAAAATACTGTAAACCGCCTTCTTCACTCTCAAACCCTTCATCAATCTTCAATCATTTTCACCTTCGAAATCCATTACAATGGATCTTCAAGCCAAAGCTACACACAATTGTCTCCCCTATCTGATTAAAACAGATGACAACACTCCATTTCATTCCACCATCGACATTTTCCTTAATTCCAAATACTTACCCATCCTAACCGCCAACGCCCCCATTTATCTGGATACACTCCAAGAATTTTGGTTGAATGCTGAGTTTCTATTACAAGACAAAAAGCCTACATCCATTATTTCCAAAATTGGAGAAACCAGTATAGTCATTACCCCTGATATCATATCCACAACCTTCACACTGAATGACCTGGCAGGTAAGGATTCCTTCACTAAAACAGAGCTTCACACTGAGTTCCAAGAAAGAGGGTATGATGGTCAGATGACTGGATCAACTCTTTTCAAAAAGTTTTTCCCTCCAGTCATGAAATTTTTCTTCCATACTCTTCTTCTTTGTGTCTCTGCTAAGTCCACATCCTTTAATGAAATTCCATTAAGGATGCAATATCTGGGATATGCTATGTTGTCAAACTCTGACTTCAATCTTTCCCAGGGATTGTTCATGGACTTGGTATCAAATGTGAAAGCAGTCAAGTCTGGGTCAAACAATGCTTTTCTTATTTACCCACGAATTCTTAGTGTAATTTTACAAAAATTATTACCTGAAAAGGTTTTCAAAAAGGGTGCTGCTATGCAAATGAAAAGCTTAACTGATGAAACTTTCACAAGAATGCTGGGTGGAAGCACCCAAGAAAAAGTGTCAAAAGTGTCAAAAGTTTCTAAAACACAAACAAAGAGGACAAAGGCAACAACTGTTGTCAAAACCTCTGTTGTTGAGCCCACTGCTCCTGGTGATCATGGCACTACATCCAGTGCTGTGAAACCCACACCAGCCACTTCCAAAAAGAAACATTCATCCACAAAAACCACCACTCAACCACAAATGAGGCTTCTGGATGTTGAGGTACCAGAAGAAACCTCTGTTGCACAACAAAAGCAACCTGAAACCACTGTTGTTACTTCCTCACAACAGTTGGACATACCTCCACCTGACCAACCTCCTCATGAATCCTCTCAAAAGGATCATGTTGTAAGCCAAGGGGACACACATCCTGATGCATATGAGTCACTTGACCATATGTTCACAAGCCCCTCTCCCAGGGCTAACTCTCTTCTTACTCCACCACTCTCACCATCACATGTCCCACAAACAATGCAACCTCTGTTTGAAGCAATTGAAAAATCTCAGGAAGATCCCAGTTCCTCTCTTCCAACTGTCACTGAGAGTATACTCCAACAAGTGACTGAGCCTGAGAATATTCAATCTGCTATCCCCCAAACAGAAGAGGAGGTTACACCACCTGGGTTCAATGAAACTCTAGGTGAGTTTTCAAGTGGAGCAGCCACTACTGATGTAGAGACCACTGTCTCACATCAGGACAGTGATTTCATAGCTAAGACTCCCTTGAAGGCAACAACTGTTGAAGCCACTATAGTGTCTCCAAAAACAGTTGGAAGTCCCCAGTACCAAGACAAAGGGGCATCTGATTCACCTATTAGGCCTGAATCAGATAAAACTACCACTGGTAGGGACTCAGATGATCCTATTAATTTAGGAGATGAGTCAAAATATCAAGAATTGACGGCCAGAGTTTCTGTTATTGAAACATCTGTTGCTGACATCAAATCTGATGTCAAGCTTCTCCTAAGCTCAATTGCAGATCTCTCCAAGAGTCAACCATCCACCACTGATATAGCCAATGAGTTATGGAAATCAGTTTCCCCCATCATCATAGCTCACAGAAAATTGGCTGATCAGACACATGAAACCTACATGGCTGAGATCAGAAATATGGTTGATGCAAGGTACAAAGATACCCATGCTGACATCAAAGCCATCAAGGACCATCTGCTGAAGACTACTGGCTCTGCCCCTACCACCATCCTCAGGGATGAAACTGATGATGTTTTCACGGCTGATGATGCCAAAAAGGGGGAGAGTGGCAGAGATAGGCTACCAAAATTAGATCCTTTTGGTTGCCCACCTTCTCAAAAAGGTCAAGCCAAGTCTGCCAAGAAACCAGAGTCTACCAAATCAGCTCCACAACAACAACATCAAGCACCACCACCACAAACCACTGAAAAGAATAAGGCAGTAGATGACTCTGCAAACATAGAAGCTGAAAAGGCTGCTCAGTCCAAACAACAAAGGGCTGACACCTTGGAAGTAAAAGCAGAGTCATTGATTGAACTCAAGAAGAAACAACAAAGGGAAACTGAAGATGTGGGATCCTCTAAAAGGATGAAAAGACCTGCCAAGCATGTTAGAAAACCACCATCTAAGTTACAAACCTCTGTTGATAAAACCACTGCTGCTGAAACCACTGCCACCCAAAACACTGAAACCACTGCCACCCAAACCACTGAAACCACTATACCCAAACCAACACACACTCCTGAACAAACAACCACCAAACCTACATCACCAACCAAAACCCCAACATCTGCTGGTTCTTCTAAAAGGCCAACAGATGTTAATCCAACCACTGCTACCAAGTCACCTTCACCAAAAATCATGTACACAAGGAAGAGAAAATCAACCTTTGTTGTGCATGATGAAAACATACACACATCACCAACCACCATTTCAACTGCCCAATCCACTCCTCCCATCACAGCCATTCCACTCACATCATTCTCACCACATACATCCAAATTCAAAACCCATAGACCACCACCAACCATTACACCATTGGTTGTTCAGTATCCCCTTGAACTTGATCTACTCAAGGGGGAATTACAATCCTTCTACAATACTGAACAGCCATCTGAAAGATCCTTCCCATCTCTCCCAAATTTCCCTGTTCCCCTCAACATTGATACCTATCTAAAATACAAGGGTGAACAGGTGGATGCCATCATCAGGGAGAAATGCAAAGGGAAGGATGACAGGACTGCTCAGGGCATCCATTCAGCAGAGCTTAGCAAACTCAGAAGGATTGAAGACTTTGCTAAGACCCTGAGCAATTCCATGTCCACCATGCCTCTCAGTGTAGATTTGGAAAAGGAGGTAAGGGAATCCCTTCTTGAACAGATAATGGCAACCAAGCCTTACAAAGCAAACAAAAAGCAGTTCAATGGCTGGACTACTCATGCTTTGAGGGAAGAACTGATCAGAATTGAAGAAATGGCCAAAGATCCCAAAGCTAAAGTCTCCATTCCCAATTTTGGCAAAGGCAGAGACCCAGTCAGAGCCTTGAAGTTCAAAAGAATGAGGCAGGAGATTGTAGCTGCCAATTATGGGGAGATGAGGTCTGTTTCCAGATGGTCAGAGCTAAGATTGGTTGAAACCTATAAAAGTCTGGAAGAGAATAGAAAGAAGGATCCCAGCCTTCCAAGAAAACCAATCTACAATGATGAGCCAATGATGAAGAGACCCCAACAGACTTTTAATCTAGACAGCTTACTTGAAACCTCTGATCTCACAGCTGCTGCAAGTAGACAGTTCAAAAAGCAGAAGGAGATGTCAGAGGAAGACCAAAGAAAGTTTGCTGACACATTTATCAAGGAAGGGCTCTTCAATCAAATCCATTATTTCTCTGATCCCACAACAGAGAAACTCAGAGAACTCATAGGAAGACCACCTTCACCCAACTCATCAAGAATAAAGGTTCATCTCAGCAAATCCACTGACTCAAAAATTCTAAAGTGGAAGGTCAACAAAGACAACCACGAATTGACACTGCTCAGGTCAGATGGAAAGGTTCAGAAGATCAGTATGGATGATGCTTACAGCCTTTGTGCAGAAGATCACCAAGCACTGCTAAATCTGGATCTGGAAAGAGATGAAGAAGACCTATTTGCTTTGAACTTTGAATTACAATTCAAAGGTCAAATCAGAGAAAGTCTGATGAGAAATAAAGATCAATGAATAAAGCTGAGTTTTGGCATCATCTGTTCTAGGGGGAGATTGTTGGGTCTGCTGACCTGGAGAAGAACAGATGATTGGAAAGCCAAAATATGCTATCTATTTGATCCTTGAATAAACAGTCCTTACAACTTGCTTCTCCCAAAAGACTGCTGACCCTAACTACTGTTTTATCCAAACAACTGCTCAACAACTGCTGATACAAAGAACTGCTAAGGAAACAACTGATGAAGAACAACTGCTGACCAAAGGTCTGATGAAGAGCAACAGCTGATACAAGTACTGAAGACCAAAGCACTGCTGGAACCAACAGCACTTAGGCTCCAGCAGTGGATGCAAGACCATCAGAGTTTATCTTTAAACAGCTGTTTACTATCAGTGCTTTCAATGTAACAGTAGTTTGTATAGCAGATGTTTAAGTTTGTTATTCTGTTAGAGGTCACTGTCTTAGGTGACGTCAGCCTAGGTCATCAGTGGTTTGAGTCAGTCTATAAATAGAACAGTGCATGTACTGTTCTATTGCATCACACACAAAACATTCTCTCTGACAAACAACTGTGTGATCAGGCTGAGGGGAGTAACTTGTACGATTGTAATCTTTGAATTAATGAAAGCATTCGATCGAAAAACATTTACTCTCTTGTTTTGATTTACAGTTTATTATTCCGCTGCACTTTCATTCTATTTTCATTTCATTATTATCATCATTTAGTTAAACAATCAAAACAAACAAACTCAGATCCTAACAATTATTAATAATATATATTAAATAATTTATTTTTGAAAAACTAAAAATTGGATGATGAACTTTATCATTTAGAGATCATATGATAATTTTTGTAGAATTTAAAAACCATTTTTAGTATTTAAAAACTATTTTAAAAGATTTAACATATATATATATATATATATATAAATGTAAAAAAAATGTTTGTTGGTTATGGGATCAGTCAAACATGTCGTATATAGATCAATCATGGATGTAATTTGCTTTGATTGTGTGTTCGATCACCACAGTTGACTTTTCCAAGTCAACTGTGGATTTATCAACATCATATAAGAATAATACGCGTAGGAAGTTTGTCAAACACGTTGGGTAGATCAGCTGGTTTGTGTATGATGTGCATTAACCCGGCTTGGGACGCACGTTCGAACCCCGTCCCAAGCATTTATTTTTTTAACAAGGTTTTAGCTATTATTTTATTATAATTAACTTATATTATGATTAAACGAACCCGAATGTCACAGAATATTTTTTTAAATGTTCAAAAATGATGAAAATGTAACGTCTTATTAATTGCGGTATAACGTACATATAATTATAAGAAGAATACAAAGAAAAGTGACGGATGTCACACTTGTCAACCATAACCACCTGCACCTAGATCGTCTTGGGTTGGTTATCGGAGAAGTGGAAGGAAACGGTAACAGGTTATGGGTTGTTGTGTTCCGCCGGTTGACGGAGAAGAAGAGGTACCGGTGCTGGTTGTTTGAAAGGAGAAGAGGAGGTACCGGCGGCAGAGGAGGATGAGGAGGAGGAGAGGGAGGGGAGGGCGATAGGAGAAGAAGAAGAATGATGATGATGAAGACTGTTGAAGAAGAATAGAGAAGAAAAAAGAGAAAGAAGAAGGGAGAAGAGGTTGGAAGAGGTAGGAAGACATGTGTTTAGGTCTCTAAGAGGAATAGGAAGGGCAAAGGTTTTTATGGGTTATGTCTTCTAAAAAACAACGAGCTGCCCGCCTCAAACGCATGCCAGCGTTTACGCGACGCAGACATAACTGATCAGAAGCTCTTCTCACAAGAAAACAAACACCACCAAAGTAACCTTGGTAACAAAGAATTTATTTTTTCGATGCTGTTTTTGTATTTACCGCAAAGTTTGTGATCAGAAATATGTGATGTGATAATACGTGTTCCAACTTTGAAACTTTAATTTCACAATTTCTTTTTTATTAATAAATAAATATATTTCATTTCAAGAAAGGGAACCATAACAAATTACACCTCATTCTAAATTGCAAACTCTATCCTGCTAAAAATAAACTCTTGATACCTGGAGATCAGAGAATTACTGTGAACCACCTTTTGTACTTGATTCAAAAAATGAACTGCCTTGGGAGTGAATTATCCAAATGTATCAAAGGCAAAAGACACAAACACGAGTTGATTCTCATAACCAACTATTTCATGCGTTGCAACCTTCTTAGACTCATGTGAAGAGAGAAATGAGTAAACTTTCATTTAGCATCATTCTAAAACCCATTGACTAAGAGGCTCTCTGGCTGAACTGATATATTCTATGTATGTTGATGTGTGTATTCTAGGTATGGGTGCAAACGAGCCGAGAAGCTCGTGAGCTACTCGAGCTCGGCTCGGGAAACGCTCGAAGCGAGCCGAGCTTGAGCCTAAAACAAAGAGAAAGAAGAAGAATGATGATGATGAAGAAGACTGGTGAAGAAGGATAGAGAAGAAAAAAGAGAAAGAAGAAGGGAGAAGAGGTTGGAAGAGGTAGGAAGACATGTGTTTAGGTCTCTAAGAAGAATAGGAAGAGCAGAGGTTTTTATGGGTTATGTCTTCTAAAAAACAAACGAGCTGCCCGCCTCAAACGCCTGCCAGCGTTTACGCGACACAGACATAACTGATCAGAAGCTCTTCTCACAAGAAAACAAACACCACCAAAGTAACCTTGGTAACAAAGAATTTATTTTTTCGATGCTGTTTTTGTATTTACCGCAAAGTTTGTGATCAGAAATATGTGATGTGATAATACGTGTTCCAACTTTGAAACTTTAATTTCACAATTTCTTTTTTATTAATAAATAAATATATTTCATTTCAAGAAAGGGAACCATAACAAATTACACCTCATTCTAAATTGCAAACTCTATCCTGCTAAAAATAAACTCTTGATACCTGGAGATCAGAGAATTACTATGAACCACCTTTTGTACTTGATTCGAAAAAGGAACTGCCTTGGGAGTGAATTATCCAAATGTATCAAAGGCAAAAGACACAAACACGAGTTGATTCTCATAACCAACTATTTCATGCTTTGCAACCTTCTTAGACTCCTGTGAACAGAGAAATGAGTAAACTTTCATTTAGCATCATTCTAAAACTCAATGACTAAGAGGCTCTCTGGCTGAACTGATATATTCTATGTATGTTGATGTGTGTATTCTAGTTATGGGTGCAAACGAGCCGAGCAGCTCGTGAGCTACTCGAGCTCGGCTCGGGAAAAAGCTCGAAACGAGTCGAGCTTGAGCCTAAAACAAAGCTCGTTTAATTTATCGAGCTCGAGCTCGAGCCTAACATGTGAAGCTCGTTAGGCTCGTCGAGCCTAGTGTAATATTAGTTTTTTTTAATATTTGATAATATTTACCATTCATTTAAAGTTGTTTATTAAACGAGCCCCGAGCTCGAGCTTTACTTATCGAGCTCACGAGCTTAAATGAACTATTATTTTTATTTAACATATTAACTAATAAATACTAAACGAGCCGAGCCCGAGCCGAGCTCGAGCTCTTATAACTTAATCAAGCTCGAGTTCGAGCCTGATCGAGCTCGGGCTCGGCTCGTTTGCACCCCTAATTCTAGTGTATGCATCCATTGTTTGCTACGTGACGTAAAATTTACCCGACCCGAGTTGTGAATAGTAAGGTACAAGTAATCAGAGTACAAGCCTGCATATCATCAAAGGTAACTCACACAATATTTTTTGTAACTAACGTTTCTTTCGGCTGCTATATCTTGTGCCGTTGTGTTAGTATCATGCCAATACTATAACAAACCAAACTGGTACCGGCCCTCGCGGAATATTCCACTAGTTACAAATATTGTGTATTAACCATTCGTTTTGATGACAAAAGAGTTCAATGCACGTGGTTGTGGATGTCGTCGTGTTTGTATTTCTTGATTGGTCAATATTGTTGAACTTTTATCGTAAACACATGGTCTCGTAGTTGAATTTTTTCATTGACGGTTCATGCATTTGAATGTGCTTCAATTTAATGCTTATATTGTTTGGCTTTTATATGCGTTGTTTTTTTGTTAATAAAGATATTGTTGATTTTTCTTTCTCGTCCCGTAGCTTCAATTTAATGTAGCCTTTTCTTGTATTAATGTTATTGCAATGTTTACATGTTAGAGGACTAGTAGGGATGAGAATTAAACCCGAACCCGATGGGTAAACCCGAAACCCAACACATTTGGGACGGGTTTGGGGTCGGGTAATCGGGTATGGGTTCAGGTATGGGATTAGTTTTTATTTTTATTTTTCGCGGGTTTGGGACGAGTTTGGGATTTGATGATATACCCATTTACCCAACCCGATTACCCGATAAAGTATACCCGTTTACCCGATTAGATACCCCATGTAATTTCTTATATATCTTTTAAAATATGTATTCATAATATATCTAATTATTCATCTAGATTGTCATCTTCTTTTTCTTCAAAAAAAAAAAAAAAAAAACCAATTATTTGTGTATAATATGTGTTATCTATGTCTTTTAATGTTTTTGTATGCTTTAACTATTTTATATTTATACATTGTAATCATTTACATACATATTTGATAATGCTAAATGCATTGGTTAGTAGTCACGCAATAGATACCTCACAGGTTTTTAGTCAGATATACTCAATGGGTAAGTTTTTAAAATTAACGGTTTACCCGAAACCCGCGGGTATACCCGATACCCAACGGGTAATTACCCGATTTAAACCCGACAGGTTTTGAGACGGGTTTAGGACAAGCATACCTAATCGGGTATGGGGTTGGGATTACCTAAACCCGTCCCAAACCCGACCCATTGCCATCCCTAAGGACTAGACCAAAATAAAAGTAACTATTAACACAAATCAATCGTCAATAGTCACAGTCATAGTCAACAGTCAAAGAGTTATCTTTATGCATTTGTAATTATTTAGTAGTCTTAGTCAATAGTTCAGTCAATAGTTCAGTCAATAGTCCTCCTAAATTAAGTCATTGTATTAATGTTGTAACCATTATATAATCTTCTATGAATAATGAGAATTGTACATTTGATCAAATTCACTCTATTACATATTACTCTATATGGTATCAAGAGCCTAAAGCTCCCTTGAGCCAACCGATCCATCACATCTTTCGACAGCCTTCTGTCCGCAGCCCACACAGCCCTTTCATTTTTTTATCTGATTTGCAGCCTCAATGGCTCCCTTTTTTGTTCATCAATCGAACCGTAACTACAATCGGAATCCTTGTTCCTCAGCCTCAAACCCCTCATTACAAAACCAACCCTCCTCGTGGTCAAACAAATCCGCAACCCAAATGATGTGTGCAAATAAGTATATAAATAAATTTACCAAGTTAAAATCCTAGACTCCTCTAAAACCACACACTATCGGCAAGTGTACCGATTGCTAGTAGCAAGTAGGCAAGACCAGGTATCGAACCTAAGGACTTTATCTAACACTTTTGAAATTACTCCTAATGAATTACCTAATAAAATATTATTATTATTATTATTATTATTATTATTATTATTATTATTATTATTATTATTATTATTATATGGATTGATTGAGGGGTTTAAACTGAAATTAAAATAAACTAATTAAAACTAAATTACTAAATTAAACTAAGAAACTGAAAATAAACGAAAGCTGACAAACTGGGTTGAAACTCTAATGAGGAGAAGACTGGTAACCTGGGTAGAATCCCTAGACTCTGGTTATAAAAGCTGACCTATGTAATCCGGGTGGAGACCCTGTTCTCACCTAATAAACTTCCTGTCAAGGATAGTCGACTAGATTCAAGGCGGGACAAGTATTGAGATGCTAAAATGAAAGTGGATCGCCCCAGCGAAACCAAATCCCACAGTAATCCTTTAATCAACCACTCATGGATTGAAAACTCCCAAACTGTGAAGCAGACTTAACTAATACGAATGAAATCCTAGGAAAACTCTAAACACGAATAAGTAACCGGTCTCGCCCCAGCGATAACCAAACTACTAAACAATGCCTAGTTAGTCAACCTAGCAATCCCGAATTATATTCCTAACCTTCGGGAAGGGATTGCACACCTTAGCTAATTGATTTTAAAAACCTGTTATACTTGCGCTATTCCTAACTGCAAGAACTAGCTCGACAACAAAAGTTAATCAAACTAGAATGATTTCTAGATCTAGGGAATATTCCTATGTGCCTAGAACATCAAAACCAACAAACAAGTAATCAAATCAAAAAGCGCCAGTACACAAATATTCAAAATCAAACATAAAAATTAAATCATGTAACCCAACACATCCAAAACGGAAAACATAGGTCTTTAATTAAAAACCAAAATCTAGTTCATCATCCCAAGTCACCAATAAAAGGTTTAGCCTATAATATTTAGAAACATCTTCACAAAATTATTAAATATAGTTTTAATCATGTCTATAAAAATAAATAAATAAAAACTAAACCTAACCCAAGGCTCCTTGAATATTGATCTTTAACGCGTCCGTGGCCTTTTCTCCTTCCGTGCCCTTCTGCTCGTCACCGAAGCTTGGTTCGTCTACTCACTGTCTTCGTGCGATTGTAGAATGAATTAATAAATCCTTCATTCTGCCGTCCAATGTCAATATATCCATATCACATTAAACCGACTTTGTATTGTGATATTATTTTAGGCTTGGGCTTCGGCCCAAGTCACTACCTTTTTTTATATATATATTATATTATTATTATTATTATTATTATTATTATTATAACTCTATGTTCCTGGCTCGGTTGTTCTTGGCTCGACCAAAGTTTCTCGTTTACGCTCCGACGTCCATGAACACATGCTCTCTAGTGTTCGTGTCTTGATTAAAATTCTTTCCTTTTGAGCCCATTTTCCACGAACACCTGTAAAATAATAAAATAAATAAATACCTAATAAAAATGACACAAAACAAATAAAAACTTGACCAAATAATATACAAAATACATAGGAAAATAGATGTGTTTTACGACACATCAAACATCCCCACACTTAAACCTTTTTCGTCCCTGAAAAAGACTGCAATGGAATCATAATTAGAATTCTTGGTTTCAAAAACTTTTAGGTTCATTAATTAAGATCTAATTACGCATCAACCAAAAATTATCGGTATTGTTGTCCACCTAAACCCAACCACTAGCTAATCAGGCCCCAATCATGTATAGCAATTAAGTTCATATTATTACAATCAATCTATGGGTCTCACACTCAAGATATCCAGCTTCACCTAATCCCACCTCAAGCTTTCGAAGCAAAGGTTAAACCATATAGATATACCAACCACTGCAAACTAAACTCTCTAATGTATTAGAAATTAAATTTATGATGGATGATGGATGAAGTTTATGAGCTTAGACACATTTGTTTTTTTTTCATACCTAACCCAGAGGTTGTCTCAATCAGAGTCACCATCCCCAAGAGCGACAACATGAGCTTTGGTATTTTTTTTTTTTCAACTTGACCTCGAGGGAGTTTCGATCAGAGGCTTCAGTTGTTTTTTTTTTCTTTGGTCTAGCTCAATTGATGGACATGTGGATTTTTTTTTTTTGGCGCCACTTTTCACCGGATTTATTCTCATAAAAATGATCAAGTGTGCCATTTAATTAATAATACATATGGGCTTTCAACCTACAGTGGTACCTCTAATCACAATCAGCGGTTTCAGTTCTACCGTTTCTCCTAAGATGAGAACCCACAAGATTTCATGATTTATTAAGGTATATTAAGAACAATCCTAGGACCTTTCAAAGCTAGCTGGGCCTACCGACACATCTTAAGCAAACACGCTTTCAATCTATTTATATTCTCATATATATAATATTTTGAAAACCAAAAATCCCAATTTTACTATCATTTTCCATATAAAATGCACAAAAAATCAGGGACAATTTTTTTTCTTTTTCTTTTTTTTTCAATTTTTTTCTTTTTTTTCTTTTTGAAATAAAGACTCAACCTATACTAAAACGCAGTTCCCATCCCCACACTTAAAATTGCACATTGTCCTCAATGTGTAGCGACAAGGAACTAAAAATAAAGAAGATAAAAATAAATATAACAAGTAAAGTGGAACAGACTCCCCTGGTAATATTGCAGTAACATCATCGCAAAACGTGTCCTGAGCTGCCCCCATCCAAGTGCAAAGAAACCGTATTGCATTTCATTCGCGGTTGTAAGCAATATATCTTGCAAACAAAAACTCAAAAGACAAAACGTAAAATGAAATAAAAATAGACCGACGACTAGGAATGTCCTTTTACAAATAAAATATTATTGGATTGACCCCGCCTGAATGGAGATTGAGTACAGGCAGGACCATTCCAAATCTGCAATTAATAATACGGACAATCCCCACACTAGACACAAACCAAAAAATAAAAGAAAAATAAAATAAATAAAAACAAAATAAAATAGAGTCTACAAACTCTACAACTTGGGCGAATCCCCAAGTGTGCATATAAACGACTAATGATTCATTGGTGGGAGGTCAATTTCCTCCTCTTCGACCTCTGCATTCGGTCCCTCTACGTAATGCTTCAACCTGTGACCGTTTACCTTCCAACTACGACCATTTTCACTCTCACATTCCACTGTACCGTACGGAAAAACCTGCTTAATCACATATGGACCTGACCACCGGGACATAAGCTTTCCTGGAAACAATCTAAGACGGGAATTGTATTGCAAGACCTTATCCCCACACTTGAACTCTTTAATCACCTTCAAGTGCTTGTCATGCAATTTCTTAGTACGCTCTTTATACCCCCAAGATCTCATATACGCCTAATCTCTCAATTCTTCCAATTCATTCAATTGAAGGTACCTATGTTTTCCCGCACTATCCAAATCAAGATTCACCTTCTTCAACACCCAATAAGCTTTATGCTCCAATTCAACCGGCAAATGGCATGCTTTGCCATAGACTAACCTAAACGGGGTGGTGCCTAAAGGTGTTTTATAAGCAGTACGAAAGGCCCACAAAGCATCATCTAGGTTATCTGACCAATCTTTCGGTTATGTCCTACGGTTTTCTCTAGGATTCTTTTGATCCCACGATTTGTATTCTCCACTTGACCACTCGTTTGTGGATGATAGGCTGTAGAAGTCCGATGGGTGACCCCATAACGCTTCAAAACCTTATCCATCTGATCATTACAGAAGTAGGTACCACGATCACTAATCAACGACTTAGGTGTACCGAACCTAGCAAACAACTTCTTAAGAAATCTCACAACAACCCGTGCATCATTTGTAGGTAAGGCTTGCGCCTCCACCCACTTAGACAAATAATCAACCGCAACAAGGATGTATCTATTCCCTCTAGAGACGGCGAACGGACCCATAAAATCGATGCCCCACATATCAAATATTTCAAGTACTTGAATGGGATTTTGAGGCATCTCATTTCGGGATGAGATATTTCCGGCCCTTTGACAAGCGTCACAACGCTTCACGAACTCATAAGCATCCTTAAAGATGGTCGGCCAATAAAAACCCACATCGAACACGCGTTTAGCGGTATTGGTGGCTCCAAAGTGACCACTAGCCCGACCCTCATGACACTCTCTAAGGATATCAACAATCTCAGATCCAAACACACATCTCCTCATAACCTGATCTGCACCTAGCCTATACAAATACGGATCCTCCCAAAAGTAATACTTAGAATCAGCTATCAACTTCTTTTTCTCTTGTAAAGGGATTTTGTCTCTAAACTCACCTGAAACTAAGTAATTTGCCATATCGGCATACCATGGGAAGTCATTACGCTTAGAAGAAGCTAATGCCATCAAACTCTCATGAGGAAAATCATCCCTAATCCTCTCTTCCCTATGCTTTTCTAAATCAGGGTTTTCTAAACGGGACAGATGGTCTGCAGCTACGTTCTCAGCTCCACTTTTATCCCTAATCTCTATATCAAATTCCTGAAGCAACAAGATCCACCTAATGAGTCTAGGTTTTGCATCCTTCTTAGAGAAAAGGTGCCTAAGAGCAGAGTGATCAGTAAAGATGATAGTTTTAGAAAGCACAAGATACGCACGAAATTTATCACAAGCAAACACCACAGCTAACAACTCCTTCTCTGTTGTGGTGTAGTTCACTTGGGCATCATTTAGTGTTTTGCTAGCGTAGTAAATGGGATGGAAATGTTTATCTCTACGCTGGCCCAACACAGCCCCAACAGCAAAGTCGCTCGCATCACACATAATCTCGAAAGGAAGACTCCAATCGGGAGCGACAAGAATAGGAGCACTCACTAACCGCTCCTTCAACAACTCAAACGCCTTGACACATTCAGTAGAAAATTCAAATGGTCGATCTTTCTCTAAAAGTTGGGTCATCGGGCGAGCAATTTTAGAAAAATCCTTAATGAAATGCCTATAGAATCCCGCATGACCCAAGAAACTACGAATGGATTTCACAGAAGTAGGCGGCAGGAGTTTGGAAATGGTGTCGATTTTGGCTCTATCAACCTCAATTCCCGCCTTTGAAATCTTGTGCCCAAGCACAATACCCTCACGAACCATGAAGTGACACTTTTCCCAATTAAACATCAAGTTCGTTTGTTCACACCTAGCAAGCACACGCTCTAAATTGCGCAAACAATGATCAAAAGAATTCCCAAACACAGAAAAATCATCCATAAAAACCTCCATGGAATCCTCGATCAACTCATGAAAAATAGCCACCATACATCGCTGAAAAGTACCTGGAGCGTTGCATAACCCGAATGGCATACGCTGGTAGGCAAAGGTACCAAAAGGGCATATGAAAGTGGTTTTCTCCTGATCCTTAGGTGCAATGGGGATCTGGAAATAACCTGAGAAGCCGTCAAAAAAACAATAGAATTGGTGACCTGAGAACCGCTCGAGCATCTGATCAATGAAAGGAAAGGGAAAATGGTCCTTACGAGTGGCATCATTGAGTTTGCGATAATCAATGCAAACTCTCCAACCAGTCACTGTCCTAGTGGGTATGAGTTCATTTTTCTCATTTGTGACAACCGTCATACCCCCTTTCTTGGGGACAACCTGGACAGGACTCACCCAAGATGAATCAGAGATAGGATAAATAAGACCTGCATCTAATAACTTAATCACCTCCTTCTTCACTACCTCTTGCATATTGGGATTTAGCCTTCTCTGAGGCTGAACTACAGGCTTAAACTCCTCCTGCATGAAAATCTTATGCGTACAAAATGAAGGGTGAATACCCTTTATATCAATAAGCTTCCATGCAATAGCCTGTTTGTGTGCCTTCAGTACACACATCAACTTACTCTTCTCCTCCTCTGTCAACTCAGCAGATATGATGACAGGCAACTGAGAACCCTCACCCAAGAATGCATACTCCAGATGAGATGGTAGCTCCTTAAGTTCTAAGGATGGGGGCGTCTCAACAGATGGTGCTTCCACAGGTATCTCATCATCAATAACCTCAAAAACCTGGGAACTCTCAACAGACAGAAAAGGCTGCACAGTGGGTGCAGTCGGATCCTGCTCAAGATCCAGCTCAGTCATCTCAATGCACCCTTGAAGTGGTGAATCTAGCAGTTGTGTATCAAGGGTGTCTCTCTCGCAGAGTGGAGTGAGAAAGCGCCCAACATGTGACATAAACGAGTCAATGAAATAAAGAGTGTCATCATGCTGGCCAGTGTGCTTCATTGAGTTTTGGATATCAAAAGTGACCTACTCGTCATTAACCCGAAGGGTCAATTTACTGTCATAAACATCAACAATGGCACGAGCTGTAGCTAAAAATGGACGACCAAGAATGAGTGGAACCTGTGAATCCTCATCCATATCAAGAATAACAAAATCAACCGGGAAAACAAATTTATCAACTTTAACGAGCATGTTTTCCACAATCCCCAGAGGAAACTTCACCGAACGGTCGGCGAGCTAAATACTCATGCGAGTAGGAGAGAGGTCTCCAATATTAAGCTTAGCATAAACTGAATAAGGCATCAAGTTAATGCTAGCTCCCAGATCAGCAAGAGCATTTCTGACAGGAAGATTTCCTATCAGACAGGGAAGAGTGAAACTCCCGGGATCAGACATCTTCTGAGGTAGTTTATTCTGCAAGACTGCAGAACACTCCTCAGAAAGAGTAACAGTAGAGATGTCCTCAAGTTTCTTCTTATTGGTGAGCAAATTTTTCAGAAACTTGGCATATTTAGGCATCTTCGAAAGTGCCTCAACAAATGGAAGGTTCACATGGAGTTTTTTAAGCATCTCCAAGAACCTAGAATACTGCTCAGAATCATCAGCACGCACAAGACGACCTGGAAACGGTGGTTTAGGCTTATAAACACGCACTGGAACTTCCTCTTTCTTACCCTCACTTGAACCACTGGACTGTGCTGTACTTTCTGGGACTAGCCTATTTTGCACTTTGCCAGTTGGGGTCTCTAACTCAATTTCCTCATCTACAGACTCCTCAACATCAACCTGTGGTGGATCAACTACCCCCTTCCCACTCCTAGTGATAACAGCTTTGGCCTGAGCCTGTCTAAAAGCAGAAGTAGATGAATTAGGATTAGTAACTGTGTTACTAGGAAGGGCTCCTGGTGGTCTCTGGCTAACCTGATTAGCTAATTCTCCTACTTTGGCCTCTAGGTTTTGAAACGCAGCTTGTTGACCTTTCATAAAAGCTTCATTCTCAGCAAGTTTTGACTGAATGTTACTAAGAATCTGGGACTGGTTCTCTAGAATGGTAGTAAGGTCAGACTCAGTACGACTAGTGGGACCCCAGAGTTGGGAGCTTGGAACAGATTTTGGCGAGGTTGGTATCTAGAAGAGTTACCCCCTTGCCAGTTGGAGTTCTGATTTCTCCAGTTGGAGCTCGAGTTGGAAGTGTAGTTTTGATAAGGTGGTTTAAGCCACCCAGAATTTAGAGAATCTACATGTTCCTGACTCTGAATTGGACACTCAAATGTGTCATGACCCCCCTACATATTTCACACCTATCTAACCTCATCTGAAGATCTCTCACTTGCTTAGTTAGATTCTCAATCACCGCAGCTAGACCAGTATCAGGTGCAATCTGATAAACACCTCGGGTAGTAGGAGAGGTGTTACTAGTCATGGGATTTGAATTCCCAACAGTATGCTTTGGTGGTCTCTCAGAATGAGCAAAACTCTCAAATAACTCATTAGCTGCATCAATATCCATTTTCTCCATGAAATTACCCTGTGCAGCTGTATTAAAATGAACTCGAGTCTCAAAAGTGAGGCCATTGTAGAATTTCTCCACAAGGGCCCAGTCAGAAAGACCATGATGAGGGCATCGGCTCAGTAGGGTCTGGAAACGCTCCCAAGCCATATAGTATGGCTCTTCGGGATCCATACGGAATGAGTGAATCTGCTCCCTAATGCGGGAATCCTTGGAAGCTGGGTATGTGGCATACTGATGTGTGTAAATGTATATATAAAAATAACACAAGTTTTAATTAAAACGACTCACCTAAAAACTACACACACACGGCAAGTGTACCGGTCGTAAAGCAGTAAACAGATAAGACCGAGTATCGAACCCAAAGACGCGAATGCAACTCTAGATCACAACCTATACCGAATACTAGCCTAAATAAATATATACTTATGTGGGGGGTATTTTAAACTATTAATTACAAACTTAATTAAAATAGATTAAACTTAACTTAACTTGACAACTAATGGGAACTTAAGGAACTAGAGAAATTAGGTAGGAAGGAGGCTGGTAACCTGGGTAGAATCCCTAGACTCTGGTTATAAAAGCTGACCTATGTAATCCGGTTGGAGACCATGTTCTCATCTAACAAACCTCCTGTCAAGGATAGTCAACTGGACTCAAGGCGGGACAAGTGTTGAGATGCTAAAATGAAAGTGGATCGCCCCAGCGAAACCAAATCCCACAGTAATCCTTTAATCAACCACTCTTGGATCGAAAACTCCCAAACTGTGAAGCAGACTTAACTAATACAAATGAAATCCTAGGAAAACTCTAAACACGAATAAGTAACCGGCCTCTCCCTAGCGATAACCAAACTACCAAACAATGCCTAGTTAGTCAACCTGGCAATCCCGAATTATATTCCTAACTTTCGGGAAGGGATTGCACACCTTAGCTAACTGACTTTAAAAACCTGTTAAACTTGCGCTATTCCTAACTGCAAGAACTAGCTCGACAACAAAAGTTAATCAAACTAGAATGATTTCTAGATCTAGGAGATATTCCAATGTGCCTAGAACATCAAAACCAACAAACAAGTATTCAAATCAAGAAGCGCCAGTACACAAATATTCAAAATCAAACATAAAAATTAAATCATGTAACCCAACACATCCAAAACGAAAAACATAGGTCTTTAATTAAAAACCAAAATCTAGTTCATCATCCCAAGCCACCAATAAAAGGTTTAGCCTATAATATTTAAAGACATCACAAAATAAATAAAAATAGTTTTAATCATGTCTATAGAAAAAATAAATAAAAACTGAACCTAACCCAAGGCTCGTTGGCTCTTGATCTTTAACGTGCCCGTGGCCTTTTCTCCTTCCGTGCCCTTTCGCTCGTCACCGTAGTTGGCCGGTGCACTTTTTGCGATTGAATTGTTGTCGTAGAATGAATGTCTTTTTTTTCATTAATATGCCGTAACACATTATATATCAATCCTATTTTTTTTTTTTTACCGACATAGTATTTTTTTGTTTAGGTTTTGGCTTGGGCTTCGGCCCAAGTCACTTGTCTTTTTTTTTTTCTTTTTTTTATTATTATTGTTATTACATGTTTTTGGCTCGACCAAAGTTTCTCGTTTACGCTCCGACGTCCATGAACACCGGCTTTCAAGTGCTCGTGTTTCAATTAAAATTCTTTCTTTTTAAGCTCATTTTCCACGAACACCTACAAAAATATAAAAACGAGTACTAAGAGTACCAAAAACTAATAAAAACTATACAATGATAAAAATAGGTCAACAAACGAATACACGTCTAAAATTACTAAAAACTATATACAAAAGACTCAATTTATAACTCAAAATTAATAGGAGAATAGATGTGTTTTACGACACATCAAACATCCCCACACTTAAACCTTTATCGTCCCTGAAAAAGACTGCAATGGAATCATAATTAGAAATCTTGGTTTCAAAAGCTTTCAGGTTCATTAATTATGATCTAATTACGCATCAACCAAAACTGTCGGTATTGTTGTCCACCTAAACCCAACCACTAGCTAATCAGGCCCCAATCATGTAAAGCAATTAAGTTCATATTGTTACAATCAATCTAGGGGTCTCACACTCAAGAAATCGAGCTTCACCTAATCCCACCTCAAGCTTTCGAAGCAAAGGTTAAACCATATAGATTTACCAACCACTGCAAACTAAACTCCCTAATGTATTAGAAATTAAATTTATGATGGATGATGGATGATGTTTATGAGCTTAGACACTTTTTTTTTCATACCTAACCCAGAGGTTGTCTCAATCAGAGTCACCATCCCCAAGAGCGACAGCATGAGCTTTGGTATTTTTTTTTTTTCGGTCTAGCTCAATTGATGGACATGTGGATTTTTTTTTTTTGGGCGCCACTTTTCACCGGATTTATTCTCATAAAAAGGATCAAGTGTGCCATTTAATTAATAATACATATGGGCTTTCAACCTACAGTGGTACCTCTAATTACTATCAGCGGTTTCAGTTCTACCGTTTCTCCTAAGATGAGAACCCACAAGTTTTCATGATTTATTAAGGTATATTAAGAACAATCCTAGGACCTTTCAAAGCTAGCTGGGCCTACCGACACATCTTAAGCAAACACGCTTTCAATCTATTTATATTCTCATATATATAATATTTTGAAAACCAAAAATCCCAATTTTACTATCATTTTCCATATAAAATGCAAACTTCAAAATCAGGGACATTTTTTTTTTCATTTTTTTGATTTTTTTTTTTTTTTTTGAAAATACAGACTCAAACTATACTAAAACGCAGTTCCCATCCCCACACTTAAAATTGCACATTGTCCTCAATGTGTAGCGACGAGGAACTAAAAATAAAGCAGAATAATAAAAAATATATAACAAGTAAAGTGGAACAGACTCCCCTGGTAATACTGTGATGTAATCCTTGCAATGCGTGTCCTGAGTTGTCCCATCCAAATGTATAGCAACCGTATAGCATTTCATTCGCGGCTGCATTAATAACCTACAAAACAAACACTAAAAAGACAAAAAGTAAAACGGAAAAAAAAAACACAACTGTGTTGGGATGGCTGTTTATAAAAATGATTTTTAAAGGGTCGCCTCGTCCGAATGGAGATTGAGTACGGACGAGAAGATCCCACTATGAAAAGAATGCAGACCATCCCCACATTTAGACTCAAATAAAGACACAAACTAAAATTAATAAACAAAACACCTACAAACTCTACAACTTGAAAAAACCAAAGTATTAATCAGGTGGCTTATATTTAATCCAACCCATGTCCAACCCGTTCAATTCTTTTCGTTCACCATTGTTAGTCAAAAAACAATTGGTGAAAATATAAAGACGTTTGAGAAATTCAAACGGGTTGGGCCACCTATCCCTAGACTTACCTGGACCAAACCTGATATGTGGGTGTGGCTTGTGATTCTGGTCCATGTAACTGCGAGCCTTCTCCCGTGGTGGTGGCCATGGTGGTGGCAATGTAATATCCAATGCCTGCACGGGCGGGCTGTGGTGTTCTTCTTCTTCCACCACTACTTCTTTCTTATTTTCCTTTTTTGGTGACTCCTGAATTTCCACAGTTAGGCATCCTCTCAATAGTGCCTCTAAGATATCGAGGTCACCTACTGGGTCAAAATTTTTGTCTACTTCTTGAGCTGACAAATCAACCAACTCATCACCAAACTCTGCTTCCCAATCAGCTGCTTCTTCAAGCAGGTCAGTGGTGTCTTCCTCTTCTACCACTTCTTCCTCAAACAGCCAGCCTGTGGATTCTGAAAAATCCATATCTTCCTCAGCCTCCTCTATCTTTTCCGTGATGGCTTTCCTGTACGTGTCCCACTCTACCCTTTCTATCTCCTCATCATCACTCCAGACATCCGCCTCCCAAGGATATGCTGCTGAACTAGAGATCTGGCAAGGCTGCTCATCCTGCTGAACCAAAGGTGGGACTAAGGCGTCCATTATGGTCTCTGGCTCTAACCCTGAATCCTGCAAAATATCATCCTCACAAGACAAGTGTAAAGAATCATATGGATCAGTTAAATCATGCACAGAATCAGATGAGTAAGGACAAACAGTTTCAGCAACGGGCCTAATGCAATCAGGTAATGTAAATGTTTCCATCTCGTCTGGGTCATCATTTGTGAAATAAACCTGCTGAACTGGAGGTGGGACTTCAACGTCCATTATGGTCTTCAGTTCATCCACCCGAGCCTCTAGCCTTTTAAGTGCCGCATCTTGTTCCCTCAAATAGTCGGTGCGCTTGGATAGCGAAGAATACATATCCTCGAGCATGAGCTGTTGATTAGCAAGGAAGGCGGCAAGGTCGGGTCTAGTGTGAGACGAGACATCCCGATAATCGGGACGTGGATACAAATGTTGGCTAGGTGGATACTCTGACGAGCTACCACCATGCCTTTCCTCATACATCTCATCTTGTAGACGATCAAGCCGACTTTTTATTCTATCTAGTGACTCAGATGTTGCAGGGTTAAACCACCTGTTTGCCTGTGGGTATGAAGGCTGGTGTAACTGATATGGCTGCGGCTGCAAATACGTGTTAGAATAATAATCTGTGGAATACCCCGATGAATATGAATGAGGGCATCTTATGGTAAAGTGGGGTCCTCCACAGATCTCGCACATGATAAAAAAAAATTATATTACGAATAAATAAAATAATAATAATAAGAAAATAAATAAAAACAAAAATTATTCACAAAAGAGTAGACCAGAAACGGATCGGATAGTTCTCAAGAGTGCCAATTGCGTCCCCGGCAACGGCGCCAAAAACTTGATGTGTGTAAATGTATATATAAAAATAACACAAGTTTTAATTAAAACGACTCACCTAAAAACTACACACGCACGGCAAGTGTACCGGTCGTAAAGCAGTAAACAGATAAGACCGAGTATCGAACCCAAAGACGCGAATGCAACTCTAGATCACAACCTATACCGAATACTAGCCTAAATAAATATATACTTATGTGGGGGGTATTTTAAACTATTAATTACAAACTTAATTAAAATAGATTAAACTTAACTTAACTTGACAACTAATGGGAACTTAAGGAACTAGAGAAATTAGGTAGGAAGGAGGCTGGTAACCTGGGTAGAATCCCTAGACTCTGGTTATAAAAGCTGACCTATGTAATCCGGTTGGAGACCATGTTCTCATCTAACAAACCTCCTGTCAAGGATAGTCAACTGGACTCAAGGCAGGACAAGTGTTGAGATGCTAAAATGAAAGTGGATCGCCCCAGCGAAACCAAATCCCACAGTAATCCTTTAATCAACCACTCTTGGATCGAAAACTCCCAAACTGTGAAGCAGACTTAACTAATACGAATGAAATCCTAGGAAAACTCTAAACACGAATAAGTAACCGGCCTCGCCCTAGCGATAACCAAACTACCAAACAATGCCTAGTTAGTCAACCTGGCAATCCCGAATTATATTCCTAACCTTCGGGAAGGGATTGCACACCTTAGCTAACTGACTTTAAAAACCTGTTAAACTTGCGCTATTCCTAACTGCAAGAACTAGCTCGACAACAAAAGTTAATCAAACTAGAATGATTTCTAGATCTAGGAGATATTCCTATGTGCCTAGAACATCAAAACCAACAAACAAGTATTCAAATCAAGAAGCGCCAGTACACAAATATTCAAAATCAAACATAAAAATTAAATCATGTAACCCAACACATCCAAAACGAAAAACATAGGTCTTTAATTAAAAACCAAAATCTAGTTCATCATCCCAAGCCACCAATAAAAGGTTTAGCCTATAATATTTAAAGACATCACAAAATAAATAAAAATAGTTTTAATCATGTCTATAGAAAAAATAAATAAAAACTGAACCTAACCCAAGGCTCGTTGGCTCTTGATCTTTAACGTGCCCGTGGCCTTTTCTCCTTCCGTGCCCTTTCGCTCGTCACCGTAGTTGGCCGGTGCACTTTTTGCGATTGAATTGTTGTCGTAGAATGAATGTCTTTTTTTTTCATTAATATGCCGTAACACATTATATATCAATCCTATTTTTTTTTTTTTACCGACATAGTATTTTTTTTGTTTAGGTTTTGGCTTGGGCTTCGGCCCAAGTCACTTGTCTTTTTTTTTTTTTTTTTTTTATTATTATTGTTATTACATGTTTTTGGCTTGACCAAAGTTTCTCGTTTACGCTCCGACGTCCATGAACACCGGCTTTCAAGTGCTCGTGTTTCAATTAAAATTCTTTCTTTTTAAGCTCATTTTCCACGAACACCTACAAAAATATAAAAACGAGTACTAAGAGTACCAAAAACTAATAAAAACTATACAATGATAAAAATAGGTCAACAAACGAATACACGTCTAAAATTACTAAAAACTATATACAAAAGACTCAATTTATAACTCAAAATACATAGGAGAATAGATGTGTTTTACGACACATCAAACATCCCCACACTTAAACCTTTATCGTCCCTGAAAAAGACTGCAATGGAATCATAATTAGAAATCTTGGTTTCAAAAGCTTTCAGGTTCATTAATTATGATCTAATTACGCATCAACCAAAACTGTCGGTATTGTTGTCCACCTAAACCCAACCACTAGCTAATCAGGCCCCAATCATGTAAAGCAATTAAGTTCATATTGTTACAATCAATCTAGGGGTCTCACACTCAAGAAATCGAGCTTCACCTAATCCCACCTCAAGCTTTCGAAGCAAAGGTTAAACCATATAGATTTACCAACCACTGCAAACTAAACTCCCTAATGTATTAGAAATTAAATTTATGATGGATGATGGATGATGTTTATGAGCTTAGACACTTTTTTTTTCATACCTAACCCAGAGGTTGTCTCAATCAGAGTCACCATCCCCAAGAGCGACAGCATGAGCTTTGGTATTTTTTTTTTTCGGTCTAGCTCAATTGATGGACATGTGGATTTTTTTTTTTTGGGCGCCACTTTTCACCGGATTTATTCTCATAAAAAGGATCAAGTGTGCCATTTAATTAATAATACATATGGGCTTTCAACCTACAGTGGTACCTCTAATTACTATCAGCGGTTTCAGTTCTACCGTTTCTCCTAAGATGAGAACCCACAAGTTTTCATGATTTATTAAGGTATATTAAGAACAATCCTAGGACCTTTCAAAGCTAGCTGGGCCTACCGACACATCTTAAGCAAACACGCTTTCAATCTATTTATATTCTCATATATATAATATTTTGAAAACCAAAAATCCCAATTTTACTATCATTTTCCATATAAAATGCAAACTTCAAAATCAGGGACATTTTTTTTTTCATTTTTTTGATTTTTTTTTTTTTTTGAAAATACAGACTCAAACTATACTAAAACGCAGTTCCCATCCCCACACTTAAAATTGCACATTGTCCTCAATGTGTAGCGACGAGGAACTAAAAATAAAGCAGAATAATAAAAAATATATAACAAGTAAAGTGGAACAGACTCCCCTGGTAATACTGTGATGTAATCCTTGCAATGCGTGTCCTGAGTTGTCCCATCCAAATGTATAGCAACCGTATAGCATTTCATTCGCGGCTGCATTAATAACCTACAAAACAAACACTAAAAAGACAAAAAGTAAAACGGAAAAAAAAAACACAACTGTGTTGGGATGGCTGTTTATAAAAATGATTTTTAAAGGGTCGCCTCGTCCGAATGGAGATTGAGTACGGACGAGAAGATCCCACTATGAAAAGAATGCAGACCATCCCCACATTTAGACTCAAATAAAGACACAAACTAAAATTAATAAACAAAACACCTACAAACTCTACAACTTGAAAAAACCAAAGTATTAATCAGGTGGCTTATATTTAATCCAACCCATGTCCAACCCGTTCAATTCTTTTCGTTCACCATTGTTAGTCAAAAAACAATTGGTGAAAATATAAAGACGTTTGAGAAATTCAAACGGGTTGGGCCACCTATCCCTAGACTTACCTGGACCAAACCTGATATGTGGGTGTGGCTTGTGATTCTGGTCCATGTAACTGCGAGCCTTCTCCCGTGGTGGTGGCCATGGTGGTGGCAATGTAATATCCAATGCCTGCACGGGCGGGCTGTGGTGTTCTTCTTCTTCCACCACTACTTCTTTCTTATTTTCCTTTTTTGGTGACTCCTGAATTTCCACAGTTAGGCATCCTCTCAATAGTGCCTCTAAGATATCGAGGTCACCTACTGGGTCAAAATTTTTGTCTACTTCTTGAGCTGACAAATCAACCAACTCATCACCAAACTCTGCTTCCCAATCAGCTGCTTCTTCAAGCAGGTCAGTGGTGTCTTCCTCTTCTACCACTTCTTCCTCAAACAGCCAGCCTGTGGATTCTGAAAAATCCATATCTTCCTCAGCCTCCTCTATCTTTTCCGTGATGGCTTTCCTGTACGTGTCCCACTCTACCCTTTCTATCTCCTCATCATCACTCCAGACATCCGCCTCCCAAGGATATGCTGCTGAACTAGAGATCTGGCAAGGCTGCTCATCCTGCTGAACCAAAGGTGGGACTAAGGCGTCCATTATGGTCTCTGGCTCTAACCCTGAATCCTGCAAAATATCATCCTCACAAGACAAGTGTAAAGAATCATATGGATCAGTTAAATCATGCACAGAATCAGATGAGTAAGGACAAACAGTTTCAGCAACGGGCCTAATGCAATCAGGTAATGTAAATGTTTCCATCTCGTCTGGGTCATCATTTGTGAAATAAACCTGCTGAACTGGAGGTGGGACTTCAACGTCCATTATGGTCTTCAGTTCATCCACCCGAGCCTCTAGCCTTTTAAGTGCCGCATCTTGTTCCCTCAAATAGTCGGTGCGCTTGGATAGCGAAGAATACATATCCTCGAGCATGAGCTGTTGATTAGCAAGGAAGGCGGCAAGGTCGGGTCTAGTGTGAGACGAGACATCCCGATAATCGGGACGTGGATACAAATGTTGGCTAGGTGGATACTCTGACGAGCTACCACCATGCCTTTCCTCATACATCTCATCTTGTAGACGATCAAGCCGACTTTTTATTCTATCTAGTGACTCAGATGTTGCAGGGTTAAACCACCTGTTTGCCTGTGGGTATGAAGGCTGGTGTAACTGATATGGCTGCGGCTGCAAATACGTGTTAGAATAATAATCTGTGGAATACCCCGATGAATATGAATGAGGGCATCTTATGGTAAAGTGGGGTCCTCCACAGATCTCGCACATGATAAAAAAAAATTATATTACGAATAAATAAAATAATAATAATAAGAAAATAAATAAAAACAAAAATTATTCACAAAAGAGTAGACCAGAAACGGATCGGATAGTTCTCAAGAGTGCCAATTGCGTCCCCGGCAACGGCGCCAAAAACTTGATGTGTGTAAATGTATATATAAAAATAACACAAGTTTTAATTAAAACGACTCACCTAAAAACTACACACGCACGGCAAGTGTACCGGTCGTAAAGCAGTAAACAGATAAGACCGAGTATCGAACCCAAAGACGCGAATGCAACTCTAGATCACAACCTATACCGAATACTAGCCTAAATAAATATATACTTATGTGGGGGGTATTTTAAACTATTAATTACAAACTTAATTAAAATAGATTAAACTTAACTTAACTTGACAACTAATGGGAACTTAAGGAACTAGAGAAATTAGGTAGGAAGGAGGCTGGTAACCTGGGTAGAATCCCTAGACTCTGGTTATAAAAGCTGACCTATGTAATCCGGTTGGAGACCATGTTCTCATCTAACAAACCTCCTGTCAAGGATAGTCAACTGGACTCAAGGCAGGACAAGTGTTGAGATGCTAAAATGAAAGTGGATCGCCCCAGCGAAACCAAATCCCACAGTAATCCTTTAATCAACCACTCTTGGATCGAAAACTCCCAAACTGTGAAGCAGACTTAACTAATACGAATGAAATCCTAGGAAAACTCTAAACACGAATAAGTAACCGGCCTCGCCCTAGCGATAACCAAACTACCAAACAATGCCTAGTTAGTCAACCTGGCAATCCCGAATTATATTCCTAACCTTCGGGAAGGGATTGCACACCTTAGCTAACTGACTTTAAAAACCTGTTAAACTTGCGCTATTCCTAACTGCAAGAACTAGCTCGACAACAAAAGTTAATCAAACTAGAATGATTTCTAGATCTAGGAGATATTCCTATGTGCCTAGAACATCAAAACCAACAAACAAGTATTCAAATCAAGAAGCGCCAGTACACAAATATTCAAAATCAAACATAAAAATTAAATCATGTAACCCAACACATCCAAAACGAAAAACATAGGTCTTTAATTAAAAACCAAAATCTAGTTCATCATCCCAAGCCACCAATAAAAGGTTTAGCCTATAATATTTAAAGACATCACAAAATAAATAAAAATAGTTTTAATCATGTCTATAGAAAAAATAAATAAAAACTGAACCTAACCCAAGGCTCGTTGGCTCTTGATCTTTAACGTGCCCGTGGCCTTTTCTCCTTCCGTGCCCTTTCGCTCGTCACCGTAGTTGGCCGGTGCACTTTTTGCGATTGAATTGTTGTCGTAGAATGAATGTCTTTTTTTTTCATTAATATGCCGTAACACATTATATATCAATCCTATTTTTTTTTTTACCGACATAGTATTTTTTTGTTTAGGTTTTGGCTTGGGCTTCGGCCCAAGTCACTTGTCTTTTTTTTTTTTCTTTTTTTTATTATTATTGTTATTACATGTTTTTGGCTCGACCAAAGTTTCTCGTTTACGCTCCGACGTCCATGAACACCGGCTTTCAAGTGCTCGTGTTTCAATTAAAATTCTTTCTTTTTAAGCTCATTTTCCACGAACACCTACAAAAATATAAAAACGAGTACTAAGAGTACCAAAAACTAATAAAAACTATACAATGATAAAAATAGGCCAACAAACGAATACACGTCTAAAATTACTAAAAACTATATACAAAAGACTCAATTTATAACTCAAAATACATAGGAGAATAGATGTGTTTTACGACACATCACATACACTGAAAGTGCAAACCACGATGGAGTTACTAATGGATAGCAAATAACCTAGGACTAAAAGCACAAGTAGCACAGATAATCGCAGGCAGATCCAGCAAGCATAAATAAGCAAAACAAAACAAGTAAAATAAAAAAGTGCAAGTAAAAAGTCCCCGGCAACGGCGCCAAAAACTTGATGTGTGCAAATAAGTATATAAATAAATTTACCAAGTTAAAATCCTAGACTCCTCTAAAACCACACACTATCGGCAAGTGTACCGATCGCTAGTAGCAAGTAGGCAAGACCAGGTATCGAACCTAAGGACTTTATCTAACACTTTTGAAATTACTCCTAATGAATTACCTGATAAAATATTATTATTATTATTATTATATGGATTGATTGATTGGGGGGTTTAAACTGAAATTAAAATAAACTAATTAAAACTAAATTACTAAATTAAACTAAGAAACTGAAAATAAACGAAAGCTGACAAACTGGGTTGAAACTCTAATGAGGAGAAGACTGGTAACCTGGGTAGAATCCCTAGACTCTGCTTATAAAAGCTGACCTATGTAATCCGGGTGGAGACCCTGTTCTCACCTAATAAACTTCCTGTCAAGGATAGTCGACTAGATTCAAGGCGGGACAAGTATTGAGATGCTAAAATGAAAGTGGATCGACCCAGCGAAACCAAATCCCACAATAATCCTTTAATCAACCACTCTTGGATTGAAAACTCCCAAACTGTGAAGCAGACTTAACTAATACGAATGAAATCCTAGGAAAACTCTAAACACGAATAAGTAACCGGTCTCGCCCCAGCGATAACCAAACTACTAAACAATGCCTAGTTAGTCAACCTAGCAATCCCGAATTATATTCCTAACCTTCGGGAAAGGATTGCACACCTTAGCTAATTGATTTTAAAAACCTGTTAAACTTGCGCTATTCCTAACTGCAAGAACTAGCTCGACAACAAAAGTTAATCAAACTAGAATGATTTCTAGATCTAGGGAATATTCCTATGTGCCTAGAACATCAAAACCAACAAACAAGTAATCAAATCAAAAAGCGCCAGTACACAAATATTCAAAATCAAACATAAAAATTAAATAATGTAACCCAACACATCCAAAACGGAAAACATAGGTCTTTAATTAAAAACCAAAATCTAGTTCATCATCCCAAGTCACCAATAAAAGGTTTAGCCTATAATATTTAGAAACATCTTCATAAAATTATTAAATATAGTTTTAATCATGTCTATAAAAATAAATAAATAAAAACTAAACCTAACCCAAGGCTCCTTGAATATTGATCTTTAACGTGTCCGTGGCCTTTTCTCCTTCCGTGCCCTTCTGCTCATCACCGTAGCTTGGTTCATCTACTCACTGTCTTCGTGCGATTGTAGAATGAATTAATAAATCCTTCATTCTGCCGTCCAATGTCAATATATCCATATCACATTAAACCGACTTTGTATTGTGATATTATTTTAGGCTTGGGCTTCGGCCCAAGTCACTACCTTTTTTTTTATATATTATATTATATTATATTATTATTATTATTATTATTATTATTATTATTATTATTATTATTATAACTCTATGTTCCTAGCTCGGTTGTTCTTGGCTCGACCAAAGTTTCTCGTTTACGCTCCGACGTCCATGAACACATGCTCTCTAGTGTTCGTGTCTTGATTAAAATTCTTTCCTTTTGAGCCCATTTTCCACGAACACCTGTAAAATAATAAAATAAATAAATACCTAATAAAAATGACACAAAACAAATAAAAACTTGACATTGGACGGCAGAATGAAGGATTTATTAATTACATTCACTGGCGTAGCTTTTAAGGGGCGGGGAGGGGCGGCCGACCCCCCCGAATTTTCGCTCAGAAGTTTTGATTATATAGTATTAGTATAGAAATTTTTGGGTATATACGGTTTCGACCCCCCGAAACAAGTGATTTCCGACCCCCCGGTGACTTCCGACCCCCCGAAATATCGGGTCAAGCTTCGCCACTGATTACATTACCACAAGTTGAGCAGTTTTATCATCAACAGTACTTCCATCTTTACAAGTGCAAGTTCTTATATACATCTCTCCTCATGTTGAATATACACCATTATTTTTTGTTGTCTGTGGTTTATGTTTGATGGTTAGTAAGTTAAATAAAACCAAAAATGTACAATAATTAATGTCAAAATAGCTAGAATAATACCATTTTATGAGCAAGTCTAGCAAACGACTTGGTCCTACTAGCATAAGGCTCCTTCATCTTTGAGCAGCTCAATCTTTTAACATCACATGTACTCTATAATGATTGGTAAAATAATACAAGTTAAGATATCGTGGATCTAATTCCATAATTATATATATTGTATGACAAATCAAAGTTAGTGTTACCTGAAATGAAGTCTAAATCCCCCGCATTAGTTTACAATGCTTTTCACTCCTAGATCACTTAGTTCTCGTTGGTTCTTCTAAATCCTCAATTCTTTTATTTTCAAATACTCATTATCTTTTTCATTTGAACTTTTATTTTTCTTGTTTTTGTTTGCCATTGAACCTGGTCAATGTCAAAAAAATAACCAATGAGGATATAGAGTTGTTGATGCTAATTCAAAATCAATGGAACCGAGTAAATATAGCCAAACTAATCAAATTAGCGATATAGAACTGACAATGTAGAAACAAAACTAATGGAACCAGATAAACATAGCCAAAGCAATGTAGGATTACTCTTGCAACACTGGTTCAAGCATAACAAAGAATAACAAAACGCGGGTGACTTGTTCAATAGAATAACAAATAAACTTAGAGGTGATCTATTTGTCCCGAATGGAACCAACATGGTGTATGTTCCCAGTTTGACCATCCAAAACGATTCGGCTTTGAAACCATATATTTACTTTGTTGTAACTTTCTTCATCATCTTCGTATTTTAGAGCATCACTAAATTATGATAACAGTACACATAATATGAAAAAAGAATTGTGTTTTTTACTATGCTTTTTGAAGAATATGATCACCGCACAAATCATTTAATTTTGCATAAATAGAAGACTCACAGTACACTTGTTTGAACTTTGACAATTAATTATATGCGGTGTAAGATTGATAAAGAGGGAAACAAAAATTTTGTGGCTATCTCAGATTATGCGGGTTTTCAATTGAGTAGAGGGAAACTAAAAATTTGAGTACGATGGTGAATTAGTTCCCGCTGTTCAACCCTAGGGTTTCACACATCTTAAATATTTGGGGGCGGGAGTTCAAAAAAATTAGGAGCCAATTTATATTTTCATTTTATAAGGCGGGACGGGGCGCCACCCGAATTGGTCATAGATATGTTACTATCAGCACGGTAACATCGCTATCACCCATGCTATTAGTGGTCCTATGAACCGTTTTCTGGTTCTATTTAACAGGCTGGTAACCGTGTATTTTTTTAATTAATATAATTCTATTGTTTTATTTAAACCGTTTGTTTTATTAGTTAAACCCAATTTTTGTTATTGTTATTTTATTATTTAAACCCTGTGTTTTTATGTTTTATTTATGGTCCCGATTAAATTTAATTAAAACATAAAAATAAATTAAACCATAATTAAATAAAAAACATAAACAAAAACATAAAACATAATTCATTAAATATTAAACATAATTAAAAAACATTAAAACATAAAAAAAAAAGCATCAAGTTGACTCATGAGGTATCATGCCTGGACATGGTCAAATGTGCCGTGGTAACGAGCCAAATAGGTCACCTGGGTGAGCTTTACAGCAAGAGCCATATTTTCATTTTCAGTCCAGCGCATTATTTTGAAGGGTGTAGGTTATATGTGAAGTGAAGTATGTTTTCACCACCGTGGTATGGTGGTTATATACAAAAGTGAATCAACCGCATAAAAAACTAAATGCTACTAAAAGTGTGTGACATGCAATTATAGCATACACAAAGTGCCATTAAAAATATAAATTAGTGACACAAAATCTAAATGCCACTAAAAGTGTTTGTCAAGCAAGTATCACATATGTAAGTGCCATGAAAAAGCTAAATTAGTGACACAAAGGTTAAATGCCACTAAAAATGTATGCCACTAAATGGCTTTTTATTTGTAGTGGGATTTGATGATATACCAGTTTACCCGACCCGATTACCCGATAAAGTATACCTGTTTACCCGATTGGATATCCAATATAATTTCTAATATATCTTTTTAAATATGTATGCATAATATATTAAATTGTCAATCTAGGTTGTCATCTTGTGCTAAAAATTACCAAAAACTAGTGTATACTATTTGTAATCTATGTCTTTTAGTGTTTTTATATGATTTAAGTATTTTATATTTATACATTGTAATCATTTACATAGATATTTAATAATGCTAAATGTAATTGGTTAATAATTACCTAATAGATACCAGTCGGGTCTTTGGTCGGATATGCTCAAAGCGTAAGTTTTAAAAATTAATGGGTTTACCCGAAACCCGCGGGCATACCCGATACCCGATGGGTAAGTACCCGACACAAACCGGACGGGTTTAGGGCCGGGTTTGGGACAAGCATACCTAATCGGGTATGGGGTTGGGATTACGTAAACCCATCCCAAACCCGGCCCATTACCTTCCCTAACCACAATTCCAAAATTTCTACCCTTTAAAGGTTTCCATGTGCCTCATAGCGAATACGCCACAGTTTTCTTCGTTGTCTAGAGTCCTCCACGACATTTCTTTTCTTATAATAGGATTTAGGCAAAGATTACCAAACCCTGCCCTTCTAGGACAGGTTCTCATCCAACAATGGCACAATGTTTTTTTCTATAAATATTTTTGCAAAATTGAGTTGGTTATCATAATATTTGTTCATGTTTTGTGTTAATTGTGATAGTAGAATATTACATACCAATATTTCGGACACCCCTTTATATCGCTTTCTAAACTCTTCTGTCTCTTTAGAGTTGTCAAGCAACTCTGTAACTGCATTCCTCACATCAAAACTCAAGACATAGAAATGTTTATCTATCAACACTGGCGCAATAATCATGTCGAACTCATCTAATGAGTTTGCATTGAACTTTCGTAGTATATCTTGAACATTGCTATTAAAAACCTCAAGCCTATCTGACCAACTAACCCCTTCTTCATGGTAGTTATTAGGTTTTATTGCCAGGAAACTAAAAATCAATAAAAATGTAAACGTGCATTTAATATAACTTGTGTGTGCGTTTTACAAACATAGTCCTTCTAAGTGTGCGTCTAAAGTGTATTATATGTTCGTTTAAATGTTACTCTGCCCCAGTTTACAAAATACTTGTTTTTCATGAGTGCGTCTAAGTTATTATATGTGTGCATCTAAAGGTTAACAATCATACCATAATTGTTGTACTAAAAAACAGTCTGTGTACAGACCCATCTTTCCTTCGGTCAGCCTCCTAATTCACTACTAGAAAAATACCCCTATCTTGACGCGCATTGCGCGTCATAAAAGGGTGTTTATGACACACAACAAAGTGTCAAGGAAGAACATGTCATTAAATTTTTATGACATGCAAGCGCGTGTCATCTTTTAATGACACGCGTTAATGACACTCTTTTATGACATGCTTTTTTGACACGCATTTATGACACGCTTTCATGACACTCTTTAATGACATACATTCTTGACACACCTTTATGACACTCATTTTGCGTGTCATGGTTTTTTTACCTAAAAAAAAAATTCTGCAATATGACTAATATCCCTGGATTTATATTTAAATTTATAATTACAAAATCAATAAATTTGATAATAAAACTGCATATATTATATATACCACCAAATCCATTACAATCATTTGTCGAATCCTACCACAAGTATCAAGGGTTACAAAAACATTGTGTCAATACATTACATTAGTCGATCTAGACCTAAACATACGGATCACTTGAAGATGAAGATTGCGGCATAACTTGACCATTCTTCACGAATGACATCAATATCCGCATCCGTGTAAGCATCTACTCCTCTCCCAACCTGAGACAACAATTAAATTATTAACACAATAACTTATGTTAAACTATAATTAGTTTAACACTATACAAAGATCATGAGATACACGAAGAAGTCTACCTCTATAAGATGTGCGGACACGATTGCAACCTAATCGTGATGAGACCAACTTCTTGAAAATATTCATGCCTTCAAATTAAGTAGTGAAATGGAAATCTGCAAAGCCCAAATTGATTATTAGCTTAGTATTACATCAAACTTTAACATCTAGATAAGCATGATTTTACCAAAATTCCTTTCATTTGTTAATTTGTACTTAACTAGTATATTGCCCCGCGCACTGCTGCGGAAACACGATCAAAAAATCCGAGAAACTACTGAACAGGTCACCCATATGCACATGAGGGTTGTAAACTCATGCACGCCTGTAAACACTACCAATCAACTTTAAAGCGTATATATGATACAACAATGTACCTAAAAGTTGAGGGAAAGGGAAACTGTTAAATTTATAAGATCTAATACCTTTAGAAGACGATTGTGATTCCACCAACAATCGAGCACTGAATATTTTGGAGCCTAGCAAATCTGCTTGACCTGTTTAACAGAACATACATGTAATCAAGATTCAAGAACCACAAATCACATATATCCTACGAATCAGTGGATCCAACCTATCAACATCACATATGACAAGCACATGCTAGTTAAATGACTAATAGCATATTTCTATCAACAGCCCAACAAATCCACCTAACATATCTATATAAAGAAAACATACTCCAATTACAAACATCATATATTCATACTCATGTCAGCTCAACATATTAAAATAATCCTTACAGATGCATACACATTTCAAAATTATATGTAAATGAGAACTTAACAACCGTTTAGCAGAATTGAAGGGCTTTTTAGATATCTTATGTAGTTGGATTGATCAGCTCACTCGGCGGTTTCACAGCCAAACACGTTGTCGTAGCCGCTTAATCACCGTTTATACTAAGACGTAACGTCCGTGCCGACCAGGTCAAACATGTGGTCGTAGACGCTTAATCACCGTTTATACTAAGAAGTAACGTCGGTGCCGACCGTAGCTTCGTTGGTTTGTGCGTCTCATCTTACATTACACGTCGGCGTTTCGATTCTTCCCGCCAACACCGGAAGCAGGATTTCAAACTCTACAGGAGCTAAGTCGGTTGTCAAGGAGTCTGAGGCGGTTGTTGCGCGGGATCTTAGCCGGTGATAGAGGTCAGAAGGAAATAGCAAGTGTAGGCATTGGTTGAATGGATAAAGATTCTTGCCTATGGCTCCATGAAGATGATGGTATGAATAGGCTTATTCTTATATATACTGGATGTATATTGTCATTTGCATATGGCATGTTTAAACCTTTGCCTATATATAAACACTATGCTCATTTTCAAAAGTGTAAAATGAGATAGTTTATAGTTGGCTTTTTGCAAATCGACGATACTTTTAACAACACAAGTGGTGATCTATATAACCTATATGTTTGTGCTAACGTACCTATAATATAGAGCGTTGTCATTGCCTAACAGGCGGCAAAGTGTTTTAACCGGTTTAGCGCGCCGCAACGCGCGCGCAGGCGTTAAACCTAGTTAACTAAGAGAACAAACTTACTTATTGAAAACGACGCTCAACATATCAAAATTATCACCGTCTTCAAGAAAGAACTTAAGCTGGGAAGCTCTCTCCGCCGTAACAAAATCGTCGTAGCTCCACCGGAACAATAAATAGCCTTGCAACCTCTATTAACACTCGCCACCAAACACCCCTCCGTTGTAGCCATCGGCACCATATACCCATTAACCAACAACGGCCCCGCTATCCCAACCGGCACCTGAACATAACCAACCGGCATCTCACAACACCGGCCCAATATCGACTTGTAATCAAACCCTTCCATTTGCCATCGTATGGATTCGAGTCAGTCTTTGATGTTATCATATTTATTGAAGGGAGAAAGAAAGAATAGGTGTGCTGTCAAAGCTCAAAAGGCCGAAGAAGATGCACGAAACAGGGCTATATCAACTTGCACAGAAATCAAACAACAAAGCTAGAATATAACAAATCTAGAAGTGCAAAACTATAATTTACTAAAAATAATACAACTGGTCCGGAAAAAAAACCTTACCTTAAACCAGAGATGAAAACATTGTTGATCGGAACCCTCTCGGAAAAACCAGGGTTCACCGAAACGGTGGTGAAGGTTGTGTAGCGACGATGATTATGGAATGGACGGTGATGGTGGGTCGAGTGTGGGTTCAGAGCTGATGGTTGAAGCAGTGGTTGATAACTATGTGTTATAAAATCTGAGATTTTGGTGGAGGTTAAAATTGGGGAAAAATTGGGATTTAGGGTTTTTAAAGTTGGATAGAGGGAATGAAATTATTGAAAGAGGGAAAGTGAAAATTTTAAAAATTTTTACATGAACTTAAAAGATGACATACACATTTTGATAGTGTCATATTTTCTTTTGTATGACACTAATATAATGACACACAAAAATATGTGTCATAAATTTATTAAATTTTACAAATCATGACATTTTTTTTATGATACACGCTTTTGAGTGTCATTATTTTGTGCGTGTCATTGTTCGTGTGTCAAGAAAGGTATATTTTTTTAGTAGTGATTATTTAGGATATCAGTCCATGCATTCAAGGCATTTTTGTGAAGCCAAATTACTGGATGGAAACTTTCAAAGATCACCTTCGACGTCTCTGTTCCAGCCTTTGAGTGAAAACAAATTTTCCTGGATTTCGCGAAATTAAAAATTAGTATACATCCAATAATATGTTAGAAACAATAAGAAAAAGACACTTACATTCTATTCCTAATTCACATGTGTTCTATTATTGTTTCCTTCTCTTCTGTTAGTTGTTCAATGATGCACACAGTCTTCCCGGTGTATGGAGATCTTAAAGCCCTTGAAGGGTTTTTGTCCCTATTTAGCCTTCCGCCATCAACCACTGCTTTCCCCTTGTCTTCCCCTTTATCTTTTTCTGTTGGATTTTCCTTTTCGGGCTTTTGTGGATTTGGTGTTTCATTTACATCTTTGACCGCATAAACACCTGGTTCGACGGTTTGCAGCATGTTTATTGTTGTGTCTATTATCTCTTTTTCTTGATTTTCAGCTTCTAAGTTTGCATCCTTAGCCAATTCAGCCTTGTCCGAAGCAACATTATCTTCTAAGTTTGCATCCTTAGCCAATTCATTACTTTAAACAACCTCTTCATGCTGATCATCCTTTTCCGCTTCATTCCTTTTTGAACTTTCATTAACATCAACCTCAATATTTTGTTCAGCTTCAAGGCCTACCACATTGTCTTCTACGTCAACCACATTTTGTTCAAAATCAAATTCAACGTTGGTCTTTTATTGTTTATTATTTACTTCATCCCACTTTGCACACTTCCCCATTATTTCAGGCACCCAAAAATACTTACTTTATGCTTGCTTAACCATTTCTTGCATCTCCTTTTGTATTGCTTGATACCTCTTTATGTTCTTATCCATGGTTTTAATCCAAGTATGAGACAACAGTAGACAAATACATAGTTAAATGATATGTGTGTTTAAAGTAGCATAAGTGCGTTTAAATTTTGAGTATAATATTACATGTGCGTTTAAGTAAAATACACATGCTTTTTAGTAAACTAACGTAGTGCGTTTAAACTTCACACATGTGCGCCTGAAATCATTTACATTTGCTTTTAAATTTCACAGTGCCTATAAAGTTTGTACCTTCTTTGCTTTTATTGTTGCATCATACTCTGCCTGTCTAATCTCCATATTTAAAACTCAGTTCTGGTTAAGTGTTGCAATATTCAAACATTTCTTGAGTTTGAGTACTCATTCCCAAATCTCTCCAATCTGCATTTTCATACTCTAGATCATCATCATCATTAACTTGGATCCTTCTTTGTGGAGTCCTCACCATATTGAGAGTGTAATCATCCCCATCCAAAGTTTTTTTTTTATCAGCTGCCTCTTTGCCTTGCATTCCTACCAGCACATCCACAACTTCTTTCACATTTTTATCCTTTTGTATTTCATCACTTTCTTCGTCTTCTTCATCATCTACATTCTCTTCTTCATCATCTCCCACATCATCTTCTTCATCTTCTTCTATATCAGTCAATGGGCCATTTTCGTATAGATAACGTTCCATTGATGCCAATGAACTGGACGTTATATAAGAAACTGTTGGTGTGCTAATTTTCAATTTAGACGGATGTCTTTTGTTGTATTCATGTGTGTAGATAACCTGCATGTTATAAAGCATCATATATATGTCAAAAAATAAAAATGCGTTTAAAATATTCCATTGGTGTGTTTATATATGTTTTTCAAAAAAAAAATGCAAATGTGTTTAAAAGTAAATACATGTGCGTTTATATACATACACCCAGCATTGCAATGGGGACATTATACTGTTAATAAAGTCAGTAGGAGAGCATCTCAGTCTTAACTTTTTATCTCTGTATTCTACAAATTCCCTTTCCTTTATCTTCTTCACCTTTTTAGGTTCATCCTTTATTACTTTCTTGTTTGGTCTCTCGAAATCGTCATCTGATTATGAAATTGGCTCAACATTTGGTTTTTGTTTCTTTAACTTATGCTTCATTTTCTCAACATCACCCTCCAATTTTTTGGCAGTTTCTTTATTTACTTTTTCAATCCTATTTTTGATTTCCAACGGGCTTCTTATAGGTGTTTGAAAATCATCATCTTCTTCTAATACATTCCTTGTAGATTTCTCTGTTTAATAAACAAAACACCAATTATTACACAGTACTAAACATAGAACATCACAAACACTTTCATACTCACCTTCAGATGCACGTTTTTCTTTATAAAAAAGAAAAAAACAGACGCACGCAATAAATTGTTGTTTATAGGCAGACGCACGTTATAGCTTATCAAAACAAAACACACAAAAACACCACCAGAATAGACGCACGTTATAATAATATCATCTAGATCAAAACGCACGTTATTTTTAAGCTAACCATTAACGCACCTATTATTTGTTTTAGATAATCTAAAACGCACTTTAACATGATTATCTTCTTCATACCTTTACTATGTTTTGTTGCAGGTCTCTCATGATTGTTCTTGGTTCTTCTCTCGACTTCCTTATCTGTTTCATTTTCAACTTTTGTTAGGTTTAGTTACTGTTTGCGTGTAAACTTCAAAGTTATATTAACATGATCTTGAAATGTAACCATGAACACACCTAATTTTCGTTTTAATGCCATGCTCTGTTTTCTGTTCTTCGTGTTTATCAAAAATGAGCAGTCGTCTGTGTGTTTTTTATTTGTGACAAAACCCTAATTGAATGAGACGAGTAGTTTTTCTTTCTCAATTTTAGGAACGGTCATATGATTTGGGTGAATTAGCGGTTCAATTTAAAAAAATTAAGCGCGTTTATACAAAAATTGACTAATATACCCTTGGGTTTGTTTTAAACGTGATTATTTAGACGATCTTGTCACTCTTTGATCTAATGGTCCTAAATTCTTTCTACGCTTTTTATGTTAAGGAGACTTTCTACGCTTTTGATGTTTGCTGGCGTGACATTCAATGGTGGCCTCAACTCTCCCTTGAATGTGCCACGTGGCATAATGAGGTGAATTTTTTTTAAATTTTTTAATTTTTTAATTTTTATTATATTAAATCTAATAAAAAATTAAAGCCCTACTCTTCTCTCTATTCTTCTTCTTCTTTATTGTTATCTCTTCCATCGTTCTCTCTCTTCCATCTTTCTTCCATAACCCCTCTTTATTATTCTTCTTTTTTATCCTCTCCTTTCTACCGATCTGTCTTCCATCTTTTTTACATAACCCCTCTTTATTATTATTCTTCTTTATCCTCCTCTGTGTTGCGAGCGCCATCTTAATATCATCATCTTCAAGCGCCATCATCTTCAACCGGCGTCATCTTCAGATTTGAGAGATTGTAAGTATGTTTTATTGGAGTTTTAATCAGGTTATATATGACATATTTATCGAAATAGCCGAAGGAGAAAGAACTGCAAAGCAACCAACATTCTTCAATCATCGATCAATCAATACAATGGTTAGTATTTATAAAATCCAAGCTTTTTCATATGTATAACCATTATATGTTTTGTTCTCAAGTTCTTTCTAAGTCATCTCGCCGCCCAATCTCTGTAAGTTTTTTTTTTAATATTTTTGTTATTGATTTAATAAGCAAATTCTTCTTTATTCTCATCTGGATATGTTTAATTCTTGATTATAAATACTCGTGGATGTAATCAAGACATTGAAGTACGAGAAAAGAAGCAAAATTGTTACTCATAAGTTGAACTGTATGCTCTATTTTCTTTTATTTAATTCCCCCAAACTATGAACCATTGAATGATTGTGCTCTTGTGATCCCTGTAATGTTTTTTTTTTGCCATTGTTTGCCATAGTATTTTAGGGTTTATGATTAATCTTTAGTCGGAAGTTCACCGAGTAATTTTCAACTAATGAGCTAATTAATCGGTAGGCGGCCGACAGTGGTCAAATCCAGATATATGATATGTAATTATTAGCTTATATTTGGTGATAGTGTATTGATAAGGATGGATGATTTTAGGAAGTTATGGTAGAAATTAGGTGTCATTTAAGCAAATTTAGACATAAATAAGCTATAAATTGGAATTGTGTAACACCCCAACCGATGGCGGAATCATCGAGGTGTCACGTAGTGACGATTGCTCAAAAGCACATGGTACTAAAATGTAAATATATTATTGAATAATTTAAATTGTCTTACATAGATGAAATGAAAAAAAAATACAAAAGTCTAAATGAAACATAATATTCGAAATAACTTATTAAAAGCAAGCACTAAAGTCCATTGCTATAGTACTAAGATCAAACTGCACCTGAAACATGTACAAAATAAGTTTTGTCAACATATAAAATGTTGGTGAGCATTCCTAGATTTAATACATATAGTAAGTTGAAAAATGTTATACAATTCAAGTGCAAAGCTACAGTGCAATTATGTAAACTATGTAACATACAAATGAGCGAAATCAATCATGTGACTGTATAATGTACTAAAATGAACGGCGGTGTACTTATCCAATAAATGGATAATAACTTAACAATGACCACGGATTCTCCGATGAAAAAGGGGGAGAATCAACCTAGGCGGGTTGTCAATCCAATAGCGCTATCCAATCTTAAGGCCGGCTTGTACAATGTTAATGATTTCACTAAGTACAAATGTATTCTACATGTAATGTCTAAGCATAAAGCACGTTTGTAAGCAAATGCACATAGTACTAGAATTGTATTGTAAAAATGTGAACTTGTATTTGTAATTTGTATAAGTGTACATGTAACACCCCAAAAATGAATAAAAGCAAAAAGGGGATAGGAAATACTTACAGTTCGCGTAATAACTTGAAACTCTACCGAACAACGTGATATGAATTAGGATTATCCCAAAGGATTAACCTAAAGAATTAGATAATTTGTAAGGGAATGAACTTAGAGTCTAAGCTATCTAGGATACAAGGAGTTCTAGGGTTCCTAATTTGGGGATAAGTATTTGTTTAATTATTAATTATGTAAATTGTTATTAAATAAAAAATTAGGTAAATAATTAGGTAAAAGACTATTATAGGTTTTTGATTTAGGATGATCATATTATAGGGTTTTAAGTATAAAAATAATTTTTATAAAATTATTTCCTCAAGAATTGAATATTTAGTATATTTATTTCTATAAGATATAATTTTAATATCTAAAAATATTAAAATTTAAGAAATTTCAAATTAAAATTTATATTTTTGTTCTAAATGAACAAAAATAATTTATGTAAAATTTTGGGATAAAAATTTTGAAAAATGAATTTATTATGATTTATTTTTGATTTAAAATAACAAAAATCAATTAAAAATATGAAACTAATGATTTTTCTGAAATAAAATTTATTTCTGAAATGTTTAAAGATCCACAAGTTTAAAATAATTTTTGTGGATATTTATAAGAACGTTTAGATATTTTTATAGAATTTTAAAATTATAAATGAATAAACTTGTAGTATTTATAATATATATTAAATAAATTATTTTTGGAAATCTAAAAATTATATGGTAAACTTTGTCATGAGATTTACCTAAAATAATATTTGTAGAATTTTTAAGACACTTTTAGTATTTTAAAAACTATTTTTAAAAGAATATCAAAAATATAACTATAAAAGGAAACTAAAAAAAAATGTTTGAGTGTGCCGGGACTCGAACCCGAGTCCTTGGCGATTCAGAGGCTTTAAATCACAAGCCCAGACCGGTTGGTCTGGACCCTGAGAACGATTAATATTGATTCAATTAATTATATAGGTTTCTTGGTTTGTTTTAATCAAAGATTTAGAAAAAGAAATAAGGGGACAGGGATCGAACCCCTGACCTCCCACGCTTCAGTGTTTTAAACAAAAGGACCACACCAACTAATCTGTGTATCAGTTGGTGATTTTCTTAGATCTGAAACGGTTTTATACATTCATTATTTTGTATCATTATCCCCAATTTTAAGAACTCGATGAACCCTAATTTCAATTGTGTTAATTAGCGATCAATAGCCCCTGGATCTTTGGGGCTATTGCTTGTAAGGTGCCGAATAACAAAACCCATAAAAAATGGTACTTACAGCGTGTTAAGGCGATGAACGCTTGGTCAAAAGAGTACGGTCAAAACAAAGAAAATCACGCAGAATGAAAGGATTTTTAGGAGAAATTGAGAATGGTGATGTGTTTATCGGTGCTTTAAGCTTGAGAGGGTAGGTTTAATTTATACTAATCATTCATCCTTGTAAGTTTGGTAATTTTGACCCATCTTGAATAGTAAACGCGTGATTAGGTTATAATTAGTATGTTTTAATCACTAATTGGCGTGGAAAACAAGCAGGGATGAGTCGGTTAACACTTGCCATAACATAATCGAATTTCAAACGCGGATTGGAGGTAGATTTGGAAGGTGTGAGCTCGCAGTTGACTTTTCCAAAGTCAACTGTGAAATAAGGAAGGTTTAATCATTATACGTGATTGAGTTTTATCACTAAACATGGTGCAGCCCAGTTGGTTTAAGACGTGTTGTTGTGTTTGAACCGTCCATGGACGCGGGTTCGAGTCCCGGTCCATGCATTTTATTTTTTTATAATTATTTCACAAATATAAAGTTATTTTATGTTGGTAGTATGATTACACGAGTCTAAAAGTACTCCAAAATATTTTTTTTATACGTATAAGAATGATAAGAAAATGCGACGTTTTATTGATAAGTTTAAATACGAAACGTTACAGTAAAAAAATAAATACGAAAAGTGACGGATGTCACAAATTGGAATCGCATGGGAATTGTAATTTAAATTGGAATTTAGGTGTGTTCGTCTTACAGAATGGAAAGGAATCTCGATGGAAGTAGAACGTAGATTACTTTTGTCAGATATATGATATGGAATTATTAGTTTGGGACTGCTTTGTTTAAGTTACAACCAGCAGAAAATGATAGCAGAAAGAGAAGTGGTGGTCCATAAGCTTAGCTTTTTTTTTTTTTTTTTTAAAGAGATAGAGGAGGTGTGATTGGTAGCGTATTAGGCAATCAGGCATTATGATAACAATCGAAATGGTTTATGTTTCTTTGTTCAGATTGTAAATGTTATAGTTGTGATGACAATTCGTAATTTGACTTTTGTTTTAAATTTAAGTTTATGTCCTTACTTTAGTTTATATGTAGTGGTATCCTATTGTAATTATTAGTGGCTGATATAGGAATCAAATCCATAAGGGACCAATATAATTGAGATGGTAGCATGTTAGGCGGTTAGGGGATACGGTAACAGTCGAAATGGTTTATATTTCTTTGTTCTGATTGTAGATAATTAATGTTATAGTTGTGATGACGATTCGTGATTTGAGTTTTCTTCATTTATCATTTTTTATTAAGTCATATTAAATTTTTCAACCCCGAAACTTTTCCGGGGTAATCAACTAGTACCATATATCCTGATAAAAAACAAATAAAATGGTTAAATATTTTGCTTTAACTATTTATACATTTCAAGTAATAAAATTATTTATAACAAGCAATTTTCTTTAAATACATGTGGATACCAATCACCTCATACATCAACATCCATCGATTATTATTCGATTACATATAATAAACAAACCTAAAAACCAACAATTCAATTCGACTTCATCTTCTCCAATCCTTTTAATTACAGAGACGAATCATTTATGTTTACAGTAATGTCAGGAATTTGTTATCGATGTTTATGATTGGAACGCTGCTACGTGCTGTATTCATTGCCACTGTTGCCTGTATGGGGTATGTTTATTTTCTTTTATTTTATTAATTTCAGACCCAATCATGATGATTTGATATGTCAAGTCTGTTTTTAGAAGAGTTTAAGATCGCGTTCCACGTTATGATGTTGATTCCAATAGTGAAGTTTTAACCACATAATAGTAAAAATCGCGTCCAGCCACCGATTACTCAACGAGTATTCTATCCCCGCCTAGGCCGAGTACTCGGCGAGTCATCTCCAAGTACTCCCCGAATATGGCCGAGTATTCACAAATCCCTAGTCAACCGAGTTGGCACTGCCTAGCGACTTTCGCAACCTTGATAATACTGTAAATAAGTATAAATGTTACATGGGAACACCATAGGTAATGAGTACGCCACATGAGACACAGTTTTATAACCGGGTATTATGGGATTGGGATTACCTATATACGTGTCTCGTTGTCATTCCTAAGTGATTATTGCGTTTCAAGTCGCCGTTTCTGATTATATATAGTTAATTATTTTACCTATATGCGTCTCATATATGTGTTTTAGCGTGTTACATTATATATTACTGTATTGAATTGATTTCTTACAGAAGTAAGATCATTTGTGTTTTAGCGTCTCATATATGTGTTTTAGCAGTGGCTGTCTTGGATGTGAATCAAACAACAAACTGTCGAAAAGTCAAGAAGCTCAACCTTCCCATGTGTCAAAGACTTATACGGCGGAGGATGGAAATGGTAAATGTGACGTGGACGACGATGCATTATGCATTTCCTCACTAGACACACCAAATCCAACTCTTGATTCTCATGGCGCTGCGACCACATCCCAGGGTTTTATGAATCATGGCAAGTTTTTTGTCTCGCGACTTCTTTTATATGCCAAAATGGGTGGGTTGGGTAACGGGTCATACCAACTGCCAACTGGCAAACATGGTTACAACTTACAAGTATTGTATTTCAAGCTATTTATATTTTGAGTTAGAAGGATTTATGTTTTAGAAACACACTTTAGGTGGCTTTCGACCCATTAGACATGTTTTCATTTACGCTATTTTTTAATAAAGAGAGAAATGCAATCTTAATTGGCCCATAACTTAGCAGTAAACGGGTCGAAACTGACATCTCTGGTTAGCTTATTACTTTGAGTTTTTTTTTTTTTAATTTCTTAGTTTTTAAGTTATATAATGGATGAGATGACTTATATGTAGGTTTTCGTCAGTGGAACCAAAGTAGGCAGCAGTGGGTGGGAAGTAAGCGAAAGTCTAAACAAACAAACCAGAACCGAGAGCCAAGATTGAGGTGATTTTGTTAACTTGACTTATCAAATATATATGTTGTGTGCACATAACTGAATTTATTTGTTTTGCAAAAAGCAATCTTGAAATAAAAACCTTATATGTGTACATGTAATGTAACACCTTAAATATGCTATGCAGAACAATAGGCTTGGTCTTTATACATGGGCGTCTTTGGGATGGTCCGAGGAGGCCAACCGAACAGGGTCCATAAATCTTGAGGGCATAATTTAAAAAAAAAATTCTTATATATATGTATATATTTTTTTATATAACTCGTTTAACGCTTAAACTTTGGCGTAAGGAGCCTATTTTTAACGGTTCGGATAGGGTACATGAATTTCCAGAGATTTCAGGGATGACCCTGACTTTATATGTGTTGAAATTAAACAGTGATAGTAAAATATTCGTTGCAAAATGGGCGGTTCAAATTGGTTGGGTAAGGGGTTAGGAAGTTTTTCGTTTAACTAGTTATCCAACCTATCCGAGGTGGTACATTTTGCGAGTTTTCTTCCCTTGAAACATCAACCCTGAATCTGCAAATTATTTTCATTTGAAGAACCGCTTTATTGATTGATTTGGTGTATGTTTTATGCAGTCGGAATGCAACGTATGATAATTTGCTTGGTAGCAACAAGCCATTCGCCAAGCGTGTTCCTCTATCTGTAAGTCGTCAATTATGAATTATGTTAGCATTATTTTAACATATTTTTTGTAATTAAAGTTGGTCGAAAAATGGCAGGAAATGGTTGATTTTCTGGTGAATGTGTGGGAGCAAGAAGGGAAGTACGATTGAGAAACATAGCATAGAAATCTATTAATCTTATAAACATTGATTAATTTGATTTTTATCGAACTTTTGAAATATAGCAGAAGCAGCTAGCAAGGTCCCATAAGTTGTCTATTATATTCAGGTTTACTTAACACACATAACAATAGAAACACAATTTAAAGATTATATGATATTACATATCATGTCGTGTTTTAAATTCCACTTGGCTACGCGAGGCTCATTCACTTGTAATTTTGACAGGTTCACTCGCCTAATGTATAAATAACACGTATAGCGCATTAGCAAATCTAGAAATATGTGTAACGACCATTGTAAGTGCCTAGAAATATCCTTTTCATCAGATACGTAATGTAATACTGGCTTGTTGATCATTGAGCTATGGTAAACCACTGTACTATTGTACCTCTATGCCATGGTACGTCTACTTTATATTTATTCTCGGCTTGATAAATTTCACAAATCTTAAACAATTGCTCCCGTCTAAAATTGTTTGAGCATTTAACATCTCAAAACGTTTCAAACATGATACCATCCTCTTGGCTTTGCTAATTCTAACATAGCAATTCGATATTGTTTAACATGTCACCACCAAATGATCACTGCCTCTTAACTTAAGAATGAAAATTAGCAAAGCTAATAACAAGCATGATCATATACTATCAACTCTTTATTATTTCTAATTACACATAATGTTGTGTCACTTTTGACATCTAATGCACATAAGTAGACTAATTTCTTACAAATCTATAGCCAATTTGAAGTCTTGTAAAATTTTATAGATCCAATCATACAATAACAATCAACAATATTGAGCCAACATAAACTCAGAACAATGAACAACAGGTTTAGGCGACAAAACGGTGACAAAAATCTTATTTAACCCAAACCAAGAAATCTCCCCCCCCCCCCCCCCCAAACCCTGAATCTCACTAAATCAGTGAGATCCTAAAATAATATGTTCAACTGATTGTTTAGATCAGTTGAACTTGTAAAGTACAAGATCTTAACCAAATACTTACAGACCAGACGAAGAAGACACTGATCAAAACAAATGATCAACAAGGATTACCAGAGAGTAATCCCTTTCACAAGACAAGCCCCTAATCTACTTAACAATACAAGAAGATCAGAGAGCTAAACAATATGAAACCCTAGACTTTACAGAGAGAATGAGAGAGATGATGTGTGTGTAAAGTGTGACATGAAAAATAATAATAATCCTTTTATAGCCCATCTCGAACATTCCACAAGTTGGTCTTGTAACTCAACCACAACCATTGATCAATCTCTCAACCAACGATCAGATTAAAGCCTGAAATAATATCTCAACAACCACAACAATCTTATAACTGACGAGGTAGGGCCCAGTTAAATTGGCCCACACCATAACTAGCCTAAACTCATTAAGGCCCAATATAGAAAGGCCCAACTAATTTAAAGGAGTCAAAGACGGTCAATACGACAGTCAAATGAAATATAAACAATACTGATTACTTTCTTGTGCGAAGAGAGTTGACTAACAACGAGACAGCAAGCTATAAAAGGAGGATGAAGGTAAAGCACAAACCAATTCATCACTATCTTTATCACTATCACTATACTATTCACTTATGTTAGAAAACAATACTTATTCTCACGCCGGAGGGTGGTCACAGGATTACCCCCAATCCTGTGGCGAGTCCTAACGGTGTTTTCTTTTGCAGAGAAAGCCTTCTTATTCATTTCGGACGGTTCGAAAGGATCTCTTTGCATCATCTAGAAGATTAGATTACCTATCAGGTTCATACTTCTTCATTGGCGCCATCCGTGAGACGGAATTAAGGCAAAGAGATATCTTTCCCACCCGACCAAATGACGGCAAATCAAACAACTCAAGAGGGACAGGCATTTGAAACCCCGAGAGATCCCAGGGAAGATCGTTTTTCAACCAAACCTGTTGACGAAGAGATATTAATGGAATAGCCTCCGGGATTCACGTCGCTTCCGGCAATGCAGAACAGATTGTTATCTGCACCACCCGTAGCATCAGCTAACCCCGCACCCCCGTTTGCCGGGCTTACACCAGCCAACACATACCCAAGACCAATAGTCACACCCGCAACGGTTGGAGGAAATCGATCCACCTCAACTGTTACGTCATGGATGGCCGCTGCCACGAGTTTACCCTTATTCTCAGCGGCAATGACTGCATCCATGGCGTCCGCACCTATGACAACACTAGCACATCCAACTTTCGCCCCATACACTCCAATCACCCCCGGGAACCAACCATACGTTCCGCATTACCCGATACCACCTTACGGATACATGTACCCCTCCATGGGGGAAGCCCATACTCGTACACCTTTCCTTACATGTATCCTCCGGTACAGCCTCTAGTGACGGGGTGGAGGGTGCTACCAATCCAGCTTCGCAGACCATGGGTGCCCGCCTCGAAGAAGTAAGGACCAGGCTGTCGTATGACGAAACACCGGTATCGGGCCAGCCGTTGCCTCACGCACCTCATCCCAGACCACAGGACACGGTGCATAACCGGGTTCCTGACTGGGCTGAAGAAGGGGATGAGGAAGACCTAACCCGGCCCTATCGGCCCCCGGCAATGGCCACATACTCAAAATTCACAACCAGGATAGCCAACGCTCCATTACCGCCAAACTTGAAACTACCATCAACAGTAGGGAAATACGATGGCACGGGAGACCCAGATGACCATCTTAGTATTTTCGAATCTGCGGGGCGATCGAAGGATTGGCCCATGCCTGCCTGGTGCCACATGTTCATCCAGACACTAGTGGGGGCGGTAGGCCTGTAAACGAACCGAACGTTCATGAACTGTTCGTGAACTGTTCGGCTGGAAGTTCGTTTATGTTCGTTTATTTAAATAAATGAACGAACACGAACACAATTTTTTGTTCGTTTAATTAAACGAACGAACATGAACACACGTTGTGTTCGTTCATTTATGTTCATGAACGTTCGTTTATGTTCGTTCATTTATGTACGTTTATGTTCGTTTATTTTGTTCGTTTATGTTCGTTTAATTAAACTTAGCTTTATTTTTATTATTTACTTCCTTTTGTTAAGTAACCTTAATTCATATGTTCTAAAAACTTAACCCTAACCCTAACATTCTAAACATATCACTTATTATCCGCTCTTCACACTTCACAACCCCACACTTCACAGCCACTCTCCACCCTAACCCTAACATTCATTTATGTTCATGAATCATTATTAACTTGTTTTTTGTTTCTGTTCGTTTATGTTCATTTGTGTTCGTTTATATTGATCATTTGTGTTCATTTATGTTCATGAACTGTTCGTTTAGGTTTAAATGAACGAACATAAACAAACACGAACATGACAAATTTCTTAATGAACGAACACGAACACAAAAATGTGTTCGATTATGTGTTCGTGTTCGTGTTCGGTTAAAGTTAAATGAACAAACACGAACACGCCTGTATTCGTGTTCGTTCGGTTCGTTTACAGGCCTAGGGGGCGGCATGGGTCTGGTGGGATAGCTTGCCTCCCGGGTCCGTTGCCAACTGGAACGGAATTGTGAAAGGTTTCTCACAACAGTTCAGCCAACAAAGTAGACACACCAAATACAGAGATGAAGTAATGCACATACGGCAATGGGATAACGAGTCAATGGAACATTTTATTGTTCGATTCAACAAGGAAAGATTGCAGATTCCTGGACTCACCGAAGAGTTAGCATGCACTACTTTTACCATGGGGTGAACGATGATGGTTTGTTACGGAAACTCCACAGTCCAAAAGGCTATCCTCAAACTATGGATGAAATGATGACCATCGCAAAAGCCTACGTAAAACAAGAGAAGTCCATATCCATGAACCATGCTGTCAGAAAAAAACAAGACGCTGATAGAAATTCTGAGAACAATCGAGAACACCAAAGCTCCAGGAATAGAGGGAGGCCGATGCAAATCGACATCCATACTCCCGAAGTGATCACCGGGAAGAATGAAGGGATGAACGACGAAGACCCGAAAAATCTCATGATACATTTGTGGGGAGAGGGGAGAACTCCTCAAAACCAAGGTTCGAATATCCGGAGTTAACAAAAACAACATCCCAAATATTGGAATCTGAAGATTTAAGGCTCAACACACCCCGTCCCTTGAAAGACTCCCCGGCACAGGACAAGTCCAAATATTGTGCGTATCACAAGGTTGTAGGGCACGACACCAACGATTGTTTCCAGTTAAAGAAGCAGATTGAATACTTCTTTAGAACAGGGAAGCTAGCCCATTTGGTGAGAGACGTGAAACCAAGTAGTTCATCTGCCGGAGCAGACAAGGCCTCTGGAAAGAGGCCTTGGGAGATAAACATGGTCAGGGTCGAATCAAGGTATGACCGGAAGAGATCATTCGAACGAATCGAACCATGGATGGAGGCAACCATGACTATACCTCTCCATTACCGGACGTTGAGCCTGGAAGCCTTGGTGATCTCCGCGGTGATAAGAGACTACAAAATGAGGAGGATTCTAGTAGATACCAGTAGTTCGGAAGATATCATATATGAACCATGTTTCCGCCGGATGTGGCCGGAAGATCAAAGGATGCTAGAACCTGCGAGGGGCCCCGTCAGAAGTTTCACCGATGAAAGCATCGAACCTCTGGGGCAACTCACATTTCCAATCACCATTGGGGATGGGCGCAAAGAAAGAACAGTATTGGTTACTTTCCTGGTAATTCCGGCCAATTCCCAATACAATGTGATCATGGGCCGGTACACCCTAAGAAGAATTGATGCCCTGGTCTCAACTGCTAGGGGTTTTTTGATGTTTCCCACCCCTCAAGGAGTTGTTACGGTACCTGGGGATAAACTTTGCGCAGCTACAGATCACAAATCATGTCGTCAGGCACCAACAGGTTTAATGGGTCCGGAAAGATGGGTGTTAAATACAGATACCCAGAACAGACAGTCATGATAGGAGACACTCTGTCCCCGCTCGCACGAGACAAACTCAAGCAGGTGTTGAAAAATAATTTAGACGTGTTTGCTTTTAAGCATGCTGACATGACAGGTATAGCAAGATCAAGAGCGGAGCATAGATTGTCAACCTTCCCGCCATCAAATCCGTAACCCAGAAGAGAAGAAGCATGGCCCCGGAGCGACGGGCTGCGGTGGTTCAAGAAGTAAAAAAACTGGAAGAAGCAGGCATCCTGCGAAAGACCAAATACCATACTTGGGTGGCTAACCCGGTCATGGTCAAAAAACACGATGGGACTTGGCGTATGTGTGTGGACTATAAAGACCTAGACAAAGCATGTCCAAAAGATGCATACCCTTTCCCAGAAATTGATCTCAAAGTAGATTCGTTAGCACCCTTCAAGTTCAAGTGTTTCCTTGATGCATACAAAGGCTATCCTCAGATCAAGATGGCCTGGGAAGATGAAGATAAGACTGCATTCCATACTGATTCCGGCATCTACTGTTACACAAAGATGCCCTTTGGATTAAAGAATGCAGGAGCCACGTACCAAAGGCTAATGGACCAAGCATTTGAAAAACAAATCGGCCGGAACCTCGAAGTTTACGTTGATGATTTGGTCATCAAGAGTTGCACGGAAGAAGATATTATAACGGACATTGAAGAAACCTTCAGGACGTTGTGAGATTACAACATCAAGTTGAATCCGGGAAAATGTTCTTTTGGTATGGAGGAGGGAAGTTCCTGGGAGTCGTAGTGTCGAATGATGGTTTTAGGGTTAACCCCGAAAAAGTGGCAGCCATCACCAACATGCCATCTCCAAAAACATTAAAGGAAGCCCAGACCCTCAACGGGAGGCTAGCAGCCATTAACCGTTTTCTGGCACGACATGCGGAGCGGTCTCTGTAACGTCCCGTTACTTTCTAGAATATTTAAACGATATTAATAATAATAAAATATATAACTCGCATAACGATCTTAATCTATTAACAATAATATCTCGTTAACAAGAGATACGTTTTATTTATTAGTATATTAAACTAATTAATTACGCTATTAGTGTGTCGAAAATAACAATGGGTTAAGCTAGATGACTGACACCTATCCTTATAAATTTAACCGCGACTATAAATATATATAACTGATATTTAGTCCAAACTATCATTTTAGCAAGATCTAAACGAATGTAATTAGTGAAATAATCATCTAGTATTTAAACGAGTTTAATTCATAACGAGACCCGAATCAGTAGCGTGTTCGTATACGCGGTGTCCACTAACTCACCTAACAAACCCTACTTATTTAAATCATCTTCTTCCTTCCTTCATCTCCTACCTATCATCTTCCTTATCACAACCCTAGCCACCACTACCATTAAACCCATCTTATTCCACTCTTCCACCTCTAAGTGGCGGCAACCACTAGCAATCACCACCCGAGCCATACATGTGCAGCAACTACCATCTCCTTTCTTTCCCTCAAATGCCGCCGTCAACCCCCACTCGGCCACCAGACGCGGCAGCGCCGCCAGCAACCATTATAACCCTCACAAACCCATCCCTCCTGCGTCTGGTGGCAATCATCGGGAACTAGGAAAACCCCGACGTGAAGCCACAACAACCTCCTCCATCGCCATTTTAGAGCCCCTTTTACCGGGGGTCCTGCTTTGGGTCATTCTTTGCAGCTTCGAGTTTTGAGTGGCGTCAGGTATGGAGTTGAACGAGGGTCAGTCACGCATGATTTCTGCCAGATCTGGTTAATAGGGTCAAGGTGCTCGGAAAGGTTGGATCTATTCTGTTTGGCTCGTTGTTTGAGATTCGGGCTGGGTTTAGCGGAGTTCTGGTTCAGCGGTGATGTTCAGGATGTCGTGGTGGTTTCCGGGAAGCTACAGTAACAGCGACCAGCGGTGGTAGTCTCTGTTCGATTGCCGAGGCGGGTGAGGACGCAGACCCGACTATGGTGCAATTTAGGCGGTAAGATTCGTTGTTACCTCGATTCTTTTCTATCCGTTTCATGTTGATTGTGTTCCGATTGGGTTTCGATTGTTGGTCTGTTTTCTGTTCAGGTCAACACCGGTCAACTGGACCGAGCTAGTCAAGGTTTAGTCAACCGTCTATGGCTGACTTTAGCCAGCGGTCAAATCGGGTCAACCAAACATCCTCAGTTCTGGTTAACGTTTGGTCGTCACGGTCAAAGCTGGTCAACACTCAATTCGAGGCGAGTACTTGACGGTTCACGAACTTATTCATGGAAGGTATAACGCGCGCTGCGACTCTAGCTTATTCTTTTCGTGTATATAAATAATCATTTTAAAAGTGTAGACGAACCGAACCGACTTGTATCTTGTTTAGAGTAAAATGAGTCGTTAATTAAAAAGATTTACATATACACGTACATATATGCGCCTATGTATAATGTTAAGAACTATTAAATTGTCGAAGTAGTAAGCTTACTCGAAACATATATTATTCTAATTATGAAGGTTAAGTTAGCTTTTTGGCACGAGTTATGGAAATGAGCGATTTAGTGCAATAATAAATCCGGAACATTCAAGTAGGCGAAGTTTATAAATACTCATTGACGCGATTATACAAGTTTAATACTAGTCGTTTTAGTATTTTTGTTTCTTGAACTATTGAATAACGAATAACTTGTACAACTTATTTTGATGATAATTGAGTACTGTAATATACAAATATATATAAATATTACTTGTCGAAAATTATAATTTACTCGCTTATTATTGCTTTTAAAATTTAAATTATGAGTCGTGTATTTGTACAGTTGAGTTTTGGGAAAATATAGACAACTTGAGTTGTCTGGTTTCTTACAAAAACAGAGGAGACTCTGCCCAAATTTTTATAAAATATAAGAAACGAATCGTCATTCAAAGTTTATAATTATGTGTAGACAAGATTATGTTTTTACAAATAAATTCTAATTTCAAATCGTACGTCGTCAAAAACAGAAATATTTATATTTATTAATAAGTACAAATATATACTACCCAAGATACGAGACGAAGTAACATTCGAGTCAAGCTACGTAAATATTATCTCGTTATACAAAATATATCTTTAACAATAACTTCAAGACGCGACCTTGAATAATATATTAAAGTTTCTATTTCAAATAACTATACGTACACAGATATTTTCGAGAAACAAAACCAAGTTCCTATCGGTTCGTTAAGTCATACACTCATTAAGACACGTATTGTTTACAATACGAGTCTAGGTAGTTGGATCAACTATCTTTACAACTAAGATGCGAAACAAGCTTATTTGCATTAGAATTTAAGACGTCCTTATTTGTAATAGGACACAAGAGTTCAATTAATCCAAGTTCAGACTTGTTGCTACTTGCTAGTATTTACACATTGAATTTCAGGTGAGTTTTACATAGCCCCTTTTCTATTTTTCACTATTTTTGGGGTGAAACATGTTACAACATTCTATATGCAATTCAATCATAAAGTGTCTATGTGTTTTTCTATGTTGCATTATGTCTTAAACATGACTAGGGTAAGCACAATATTCTAGCATAATCATTAACATTGATCAGCCGACGGTATACAATGATAGATCTATTGGACTGACAATCCCACCTGGATACGTGCCTCCTACATAGGTAGCGTGGGTGATTGTTATCGCATAACATAATCGAGTGAACCATGAGCGTATGGGATGGACCACAATATAACAGTCACAAGGGTTGATTATGCACTCAATTTACTTCTAGTATGTTTTCACATATGGACTAGACTTGCCATGACACTTGAATTGTACAAGTTTTATTCAAATATCAAAACCTATGTAACTCTCACCAACTTTTGTTGACCCAAAATATTTTCAAACTTAACATGTTTCAGGTTATAGCTTGCTTGGAGTTTAGAGTAATCCTCATTTAATGTACAAATTCTTGTAGAACAATTGTATGTAATGTATTTAAATCAATTATTGAAATTTATTATTTACCATGAGCTACTGAACAATCATCAATACGTGACATCCCGATGTTTCCGCCATCGGTTGGGGTGTTACAGTCTCTTCCCTTCATATCTACCTTGAAAGAATGTCTGAATACAAACAAATTTAGATGGACGGAAGAAGCGGAAAAAGCATTCCAGGAGATGAAGGTGTTTGTCGGTAACCTGCCTACACTTACTGCTCCTAGAGCCAAAGAGGTTCTGAAGATGTATCTAGCAACCTGGCATCATGCGGTCAGTGCAGTCCTGTTAGTAGAATGAGGAAGTCTACAGATGCTAGTGTATTATATCAGTCGGGTCCTTTCTGGCCCAGAAGGAAGATATCCAACGCTTGAGAAATTGGTGTTGGCCTTAATACACGCATCCCACCGGCTACGCCGGTACTTTCAAGCACATATGGTCGAGGTACTAACTGGTTTCCCCTTGGCACAAGTGTTAAACTGGCCAGAAGTTTCTGGACGATTGGAAAAATGGGCCATTGAGTTAGGGGCCCTGGATATAACATTCAAGAAAAGAACGTCCATCAAAGGACATGTCATAGCCGACTTTATGGCAAAAATTCCAGAAGAAGTAACAATGCAGCTGCACCAGAAAATGAGAACCCAACGTGGCAATTATACACGGATGGATCATCTAACAGCAAGGAGCAGGAGCCGGGCTAATGCTGGTAAGCCCGGAAGGGACGAAATTCTTGTATGCGTTACATTTTGACTTTGAATGTTCAAACAACCAATCAGAATATGAAGCATTGTTAGCCGGCATGCGGATGGCCCTGTCAATGGGAGCAAAGAGAGTTGATGCTCACGTGGACTCGTTACTAGTAAATAATCAAGTTAACAAGTCCTATGAAGCTAAAGATGACACAATGGTAAGGTACCTAGAAAAAACAAAGGAGTTGATGTCAAAATTCAAAAAAATAACATTGATTCACGTGCGAAGGCACAAGAAAGACATTGCAGATGCCCTCAGTAAGCTGGCATCCTTAGGTACCGAAGAAGATGTTCACATCGAAACCCTAAAACAACCATCAACTTAGATGTCGGAAGTACACAGTATCCACACGGCAGAGGTGTCATGGATGACACCAATTCAACAATACTTGGAAAAGGGGATACTCCCGGAAAACAAAGGTGAAGCGATGAAGATACGGACTAAGGCCCTACAATACGAAATGCATGGAGGGACCTTGTATCGGAGGTCCTACCTGGGGCCGGCTCTACGATGTGTGGCACCATCAGAAGCAAGGTTCTTAATACAAGACATTCATGCTGGCATATGTGGCATACACGTAGGTCCCCGGGCAGTGGTGGCCAAAATAATGAATGCATGATACTTTTGGCCGGGTATGCACAACATGGCCGTGGAAGAACTGCAGAAATGCATCAGCTGCCAAAAGTATGCACCACAGACCCTACGACCGAAGAACAATTTAATACCGGTCATGGCAGCGTGGCCATTCCAAAAGTGGGGAATAGATTTGGTGGGACCATTTCCCTTGGCTCCTGGAAAACTGAAGTACTTAGTGGTTGCTATTGACTATTTCACCAAATGGGTCGAGGCCAAACCACTGGCAAAGATTGAAGCAACAAATATCAAAAAAATTCTGTGGGAACACATAGTTTGCCGGTTCGGGGTTCCATTGTATCTTGTCAGTGACAATGGAACACAATTCACAGACAAGTCACTTAAAGAGTGGTGCATAGGACTACATATCCAGCAGGTCTTCACTTCCGTCACCCACCCACAGGGCAACGGTCAAGTAAAAAGAGCAAATAGAAGCATATTGGACGGGATGAAGAAACGGCTGGACGCAAAAGGAAAGTCTTGGGTTGAACAATTGCCACACGTCCTCTGGGCAGATAGAACCATGCCAAAGACAAGCAATGGAGAGACACCGTTCAGCCTGACATTTGGCTCAGAAGCAATGATCCCGCCAGAGATCGGAATCCCCTCTCTAAGAAGGAACAATGATGCGGCCAAGAATAAAGAATTGATACGCGAAAATCTGGAAATACTGGAAGAACGTCGTGAGGCAGCATGCATTAACGAAGCTCTGTACAAGAGGCTTTTGGAGAAATACTATAATAATCGGGTCCTCGAAAAAAATTTAAAAGTAGGAGAACTTGTGATGCGGGACAACGAAGCAAGTAGATCTACGACTCAAGGAAAATTGGGACCAAATTGGGAGGGACCTTACGAGATAGCTAAAGTACTGGGCAAAGGTGCATACTCCCTGAAACAGTTGAACGGAGATCCAATACCAAGGACCTGGAATGCGGCACAATTGAAGAAATGTTCCGTATAACTGAATATCCGTCAAGACACGACGCCAAACACACGAAATCATGATCCATTACATTTAGATTTTATGTAAAGAATTCCAATAACATCCACGGCAAGCCGTGTTTCCATCCTATTTAATAAAACGCCTTTAACGGCAATATTTCTTACATAATCATACACTGAAGTGCATATATAAAATCCAAAAAACAGTCATATACACGACTTTTCAAAATATGGTAGGAGGCAGGACAAAAATCCAAATGCCATCACAAATATTATCCTACCAAGCAAAATACTAGCTAGTAAAAACAAAAATAAAAGGGAGAACCTCATTGGACCTCCTCATATACAAAGGGTCATTCAGACCCTGCCATCAAGGATTGCTAATACCTCTACAGGGGTATACAGCAACTCCCTCGCAAGAGCAACATTTGGAAAAACTAGGTTGTCAAGTGGGTCTTCCCCCGTTTCTGCTTGAAGATTTTGTTGATCAAAGGAAAGGTCTCCAGCATTATCCAACACAACGCTAAGTTGCTGAGGAACCTTAGCAATCACAGGATTTACAGGACCTTCGATCAATACATCCGGTCCGGGATCTAACACAGGCCCATGGCCAGCATCATGGCCCACATCAAAAAACAACGTTAGAGGACCACGAGAATATGTTTTCCCATACCTTCGAGCAGGTACATAGTCAGCATATCTGACATTAAACTCTTCCAAGGCATCTCGACGTCTATCTCTGTCACGAGAGCACTGATAAAGCACTTGCAAATCATCTATGGCATCTAGCTCTCTCAACAATTCCATAATAGAAACAGAACGACGAGCCATAGAAAAAGGAGAAAAAGAAAAGAAAGAACAAGAGTAGAGAGAAGAGTGAAAAAGTTATGAGTGTTTGATAAGTCGTATGACTTATATAAGGATCCTCTTGGGAAGACCAAGAGATATGCTTTAAATGTGCCTGAAATTACCTAACATAAAGATATGTGCAATAATGAAAATGGCGACGCATGACGTCATATAATCATGACATGCAATTAGCCATAGATGGCTGTCCAATCAACCGTCAGTTCAGGTTTATCAATAACATGACAAGTGGCATCCACACACACCACACATTAACATTCAAAATGACATTTGAGACACGTGCAAATAATGAAAAAACAAAGAGTCATATTACATAATTTTTAATCTTTACTAGATGAAGAACCTTCACCATCAGAGGATGCCACGACATAAGGTTCAAGTAAAGATCGAAGAGATGAAACACCCTCCTCACCAACATGACTACTCAACTGAGCTATAGCTTCCAAAGTATCACTGCTTAAAGCATGCATTGAATCGGCGACATGGGTAGGAATCTCTTTTTCTTGCTCCGTAGGTGGAGGAAGTTTTTGACCAGCAAGACCAACCTGATTTCCATAGCCCAGCCCACCATGGTAACCGGCTTCCATAGCTACCTCATAAAATGCATTAATACTGTCTTGATATTCCTGGCTGCCCCAGATGAAACGCCATGATGCAGGAATACATTGGCCAATCAACCAATCCTGGTCACCACGAAGATGTTCTAACTGGGAATAGATTGAAATGGCAAGGGCTTTGGCAGTCTCGGCAGAATCCACAGCCTGATCAGCACGCTGATTTGAAACTGTTAATTGCCTCTGACACTCATTCAGCTTTTCCAACACAGAATCTTTCTCCTCTTCCGCTCGTCTGACCCGGGACTCAAAAGTCTCAACTTCAGCAGACAAAAGTTTGCACCTCTCCATTTCAGCCTTGTTCCGAGCAACAGTACTTTTCTCTGCATCCAATTCCTTGGACAAAGTATTCACCTGACCCTCAAGACGAGAAATAATACCGATCCGTGTCTCATGAACCCGGAGCAAATTTAATTTTTCCTCCGTGTGATTTGTCACCATCCGGGCCTTATCACCCTCCAACTTCTCGATAGCAACTTGCGGTGACACTAGCTCTACTTCCGCCTCGGCCAACTGCTTGGAAACCTTTCATTCTTAGATATGACGGACATTTGCCTATCACGAAATTCCAATAAACTAGTAAGGTCAGCCCGCCAGCGGCGAAGGACCTCATATGAAGCAGCAGTATAATTCACACCAGAACCTAGTACATTTTCAGCAAGCTGGGCGTTATCTAGGCCCTGTAGATAGGATCTCTCCGCTGAAGGGAAGGCACACTTTTCCCAATGACGAATGACATCCGGATGTATGAGACGGGTAGACTCAGCGATATGCCACCCAGGCACGTACCGGACGTCTTTCAAAGACGGTTTCCAATTGATACCAGGAGCATAAAAATTGGAGGGCATATCATGGGCCCCAGTAGAATGACCCTCAGCTGGGGATCCCCTAGTCCGGATCCCAACAGGAAACTGGATAGGATTCTTCTGCACATCCCGTAACAATTGAGAGAAACTCTGCCCAACAGCGAAGTTAGAGGCCACAGATGACCCAGCAAAGGTAAACACCGGCTTTGTAGAGATAGGGATTGATAAGCTCGGCAATGAAACAGAAATTTTCGAAGACGGGATCACAACAGCATCCAAACCAAGGATTTGGGTACATACAGAAACAGTATTAACAGGAGCTGAAGTCTGCACGACATTGCTGGGGGGGGGGGTGAAGAAGCAACACTGGTAACAACAACAGCCTCCCCGTAACTACTTCCACTAAAGTCTCGAAGATCTTTCATGGTGTCGGCCTGGGACACACTCACGTCATCAGTCCCAGATGAGGACAGGTTGACAACTATCCGTTCACCTGATTACAACAAAACACATAAATACATACAATTTGGGAAAAGAAAGGATGAAACACCAAACACTTACAGAGTGATTTTTCTTTCATTTCCAACATCTGCTTCCTCTTAGCCAACAACACTTCCACCCTAGGGACATTAGTAGCTTTCCTCTTCTTTGATTTGTCTCTCTTTTTCTCCAAACCCACATCACCTTATGGAGGGGCAAAACTGAGAGGGTTAGCATCGATAAGATCCACAACATCTTTTTCAGCAGTCAGAGGAATTGAATCCGTCACAGATACAGCCGGATTAGCACCTTGACCCAAAACCGGAGCAACAGGAGCAGGAATATGAAAATTAGCAATAGTTTGACTAAGCACATCAAGCTCATCAGGACCAAGTGGCCGGTCATGTTCTACCAATTGGGTAGAAACTTCCGAATCAAGAATATCGAAATATTGCCATGACCCCTGATCCTCATGGCGATACTCTGGAAACACGGTCTTGTCTACCCATATTCGGCTCATGCTAACAGCAACCAGGGCTCTCTCCGGGATATAAGTACATTCTGTGGGATTGTTGGTCAAAGCAAGATACAAAGGATCTTTCTCATACACAGAAGGTGCAGGACATTCGTTGGCCAATTTGGTCTTGGCCTCCGGATACCTGATAGGAACTCGCACGGGAAGAACACGTTCATCAACACAAAAGAATTTTTTCCTCCATTCCTTATCACGAACACTTTGGGGAAAATTGTCTATACAAGACAACATACCAGGACGGCGATCAAAGGTGAAATATTCCCCTTAAATTTTAAAACATACAATGTCCGAAAGATTTCCAGGCGAGGTGCCCTACCAAGCCCTAAAGCACAAAACTCAAAATGGCAGATCTTTATCAGACCTAGAGGATGCATTTGGGAGATATTTACCTTGTAATACAAGAGCAATTCAAAGATAAAGTTAGTTGTTGGCAATCGAAAATGGGAAAAGGTGAAGAACTCCCCATACAAAGTGATTTTTCTCTCTTTTAAAGGAAAAGCCCGGTCATCTTTGCTAGGAAGCATCGGTCCCCATTTGAGGGTATGTGATAATCACTAAGAAACGACGAAAACGATGACCAGTTACATACTATGTCGGCAACATTCATGACTGTGCGTGACGAACTTGCTTTAGGAGCCATTTTGAATAAAGTAAAACGGTAGGAGGGTTAATGTCTTGACCTGAATACGTGTTCTTATAAGAAAGCAGAACTTAGGCGTTTCAAATTCAAAATAAAACCGCCAAGTGTCAACTCCCTGGTCACCCATGCTATCGAAAGGACGATTGACGTGACAGCTATCATAATGGTACATCACGTGCATAGGTCATGCGGTACCAATCCCCATTCGGATTTAAATATGTCTCTTTTTCATGCTTTTTTCACCTTTTTCCGTACTTATAATAATAATACAAGGAGTCTAGTAATATTCACACGTTCTTATCACTAGACTGGGGGGACATGACGAGGTAGGGCCCAGTTAAACTTGCCCACACCATAACTAGCCTAAACTCATTAAGGCCCAATATAGAAAGGCCTAACTAATTTAAAGGAGTCAAAGACGGTCAATACGACAGTCAAATGAAATATAAATAATAGCGAGATCTTCGTGCAAGTAATACGGCAATGATTACTTTCTTGTGCGAAGAGAGTTGACTAACAACGAGACAACAAGCTATAAAAGGAGGACGAAGGTAAAGCACAAACCAATTCATCACTATCTCTATCACTATCACTATACTATTCACTTATGTTAGAAAACAATACTTATTCTCACGCCGGAGGGTGGTCACAGGATTACCCTCAATCCTGTGGCGAGTCCTAACGGTGTTTTCTTTTGCAGAGAAAGCCTTCTTATTCATTTCGGACGGTTCGGAAGGATCTCTTTACATCATCTAGAAGATTAGATTATCTATCAGGTTCATACTTCTTCAATAACAAATGGGCTGGGCATGGGCCTTTACTTTGGGCTACATAATAACCCAAAAATAACTCAATAATATAACAATATATTGACCCAATAATTCAATGGTCCAAACAACTTATAAAACGTGTAATATGTCAAACATATGAATTAGTATATACTAGTGAGAAACCTGCGCGTTGCTGCGGGGCAAAAATTTGCAACTTGATCACTGATATAAAACTTGGTAGTTAAAAATAGGCTGAAACGTCAAACGAGCGAGCATCACGGAAGAGATTACCCGTGGCGTGATACCGTCATTGCAAAGTAAGCATGATAAAGTGGAGGTGATTGCTCCAAATATAACATAAAAAGAATTAATGCCATGATGAAACTTCCACATAGTTATACATGTCACACAAAATAATCATCAAGATGTATTGTATATACACATTTTGATAAAGTGATAAGGTTATGAATATACCTTTGATGGTTTATTGGCCATTAATATGTTAGACATAACCATCAATTTCTTATTTAGTTCATTAAGCATAAGTTAATGACTTGCATTAGTCATTTGTACAATTGTAATCAAATGTTGCACATAAGGGCATAAAGGGAAGGATTTGACAAAAAGATAGTTGTTTACCTTTTAACCTTTTGTATGTTATCTTAAAATTGACATGAAGTGACTATTTTAGCCATCTCTCCTTCTTTATAATGTAGTATAGATATAGATAGAGATATAGATAATTTCAACATTTTTAAAAACTTGTCACGTTATATTATCATATACACGTCTTTTCTCAATATTGACCATTCATATAAAAAAAACTCAACTACATTGTGGTAAAAGGGTCGGTTCTTTCTTTGGGGGAGTCGGGTTCGATTCTCACGGGAGGCATGTGATGGATACCCCCACCCTTGTGGTGGGGTAGGTGGTTGGGAAGTGATGGAGAGACCCTTGACCCTTGTGGTCATGGGTTCGACTCCTGATCCCTCCAGGTTTTACTGGTTCACTACCGTCGTGCCTTCGGGCGGGTTTGTGGGCCTGGTTTTCCCTGGAACAGGAGACGGGTGGGCTGAAGATCTCTGTCCGTACGGACTAGAGGCCGTCTGGGGCCCCTTTCAGCCATTGGGGGCCGTGTACAGAGTACCCGGCAATACTTTAGTTGATCCTTCAAAAAAAAACATTGTATTAGAATCTTTCTTAAAAGTTTTACCTTTGAGTGCTTAGTAAAGTAGATAACACTAATGATTTACCAATCGACGTTTGACACAACAATATGGAATAACTAAATAGAAAATGTATTCAACCAAATCATTGATAGTTTAAGTCTGGCATAGAAAAAAATATGTACAAATTATGATTTTTGAGTTTATCATTCCGAATAATGAAATATTTTATTAAATATAGTTCTAATAAATTATTACATTAATTATATAAAAATCATAAAAGTAACAAAAGACAAATGTTATATATATAGTTTGAGTGTTGTGTTCCATATATGTAGTTATATATATTTTCTTTAAATAATTCATCTGTTACTTTGTACTTAAAGTGGTTGTTATATTTGTCTTACCCCATGCTCGTTACAGAATTTGATTTCTTTTTGGTTGACAGAAAGTGTATTGAAAGTAGAAAGGAATATGGCGCCGACTATTCAAAAGAATGCGGTACTGAAAAAGACAACACTAAAAGCTTCTTTGTTTTACATTCACTTAACATAAGACAAGACAAGACAAAAATAACTTAACAACATCCCTACACTACACACACAGTACTGCATGCTCATAGTCATAGATTCACTGTTGGTGCACCACACCTGGGTACCTCACTGCATCTCCCAGCACTCTTTGTTGCTCTATCTGTACACAAATATGCATTCACTTCATTATATTTGAATTCATGAAATAACCTAGCTAGTTGTGTTTAAATATCGTTGAGACTGTTTGACAGTGGCGGATCCAGGGAACCCATCGGTTAGGAAAAAATTGAATATTTTAGTGGAAAACGTTTCCGATTTTTGCAATTTGATTATTTAATACTTTTATTAAAACAAAATACGAAAGTTACATCACAATAGAAGGTAGATGGGCAACATTATTTAATGGTTTGCTAACGTTTGAAACTTGGAACCGGTGTCTAAAATGAAATGTCAACATGAAACGTCATTGCTATTTTCAAAATTTTAATTCATATTAATGATTATGAAAAAAACGAATGAAAAAACGTCACTACTATATTGGTTTGTTGTTTATGAAACGTTGTTAGCGTTTCGGTTTTCGATTTTGTCAAAACCGGTGAAAACCGAATATAAATAAGCTAAAAGATAGTTGATAAACAAAATTTAAAGAGAAAAAAACATTTGATGATTACTTGAAAAAGCTCATGCAACTTGTTCTTCAAATAGCAATATTCATGTTCAAGCACTTCTAATGCCCTCATGCACCTACAAAACCACATTGTCAACAACAAATTACCTACTGTTTTCATCAATGGTTTATTATACAAATGATTATACATACGCTGAGCGGTTATTTTGTTCGACAGCCGTACGAAACGCAGCACATATGTTTCGAACTCGTTTGGCACCGATGCTTGAACTGCTTCCCATCAATTGATTCAAATGTATTCCGAGTTTAACGTAATCCCACATCTCTCTATCCAACCTTAAACATTGTTACAACCAACGTAAATAAAAATAGAAAAACCAAAAGATTTTGGGGGATATAGTGGTCAAGAGAGTCCGCTAAATCAACCAGAAAAAAATTATAAATAAAATCGGACGGTTTTTTATTATAAAGAAAATTAAAAACCTAGAAGAGGAATTTTCAAATGACCCTGAATAAAAAGTTATGGTTCCGCCACTTATAATTACAGAATCCAATTACTTACATTTATAGATATTGTAGATTTTATAAGAAACTCAGGTTCGCAAATGAGGGGTCAGCGGGTGCGCTAATCCTATCACCATAAATTGTTGGGATTTTATATGATAAAATCCGGGCTTTTGTTTTTTTTATTTATATTTTTAAAATCCACTTGTAATTTGTTATGGTTTTTACTAAAAAAAGTTATGGTTCTGCCACTGATAATAGAAAGAAAGAAATTGATTACATACAGTATGTTTCGTAGGTTACGAAGCTGTTTTTCGGATTCATGGAAGTAAATTGTGACAACTTCGGATACAAAGTTTGGTGAGGTTTGATCTTGAAGCTGTTGGAGCTGCAAGAACTGTTCGTCAAGAACACCCTGGTGAAAGAGCAACGAAAGCAAGCGGTTCATGTCGGTTCGCAGACGAACTGCACCGAATCCAAGCAGCCACAGTGGGACACCCGTTTTGGCTTTTGATTATACGAACCTTAAGTTCGATGATCACTTAGGTTGTGTGTACGAGGATGGATGTAACTGATGATGAGTTTTTGAGTTCATGTGTAGTTCTATTTATAGGAATGAATAATGACTATAATACCCCATTTCGGTCGGGTCGGGTTATTTGGAGAACGTGCCGTATTGAATCTATGGTATACGTAAATAAAACAGACTACACATTCTTTTCCCCTTCAATCTCAATACATTTTTTTTTTAGTTTTTAGTTTTTAGTTTTCATTTATAAGATACTAGACTAGATTATATCTTGGGACGTTTCGGGGTTGAGAAATATAATATGATATATCAATTTTACATATGAAATAAAATGATGCGCTTTACAGTTAAATGCAGGAAAGCTTCGGGTAGCACCTAACCTAAAATAATTAAGAATGTATCTCCAATATTAACGCCTAATCTTAAACAATGTATAACTATAATATTAATATATAACCTAAAACAATGTACAACTCCAATGCTAACATATGTTGAAAATAAAATTTATATTTACTGTTTTGAACATAATTAATGACTTGCCCCTATACATGATTAATGAATTACATAAACACTTTGTGTTTTTTTTCTGTATGAACAAAACCCCACAAAAAATAGTCGTTTTTATCTGTTTTTTATATAACACTATGGTACTCGTTGGAAAGATAATAAAACGCTCGTTAATTTGGTGTAATTTGTTTCTTTAAAAAATTTCGTATATAAAAGATATTAACCTTTAAGAATTATATAAGGAAAACATGAGAGAGAAATCCAATTTTGTTTTTAATTTTTTTTTTCCTAAAATCAATTAATGTCATAAGACATGCCACATGACACACTCAAAAGTGAGAATGCCACCCTCTTTGAATGTCATATAGGATTTATTGCTTTCAATTATTATAATAAGTAGATTGTATTTTTTTTTTCTAATAATTTGGGTATATTTGACAAAACTAGAGAGAATGCCCTCTTTGAATGCCATATAGGATTTGTGACCAATGATGTATTTACATGTTTGGTTATTTTATTATATATGATATAAATTATATTGTAAACTGTTCTTGTTTTTTTATAATATTTTAATACTAGTTTATCCCCTGGATAGACAAATATAATATGAAGTGAAAAAATGTGTGTACCGTAAAACGAATAGGTCGTTTTTTAAAAAGTTTTTTTTAAACGATCAACACTCGATAACTCATAAAACCTACTTCTAATTCTACCTGTGCATATCTTACTCGAGTGAAGTCTCTGTACAACATTGTAACATCCTCAAGACACTCTAAAGATACAATGTGAACCTAAAAAACCAACCAAATTGGTATCAAATGTTATATGATGATGATGATATACAATTTTGATGTGTAAAGTGAAGTAAGTAGTGAAGATTAATTTGAAGATAAATAAAATTGATCCCACTGCTATTAACTAAGACGATTGTAGGATAGTAACTTTTCATTTATCCTGACTATTTTCTCTACTCATACATAATTTAAGTATCTATTTTAATAATCACCACATGTTAGTTGATTTCAAAGTACATACATTAAAAACGATCTAAGAGGCGTGCATAGTGAGGTGATTAACTATCACTTATCAGCTAGAGATTTACATAGTGTCTAAGAATCATAGGCTACATCTAATTGGCTTAGCAACCTTTGTAATTAATGTTCCTAGCAACACAATCAAAATACAAAAAAAAAATAGATTATTACCAAACTAATTACATCTGTGAATATATATATATATACATATATATATATACACACTACCTTAGCTGGTTCTTATATGTAATAATATGTTTAAAACATATATACTATCTTAACATGATTAGTAACTTGCCTAGATATGATTATTGATTTACCTAAACACCTTATGTTTTTTTTTTCGCATGAACAAAAACCCACTAAAAAGTGAGGATTTTTTTTTGTTTTTTTTCTAGGACTATGGTGCTCATTGAAAAGATAATAAATCACTCGTTAATTTAGTTTATTTTTTTTAAATCTCGTATATAAAGTTATTAACGTTTAAAAATCGTGGGGGGAAATGCATGTGGCATGCACATGAAAGAGAAAGACTTTTATAGGGAAATCAAAGGAAGAATAGTTTCACCAAGTGTCACCTGTTCCGCCTCTTTTATTTTATTTTATTATACATTTACTTTCAAACTAAAATGAATAAGAAAGTTCCAAATACATAATATCTTTTGAATAATATATATTCTGTAAGCTAAATTAATTGTAAACGTAAAGCCTGAATATGATGCTTAATCTATCCTTCTGTACTATATTATAAAAGATACAAGAAAGAACGTAATAGTAATTTTGTCATATTTAAAGAGTCTTGCTTACACAAATTGTAAATCACACTGTATAACCTTTCAAACAGGCCACTTGAGTCATAGCCTAGTGATAGCACAAAAATGTTTGGGGAGAAAAGACTAGGAATCGATCCTGATAATTGACAAAAAGAGTAAAGAGGGTGTAAGAAATGAGTGTAAAAAATGGGGAATGAAATTAACCGTTAAAAAAAAACCCTTTCAAATATGACATTTAATAAAGTTTTCATAATTAATATATTATTTAATGACTATTAGATTATTTAATTCAATACATTAAGGCCATAAGTAATGGTTCATGCTTTAGGGGGCATTTTCCACCACATCATTATTATAATGCCCTTCAAAAAAAATGTGTAATGGTTAAAGCCACTTAATGCCATTTTTAGTTATTACTTTCCATATTTTTTATCCTATTTGGGCATTATACTAGAAATGCCTCACCCCCATAATGCCCATATAATGCCCAAGGGGATGGTGTTGTGGGCATTATCATGCTTATTCATGCCCTTATAATGCTCATTAAATATTATCTTATTAACAATACCTAAAATAATTAAGATTTAAATTTGAATTTACTATTTATATTTTTTTTATAACTAAGTACTATTTAACGGTTGAGTTATTCTACAAAGGCTATAAAAATGAGATGGGTAAGAACCCACTAGAAAATGATATGTGTTCAAAGTATTAAACAAGTGAGAAAGGTAATTTTGTCAAATTTTTATGCATATGCAAGTCACATGCCATTTTCATAAAATTGAACGTTTTTTATCTTTAATATGAGTACCATATTATTATACTTTTGAAAAAAAAAAGTCGAAAACCCAGTTGCGTAAGACACAATGGAGATAACGTAAAACACAATGAGTACCAATTAAATATGCAATGAACGATAGGGTATAAAACACAATGAGTAGTCTAATAAAACACAATAAACAAAAAACTAAAACACAATGAACAATAGAATTAAACACAATAAACAACATAATAAAACACAATGTACACCATTGAAGGGATAGAGAGCCTAATCCTTGCGCAGATGGCATCCATATCCCACTTTTCAATAATCTAAGCGTTGAGCATAGCTGCGCGGATAAGGTTCTCATATATGGCGCGGGAGCATAGACTGCGGAAGCAGGCATCTTCAGAGTGCTGCTTAGACACGCAGATCTAATGCGGCGTGCGAGCTCAGTTCACGCGCAGGGTGACTGTCCACGTCATCACTTCAGAAGAATCTTCACGCGTATTTCTACGCGCGAAATATTCAACCAGCCTCAGCTTATAGTACGAGGTACGGATGATCAAGAATGATGAAGATTCACTCAGATCTGGGCAGGCCGTGCGCTAATCAGATGGCGACACGTGTCAAAGGTGGTCCAACAACCGCTGATGAGAACAGTGACATGACTGCTCCCATGCTTCCACCATGTTGTTGTCTACACTACTGGTGAGAGAATTATGCAGACATGCATACCTGCTGCCAGACGTCACATCAGACGCCAGCAGGTAAGTCAACCATGATGTGTTAGAACAAAGGGCTCCGGCGACCAATCAGGAGGCGTCACGTGTAACTTTTGCAGACCAGCTCCAACTTTCCCTCACGTCAGCATTTAATGCCACCCAAGTCCCGCCAATTTCATGGGCTGAGGAATTCTGGGCCAGATCGAACACTACTTTCGTGAGCCATTTCACATGGCCCACGTCCATTCCTATAAATAGAAGATTTCATCTCCTTTGCAAAGGATCCAAAAATTAATACTCGTAGGCAAGAACTAGAATAGAGATAATCTTTGTAACAGCTTTGTAATCTCCAAAGTAATAACATATTAACATTTATCTCTTACAGTGGACGTAGGTTATTCACGACCGAACCACTTACATTCTCGTGTTCTCACTTTCACCACACACACACGCTTGTATTTTACTTTCACAGTTTTGGTTTTACCTCCGGTGTGGGCAAAGGGTTGTTCTTAAGTAAACACGTGTATTAACCCCTATGTGATTAGTATTAATCACTGTCATACTCGTTGTTTCTTTATTGGCGCCATCCGTACCGGCTAGAACACACTTTTTTTTTTTCATCTTTTAGCCTACCCACATGGCTGAACCCAACCCAAACACCTCCACTGCCAACCCAGCCGTGGACCTCGAAGTCCAACTCGGTTGGAACTTTGGCACACCAGCCAGTCTCACTAAGCAGACCACCACACGCACCCAGAAACCAGTATTCGAAGTACGTGATGTGGAAAGTGAGGATGACAGTGGCAACAGCTCTGAGGAGGATCCCAACGAGTGGCTCCTCCGACAAAACGCCAAAAGCACCGCTAAGTACCAGCGGATGCTGATGAAACAGGCAAAGAAAAAGGGCAAGACCCTAACTTTTGACTCCCCGCCCAGAAGGAGTCACAAGAACAAAGAAACTGAAGCCCGATGTGAGGGTCGTAGTGGGGGGCATGGCGGAAACGCCAATGCTCGGGGCTACGCCAAACCACACAGAGAACCAGATGGTTACGAGTCGTCCAGCAGTGACTCAGACCATAGTGAATGGAGCCACCCGCACTGTTCACGCTCCACGAGCCACAAAAACGGGGATGACGACTTGGTCAAACCTTACAGACAAAAGTCCTTTATTGAGAAGTCTTAGCCTCATATGGTAGATGAACATATATTTGTATTAACATATGAAAAGGTTAATAATGTATAAGAAAAATTATTCACATCTAATGGATTATCACAGGCTTACGGGTTACAATATTTTAAGGTTTGCTAAAAATATAAAATACTTGAGTTATGTTTCTTGTTTTATGGTGTTTGAATATGCGGGTTTATCTTAACTTTTACACATATGATACAGTTTTATAATAATTGTTACTGAAGAAAAGAAACAAAAATATGGCATGCCTAAAAGAAAGTGAATAAGTAAAACAAATCTTTCAAACTATTATAATTTGCACTTCTGATACAATAATATAAATCATGGTTGAGCATCATTATTATTCCTATGTATGGCATCATAGAGAATCATTAATTAGTGCTATAATCCTTTCAACCCATGTATTATTCTAAATGTTTGGACTAACTGAGTAAGTTTCATAGATGCGATTGAAGTTAAGTCAAAGATGGCATGGATTCTGTTATCTAAATTGGAATAAGAATTAACCTCAAGATTTGTGTCAAAGTTATTGAAGATTTTATCTAAAGAGTTAAGAGTCTAGATATACAAACGTGTTTTTAATTGATTTAGAAATTTGACATGATGTTCTATTAATATAAAACATGAAAGTTTAGCAGCCAGAGGGCATTTATCTTGCAGCAAATTAAGTCCATCATATTGTTCACTAACCTTGATAAGGACATACTTTAATAAGCCTATATGAGTAGGATGATGATTTGTATAAAGAACGTGTTATAAACCATAAAGTTTGCTATTTTGTTTGACTAAAATTTCAAGAGATTATGACGAAGAAGAATTAACAGTAAGAACATATGAATCAATGTCATTTTTTGTCGTCGCAGCATCGCGCGGGTTTCTCACTAGTATTGTAAAAGATATGAGAAGAACATAATAGTAATTTTGCCATATTTTAAGAGTCTTACTTACAGAAGTTGTAAATCATAATGTATAACCTTTCCAAACGTAACATTTTTTTTTTTTGAAAAACAAAACATTTAATAAACTTTTCATAATTAATACATTATTTAATGACCATTAGATTATTTAATTCACTACATTAAATATTATCGTATTAATAACACTGAAATTAAGATTTAAATTTGAATATAGTATTTATATTTTTTATAACTAAATACTATTTAAATTTAGGGGCTGTTTGGTTGATTAAGTGTTGAATCATTAATAAGTCTGAATAGTTAAGAGGATTTGAATGGTTAAGTGCTGAATCATTAAGTGTTGTTTTGTTAGGCCTCTAAATGGTTAGTCTTCTTGTCCTACATTGGTAGGGGAAGTAAAAATGGATTAATTCAATGCTTAATGGTTCAGCAACATCCCAAGTCTTAATGGTTCAGCCTTAACCATTCCATTCAGATACTGAAACAAACGCACTGAATGAGCTGAGTGCTGAATCATTCAGCGCTGAATGATTTAGAGGCTCATTAAGAGCCTTACCAAACAGCCCCTTAGTATTATCTTATCTAAATTCTTATACACTTTCGCAATATTTACATAGTGCTGAATGATTTAGAGGGTCATTAAGAGACTTACCAAACAGCCCCTTAGTATTATCTTATTTAAATTCTTACACACTTTCGCAATATTTACATAGTAGTGGTAGTGGTGGTGGTGGTGCCCAAATATAATGAGTGTTTAAAACATGTAGGGTTGAATATGTTACCCAAAAGAAACTTAGTAACACCCCTATGTTGCGTGAGCTAACCATGTATTTGTTTTGAAGAGAGAGGCTATTGTACAAAGGCTCCTTAAAATACAAAGTGTAAGAAGCAATCCTGACCGTCGATCTGGGTTTTAATCAAACATCATCCTAAATTACCACGCGTGTTTTTAGTTTCAGTTAACAAGAGAAGGGCAAATTAGACAAATTACGAGTATAATAATTTGAATTTTTTTTAATAATCGCGTCCAAATCATTTCATTTATGGACAGTTATTATCAATTGTTATAATCGTGGTATTCACAAATTTAAAACTCAAAAAAAGAAATCATACTCTGTAAACCAAAAAAAAAAAGAGAAAAACAGAGAAATCATCAAAACAAAGAAGAAATGAAGAAATGAAAACCCTAAAATTACGTTTGTATGAAACCGGTGAAGCAAGAGAATGAATGAGCTTGTTCGTGCGTTTGATGAAAGTTATAAACGTGTTTTCAGTTTTTCATTGATTTTAATGATTTCACATGATCATGTTGTTAAAACGCACTTAGTAATATCATAAAACGCATCTACATGTTGATGATATTTAACTTACAATGTAAAAACATAAAACGCACTTACATGTTGATGATAATTAACTTACAATGTAAAAACATAAAACGCACTTAGTGATATCATAAAGTGCACTTACTTGTTGATGATAATTAACTTACAATGTAAGCACATAAAATGCACTTATATAAAACGCACTCGGTGATATCATAAAACACACTTATATAAAACATAAAACATAAAGCGCACTCGGTGATATCATAAAACGCACTCGGTAATATCTACAATATAAAACAGTTATCTATCGACCTCTGTTCATCTCTGAACTTTATTTCTTCTTCATTTGATGAATGCTCTGTTTTTTTTTTGTTTACAGAGTATGATTTCTTCTTCGTTTGATGAATGCTCTGTTTTTTTTTGTTTACAGTGTATGATTTCTTCTTTGTTTGATGAATAGTCTGTTTTTTTTTTGTTTACAGAGTATGATTTCTTCTTCTTTGATGAATGCTCTGTTTTTTTTGTTTACAGAGTATGATTTCTTCTTCGTTTGAAGAATGCTCTGTTTTTTTTTTTTTTTTTTTTTTTTTTTTTTACAGAGTATGATTTCTTTAGATCTGATACACAATTAAACATCACAATGATGGAATATTGTGAAATCAGTTATAAAAATTTTGAATTCGGATTTAACGATAAAACAGGGAATGTATTATTACGTGATTGAATGAGGGATGTAAAAGTCTATATTACCCTTGAATTAGCTTTAGATGTTATAACCGCCAAGTTACACGTGGCCACTTTTGGTGGCTTCCTATACTTTGTACCAAATATTTTGTCTTGTTTTGAATATGTTTTCTTTCTACGTTTTAACACTCAATTTGAATAAGGAAACCCTGTTGAAAGATATGTTTATTTTATAAAGTTTTGATTTTTAAGCATGGCTTGGAATTCTGCAAATATACTTTTGATTTATCCATGTGTGTATATTAAGCAAGCTGGTAAACCTGGATAAGAGCAACCATAATGGTAGGGCTAGTTTGAAGTTCAAAACCGTTACCTTACAATGCCATATCATTTCAAACCACAACCTTTCAAACCAACTTTGCCTTACAACTACAAACCATGCAAAACCTCCACCTCATTATCCACCTTATCTCCTACTTTTCACACTATACAAATGCCACATCCTCAAATTTCACATGGGGGTTTACCGCGAGGCGCGTGACATATCAGGATCCAAGTCAACGGTCACAATAAACGACAACTATATGATATGAAAACAACGTAAAGAAAAACCAACCAAACAGTTTGAAAGTATTAACCAAGAACAGCGAAATCTTTAATAGTTTACAACCCGAAGAAAAACAGTGAATAGTTCAACAGTTATTAAAAAACCATACAAATGATAACTAGATGTCGTTGGACTCCGTGCACCTACTCCAACCGTGCTACCTTGGCGATCTGAGAAAACATGCTAAAAGTGTCAACATAATATGCTGGTGAGTTCACGGGTTTTTACAAAAACGGTTTCCACAAGTAAGAAATATCATTCCCGTTACTACTATGTTATATGAACGTTAGCTAGACGTTAAGTATGTTACTACTACAACTGAAACCATTGCTGACTACGTTTCCAATAGTGTGTAGCCTTCGGACTACCGTCATCCCCGGTAGGCCCTATATGTTTGAGATAATATGCACCCGTCCGACCTCCAGATGACTCGGGTGGGGTTTGTCAAGCCCAATAGATCTATCCACATTTCCCCACTATATACCATGTTAGTGGTTTCCTTGGGATTTAGATGAGTTGCATAAAAAACAAATGATAACAATAGTAAAACAAGATCTTTAAGTAACCCAAATGTATAGCATTTTCTCCCCCGTGAGGATATATATAAAAGTGGGGTCGTGACACTCACCTTAGGTTATGTTCTTCTTAATTACACAAATTGACAATGTGATGATAGTCCCTAGTCCCGTCGACCTATCATAAAAGGTGTTTAAGTGTCTTGACTAATAACCCGTAGGTTAACTTGTCCCCGATTTTCCAGACCATGACTACGACTGTTTGAAAACGTGTTTGAATGTTGACCCGACATCCCATAATGTAACATTAGCAAGTTTTCTAAACGTTATTGTATTTACATTTTTAGTCCCCATACTTTGATCGTTTCAAATTTTTAATAAAAAGCTTGTAGTTGCGTTGATCATTATTAATCGTAAACATATATAATATCGTGATTTAAGCGTATATGTTTGGACGTTTTAACAAAATTTCCATTATAAAGTCTTTTAGCTTTTGGTCAAATTAAACGTGTTAAGGGTTATCAAAAGTTGGAATAATATCAAGTTTTAAGTCAAGAATTTATAAAAAAAAAAAACATAAGTTTATTATGTATAAATTTTATAAAAGTTAAAGTTTTGAAAGATTAAAAACATTTTAAGTTAACTTTGGTTAAGTTTTACTCAAGAAAATCAAACCAAATCATTACATAAACTAACCAAACTAACTTGAGGGGCCATTCTTGCCATTATGTGAAAGTTTCTAAACTCATTCTCTTTTCCCTCCCTGCCTCATTTCCGGCCAAAGGGAGTTGCCTCCGGCGACACGTAGACAACTCTTTAAAACGCATTTTAATGTTCGTTTTCGAATAATAATCAGTCCATAACGTTTCTCCTTCAATGGTCAACCGATTCCAATGATTTAATAGAGCCATAAACGTGGTTTTTAATGATTACAAATCCGGGCTTCTAGTATGAAACTGCCAAACAAAAATCACATTAAAACTCGACTTTTACTCGTCCCCTATATAAACCGAACATGTCATTTGTTTTCTGGACAGTTAATCAACACAAACCCTCGAAAAACCATACCGAAAGCGAGTTATATGGCTTGCAATCAGCGCTTATATTACCGGATTTTGCAGCCCAGTTTCAATCGATTTAAGTGTAACATCGCAAAATTTTCCCCAAACTTTAATATGAAAGCAGTTATTTTTATCTTTATCCCTATTATAAATTCTATACAAATATGTCTATGTCTTTTCTTTTTACTCACAAATTTATATATTTATATATATATATCACTTTGTTTAAATAATTATTTCTATAAAATTCAGATTTTTATAGATTCATTCTTATGTATAGTTAAAAAAAAAACAATCTTATAACTAAAACACCACAACCCATATGTTTTCATCGAACCAAACCCCTCCTGAGCCCAACAGACGCGGCCCAGATCAAACCCAGCCCAAAACCCCAAACCGGCCCATACTACCCTTTCTTCCCTGCTGATAATCGACGAGCAGCAACACTCCCACCTTCACATTTGGTCAACGCCACCTTTGACCATTTAATTAAGCCATTTTTTTGGAAACCTTAATAATTCGCGGCACATGGTTGACTGACAGCTCAAAAAGCTTCAAACCCATCCATTATTACACATTAACAACTCGGCAATTTACCATTTTGAGCGAGTTTTGACCGAGTTTGGTCAATCACCAAAAACCTTCCATAGATACGATATTGGTATAAATTGATGCATCCCCATTAACCTAACAGTGCCGAAATCATATTCCCAACTCCCAATTTCTTATAAAATTCATCCAAGTCTGCATCATTGAGCGATTTTGACTTTTCTGTTGACCGCGCAAATCGTGTTCGTATACGCACTGTAAGTTCCAATTAATCTTATGGTTTTGTTAGTCGCCATTATACAAACAATAGCCCCAACGTTTCTGTGGGAATTGTTTGCTAAATCGTGTGTTTAGGATATAGGGTTCGTATAATTTTTTTTGGGGATAAATGATCTGCAGACTTAGTTATTTATTTTAAACGAAAAGAAACCTAACACCAACTGATCCACAGATCAGTTGGTAAACACCTTGTGTTTAAGACATGGGAACCGGGCATGGGGCCTGGGTTTGACCCCCGTCACACCCCTTTTTCTTTCCTTTTTATTAAAAACAATTTAATTGTTAAACAGGAAACCTATATAATTATTTCGAACCTAGATTAATCGTTCTCAGGGTCTAGACCAGATGGTCTAGGTTTGTGATATAAACATCGAACCGGCCGGAGGCCCGGGTTCGATCCCTAGCATATGCAAACATTTTTTTTTTACCTTTTAAACTTTATATATTTTCACTAATATTTTTAAAAATGGTTTTAAAATACTAAAACTCCTTTATAAATTCTACAAAAATTATTTTATGTTATCCTAATAGAAAAGTTTAACATACAAATTTTAGTTTTCCAAAAATTATTTATTTAATATATATAATAAATATTTCAAGTTTATTCTATTTTAATTATAAAATTTAATAAAAATATCAAAACGATTATATAAATTCCCACAAAAATTATTCTGAGTTTATATAACATTAAACATTTCTGAAATGATTTTTATTTCTGAAAAATCATTTATTTAATAGTTTTAATCAATTTTTGTTAATTTTAATCATAAATAAATCATAATAAATTCATTTTTCAATATTTTTGCACCAAAATTTTATATAAATTATTTCTGTATATTTAGAACAGAAATACAAATTTTAATTTGAAAATTCTTTAATTTTAATATTTTTAGATATTAAAGTTATATTTTGACAATTTGAAATAAATAGATTAGATATTCTATTTTTAAGAAAATAATTTCATAAAAATTATTTTCATACTTAAAACTTTATAATGTGACCATCTTTAATCTAAAATTTACAAAAAGACTTTTTGTTTATTTATTTATCGAATTTCTCTTATTTATTAAACATTTTATTTATTAATCAAACGAATACTTATCCCCAATTCGAAACCCTAGAAAATACTTGTAGACTAGAAAGACTTAGACTTATTTGTTACCTTATACATAGGGTAATACTTGGCAACTTTGGGGCTACACATATTCTATTTCTCGAGACTTAATACTTTGCTAAGGTGAGTTTATGTAACCATGTTTATGCAATTCTTTATACTTGCAACATTATACTTAAGCAATTCTACATACATGTCTAGTTGTAAACTTTAATGCCTCATGATTTAGACAACAACAGTTAGACTTAAACTTCAACATACATAATCATTAGCTATGGCCAAGCCGGCGATACTCAATAATAGATCTATTGGATTGACAATCCCACCTAGATTCGTTGACCATCTTTTATGGGGAGCGCGGGTGATTGTTATCGTTCCAACGTGATATTAAGGTGAACCGTGGATGACGGGATGGACCTAAACTAGTCGGAGGTTTAATTATGTGCATACAACATTTCATGTTTATTCATGTAGACTTAAACTTACGATAGACATATGAATTGCTAAACTTTTATTCTTAAACTTAACTGCTTGACATGGCTTATGTATTCTCACCAACTTCTAGTTGACCCCCCCCCCCATTTTTCCAAACTCAACAGGAAATACTGATGCTTGAAGTCTAGAGCTAGCACGGGGAGATATTTGAAGTTTGAAGCTTTGTTTGATTATTTGATGTAGACTTTAATGTAATTCAATATTGTATAGAAATAAAGGATTATTTAAACTTATGTATTACCATGAGCTACTGAACAATCATTCATACGTGACACCTCGATGTTTCCGCCATCGGTTGGGGTGTTACATTAAGTTTGTAAGTTCAATATGTTTTTGTGCCATTTTGTTTCTTAGTCATTAATCTTCAAAAGCCCTCTTGTTTCGGGTTCCAATCTTTTCGAATTGAAGGTTCTTAGAAACAAGGGTTAAGGTTTTAGGTTGGGTAAGAAGTTGAACTTTCATAATGGTTTGAATATATTTGGTTTTCAAGTTTATTCAACAAAAAGGTTATGGTTGAGTGGCTTTTGTGTGTGTGTGTGTGTGTGTCAACTGAGCAACCTGGGTTCGAGACCCATGAACCCACGGGTTCTAAAATATTGTTTTTTTTTTAAATTTATTTTTTTATTCATTATTTACACACACACACACACACACACACACATATATATATATATATATATATAAGAACTTAAAATATTAATAATAAATTCATTTTTGCTTCAAAAATTATGAAAATTTAGGTGTGGCATCTTGACACCTCATAGAAACTAAATTATTTTTGAAATTTTAATCATAATTGATTAAAAATTCATTTTTAATGATTTTATCTCAAAATTTTTGAGAAATTATTTATGACTATCAGGAAGTGAAATAAAAATTGTTGGTCCAGAAAACAATTATTTTTATTGTTTTTCTTATTTTTAATCATTTAAATTTGATTTAACTTTAATAAATCAGTTTTAAATGCAAATAAATTGTGAAAAATTATGGAAAAAATATTTTTACTATTTTACATCATAAAGTAATTATTTTCCATAAAAATATTATTTTTGGATCATATCTTTTATTTTTAGTCTTATTTATGCTTAGTTAGACATAATAAATCATTTATTTATATATAAATTATAAATCTGTTTTATAAATATTTTTCTTATAAAACATAAATATTCTTGAGTTGGAAAACCATAAGTATTAACATTGGATTCATTTTTGTAATTTATATTCATTTGTATAGTAAACTTTAATTATTATTATATATTTTAGTAAAAAGAATTTACTAAAATCTTTGAATAAATTATTGGGAATATTTTATAAAAAATATTCAAATAGTAATAATTTTTTCGTAGTCATACATTTGAACTTAAATCATGTTATACTTTTTGAATATGAAATTATTATTTTTGAGTTATCGCAAAACTTCATTTTTCCCACATAAGCCTAGCAAACCCTAATGTCTTAGATTCTAGGTGCCTTAAACTTTTTAAGAAATTTTCTCTCATTAGGGTTCTTGTACGTATAGGTTGAGTTCTTCGGAAATGCCCAGTTCTTATCTTGTATGAGCCTTGTTTGGATTTGTCGCGCTTAGCAAAACTGTGAGTATACTTATCCCTTTTTGTTTCTTTCACTTTTGGGGTGAAACATGTACACCTATGAAACTTACACTTGCACATGGTCATAAACGTTTTTTACATACAATTCATATCCGTGTTATGCTTTGATTTCTTGTGCTTTTTGTTTAAACATAAATGTAGTATACTTGTAATCATTACATATACATAACATATAAATAACGTAAACTTATTCATATACCATTGGGAGCCTAGTGAAAAGTACCTATGCGTGTGGGAAGTCCTAGGTCCCGCCTAATGGAGAGTACACATGCATGTGGGAAGGAAAAGTACCTATGCGTGTGGGAAGTCCTATAACATTGTTAATTCTTAGTCTATATCATCATGGAGATTAGATTTTGATTCAATTTGTGTGCTTACGTGATTACCATATTGCCTTGAATGAATCATCATAATTGAATTGTAAAACATTTTTATACCTATATTATACGTACACAAACTAAGTGTAATCACTAGCATTATTGTTGACATCTTATTTTTGTACATGTTTCAGGGAACGCTTGATGGTTATCACTTAGGCTTAGACTAAGACTTAATAAACAAGCTTTATGTACCGTTTTGTTTTGAGACTTGATGTATTGGTTTGATATTGATGTTTGACTCTTAATCATGAATTTAGTAATATTTACACCTTAGTACCATGAGCTTTTGAACAATCGTCACTACGTGACACCTCAATGTTTCCACTATCGGTTGGGGTGTTACACATAAAACATCCCTAGCCCAGTTATGATGATACTTGAACTCTGGAAATTCCTTACAGTGGAGGGCATGCTCACCAAACTTATCCAAACAGACTTTTTTGCAAATGAGGCATGATTCGTCTAGAGGGAAAAGAGAAATCATGTGCCAGTATTTAAGGATGGCTCTGTATTTAACTGCTGACATCCGTTGCCCAAGACCTTCAATGGGCAGAACAGTCATAAAATCCTGGGCATGAGCCCCTTAAGACAAGCAAAAACTTCCTTTTGACGCGCAGTTATATCAAACCGCACCTCTGTATCTTGTACGTGTTTACAATAAAGAGCACTCGCCAAAGTTTGTTGAAGTTTCTTGGGGGCGGTCTCCTTATTTGTAAAACCGCCTAGATCAAGGTCCGGGAGAGTTGTGCCAATATTACTAAGCGCAATGGAGTAGTTAGGATCCACCCCAACAACACTAGTGCTTCGCAAGATGTGGTCCTGTAATTTCCACGACTGGGCCCTGGACGCCACAAAGGCATATGCGGAGACGTCCTCCGTCGAGAAAAAGCCCAAGCCCTCGCAACACATAGGGAAAGAAGCCAATCTCCACTAGAGATCCCCAAAATGCGGCCCTCCCCTGGAGGTCCCCGTTTGGTTTATTCGGTAAGATTGACGGTTTTGGGTTCGGTCCACTTAGTTACGATTAATGACCAAAACCAAACTCGGGCTAAAACTTTAGCTTAGATATAAATGCAATTGAGGCATAAATATACGAAATGGATGTATAAATACATGAGTTGGAGGTATAAAATATGAAATTCATTAATTAGGTGTATAAGCTAGAAATATACGAAAATATAAATGGTTTGATTAATATTGGTCAAACGAGGATACAAAATAACCGATAACTGATTTTTAGTTAACTCGATTTCAATTAGTTGGTTTTTAGCTAATTTAGCTTTGGATGATTTCGGTTCGGTTTCATCTGTTTTCGTTTTTTTAATAATTTAATTATTTCTCACCCAAGACACTGTTAATCACGTAACATATCATTTATGTTTAACTAAAAAGAAGTACTATGCTCAAATTAAGGAGAGTAAACCACTATATTGATAGTGTAATTTTGTTTAAAAATTAATATTAACTTACGAAAAAGTTACGGTCGTTTTAAAACCTGGGAAATTAGTTTTTTTAAAATGGGAGTAAAGTTTAACTACTAACTAATTATCCAGAATTTTGATAAAGATAAAGAAATTAAAATGTCATTAGGGGGGGGGGGGTTAAAGTGTAACTAATGTCTGAAAGACTAAGTTACCCTCATTTTAGGGTTATACTTTATACATTAAACTAAAAAAAAATCTTAACTTTTAGGTATTTTAAAATGCCTTTTCTAAATGTATTACAATATATATTTTTTTGAAAGACTTAGTTCAATGGAAATCCTTTTATAACCTTAACCTAGCGGTCTAGTATCAAAATTTCTATTATTACTCTTGATTAGAGCACATTTTCTAAACCGTAGTACGTATTTGCAGTCGTATGGGCTCATGAAAATCCAACTAAGGAAATGTTTTGTAATAATCTCAACTTTTAATCTATTATTTCTTGGCGATCCCAAAATAATTACTAAAAGTTAACCCAATTAGTTTTTGTTGACATAGACTGCTTATGTGGTAAAAAAAGTTAAAGTTTTGCTAACATGTACTTCTTATGTGGCAAACAAATTAATATTTTGATTACGTGGACTACTTATGTAGCAAAGTTTTGATGACATGGATTGTTTATGTGACAGTCCATGTCAGTAACTAATTATGTTAACTTTTAGTTAGTATGTGATTGGTGAAGGAAAATAGTTTAAATGTTGAAACTGCCACAAAATATTTTCTTAGTTGAGAGTGTTATCTAAGATGTCAAAGTTGAGATCATTAAAATCCAATTTCCTTTATTTACTTACTTATTATATAATTTGATTTTTTTTTTAATTGGCCAACAAATCAATGCTGAACACTCTCGAAGTACCCACTGGACAAAAGAGTACTTCGAGAGTAAGCCGGGTCCACTAGTAATTTCACACCAGTTCTCGGGGGAAAACCCGCCAAACAAATCAATGCTGAGCACTCTCGAAGTACCCACCGGACAAAAGAGTACTTCGAGAGTAACCCGGGTCCACCAGTAATTTCACACTAGTTCTCGGGGAAAACCCGCCGCCCGAAGGCCCACTGCGGTAAAAGCCGGCCCACCAGCAACATTTTGGTGCCGGTAGGACTCGAACTCCCCATCTCCCATAAGGAAAGCAAGGAGGGTGCCACTCCACCATAAGGCGATTGGCATTATATAATTTGATTAACAAAAGATAAATGAGTTAAATGTATGCATATGTATTTGTATTAAAAAAAAATTAATACCATTTGTAACAACCGAAATAAACCGTGTAAAGATGTTCGTTTTGTCTACGACGAATTGCCAATCTAAAAAATCAAGGTAGTGTTTGGTATGGTGGAATGGAAGGGGGAATGGAATGAACCATTACGAGGTAATGAAAAAAAGTGTGTTTGGTTGGCTAAGGGAATGGAATCACTCATTCCACAAGGCATTCCATTCCCTCAAAACCATTCCATCCACCCCCCATGTTTTTTTTTCATTCCATCCCTCATTCATCCTTTACTAACAACACCATAACCCACAACCACCACCCACCACCATCATCACCGCCTACCACCGTTGCCGTCACCACCCACCACCGTCGTCACCACCAACCACCGTCGATCACCACCGCTGCCGCCACCACCCACCACCACTGTCGCCACTCACCACCGTCGTCGTCGTCGCCGCCACCACCTGCTACCATCCACCACCGCCGCCATCCAACGCCGCCCACCAACGCCGCCCATCACCGTCACCCACCCACCGCCGCCTCCACCACCTGCCACTGCCACTCACCACAATTTCCTTTACCCACCACTACCGCCGCCACCCACCACCACCCATCACCACCACTACCGCCGCCACCCACCTCCACCATCCACCGTCGCCGCCACCCACCACTGCCGCTACCGCCATATATCACCACCACCACCCACCACAACCACTCACCACCGATTTTATTCCTTTGTCTTTTCTTGCTTATCCAACAACACAAAGTAATGTTTTGTTTCATTCCCACATGGCAACCAAACATGACATGGAATGGTAATGATCCATTCCATTACCTTGTCCATTCCATTACCTCATCCATTCCATTCCCTCTCCATTCCCTTACCACATACCAAACAGACCCCAAGGTTTTGTTTGCTTAAGGAATGTTTCCACTATGAGGAAGGTTTTGTACTCTCTTTCAGCCAAGGTGAAATTTCACTTTTAACAAGGAAAAGGGGATATTATTAATTAGTTACTATAGAGTATGGGAATATAATTTAGGCCTGGTCTATTGGCACCCCCTACCTTCTATTTTAACCCCCTTCAAGCGCCTCGCTTAGGCCTAAGCGAGGCGCTTTGGAGCTGAATTCGAGGAGGTCAGTACGAGAGGCAGAAAAAGCTGATTTTTAGGCCTAAGCGCCTCGCTTAGGCCTAAGCGAGGCGCTTCGGATCAAATTTTTTTTTTTGGTCTTTTGAGTTAGTTTTTTGTTTTTTTAATATAATTATTATAAAAAATGTTTTTTTAACAAACGTCTGGCTAACCTGTCCAGTTATCAATCTCACTGACCAACAACTGAATTTTACTTGCTTGCATGAAAAGTAAGTGTGAAGATCAAGATCAAGAAGAACAGTACGGTCAAACTCCGGGGGTTGTGTTGTATGTATAAAATAGTGAATAATTGTAGTGTGTTCGGTGAATTTGACTTGCTTGCATTGGAATCTTGACTGCTACAACATAACTTGCACCGGCTTGAGATATGAGTTTAATTAGCTTAAATCTCTCTGATCCATGATATGAGAGCAATAATCCATCGAGAACTTGAGAAAGAGAGAATAAGAGAAGAGATAATAACATATGAGCTAGCCTTCATCGATGAATTTTACTGTCCAGTTATCAATCTCACTATCCAACAACTGAATTTTACTTGCTTGCATGAAAAGTAATGATCAGGAACATTCCAAATAACCGTCCAATTTCAGCTAAGGAGGTATATGTACAATGATGTGGTTTCTTTTAGATAAGGAGGTATATGTACAATGATGTCTTTACGCAAAATAAAACTTACACACAACTTTTTTGCTCTAGTGGTGTAGTCTACCTTTTTGAAAAAGACATTTTAGTCTTCAAGACTTCTATGGTTTCGGGTTCCCTTCCATCGTTGACAGATATCTCTCTGAGATGATATCTTCTCTTTAGGTTTTGGAATTAATGAGACAACTTTTCAGTTGTTATCCGAGAGATAGCGGTCAACGATGAAGACAACCTGAAAGTGGATACCATGGATCAGAGAGATTCAAGCTAATTAAACTCATATCTCAAGCCGGTGTAAGTTATGTTGTAGCATCCTTGATCATCTTCTTGTAATTACTTTCTATTGTTTCGGGTTCCCTTCCATCGTTGACAGATATCTCTCTGAGATGATAGCTTCTCTTCAGATTCTGATTGCACTGGTGGAATTGGAATTGGAATTGGAATTAATGAGACAACTTTTCAGTTGTTATCCGAGAGATAGCGGTCAACGATGAAGACAACCTGAAAGTGGATACCATGGATCAGAGAGATTCAAGCTAATTAAGCTCATATCTCAAGCCGGTGCAAGTTATGTTGTAGCATCTTTGATCATCTTCTTTGTAGTCCTTTACGCAGGTTTGCCAGAGGGTCACTATTCATATATAAAGAACATTAATTTAATCGGTTTCATCTTTGTTATTTTGATAATTATCGTATTTGCAACGTAGTTCCTTTGATTCATCATTGTTGTACAAAGTTGGATGTTTGTACTGGAAAACCAAAACGAGCAATAAACGAAGCGAAACGGGGAGATATAATTTTCTTGGCTTGAAAACAACTTAAAAGAACCAAAAATGAATTAAAATTATTTTTTGGTAACTAACAGATAATTTTAAAGAATTAAAAGAAATTCAATTTTTTTTAAAAAAATGACAAAACGTCTCGCTTTGGTCAAAGCGAGGCGTTTGCTTGCCTCGCTTTGGCCAAAGCTAGGCACAAACAGCCTAGCTTTGGCCAAAGCGAGGCAACCAGGCGCCTCGCTTTGACCAAAGCGAGGCGTTTTGGCATTTTTTCTAAAAAAAATTGAATTTCTTTTAATTCTTTAAAATTATCTGTTAATCACCAAAAAATAATTTTAATTCATTTTTGGTTCTTTTAAGTTGTTTCCAAGCCAAGAAAATTATATCTCCCCGTTTCGCTTCGTTTATTGCTCGTTTTGGTTTTCCAGTACAAACATCCAGCTTTGTACAACTTTGATGAATCATTGTACGTGGTCCTCCGACTAAACCTAACTCGCAACAATTGTTTTTAATTCATTTTTAAGTGTTTTTAATTACTTTTCGAGAAATGATAATTTTCAGATATTACAGATCAAGGTGTTACCAAGCATGTCAAGAAATGATAATTTTCAAATATTGCAGATCAAGGTGTTACCAAGCATGTCAAGAAATGATAATTTTCAAATATTGCAGATCAAGGAAAGAATGAAAATACGTGATGCACATACCGTGAGTGTAGTCCATTGATGTATTAATATATTATTTAATCGCAAGTTTCAATACTAGATAATGCACGTAACTCCCTAGGCACATTTCCCACCCTTTAAATAATCATATATATATATATACACTATAAACCAATCACATTAACATCCCACTCTTCATTTTCCCTCAAACATGGATCCTTTAAAGTACCTTGATGATGCACATACCATGGATAAAGAAAAACCGTTTCCACATCAAAAACAACAAAAACTAGAGCATTAATCGCAAAGTGGTTTGTATGAGTGTAGTCCAAACATTTAAAAATAACTTTTCATGCAAGCAAGTAAAATTCAGTTGTTTTACTAATTTCATAGTCTTGATACTTTTAACAATCGGATCGGCGCTAACGCGCAAACCTTCGTTTTTGTTTTTCGAGACAAAGGAACTAAGTTGCAAATACGATAATTATCAAAATAATAATAATAATAATAATAATTCTTTATGTATGAATAGTGACTAAAGTGGATACCATGGATCAGAGAGATTCGAGCTAATTAAACTCATATCTCAAGCCGGTGCAAGTTATGTTGTAGCATCTTTGATCATCTTCTTGTAATTACTTTATATTGTTTCGGGTTCCCTTCCATCGTGGACAGATATCTCTCTGAGATGATAGCTTCTCTTCAGATTCGAGAGATAACGGAACCGATTAATGTTTCTTTATGTATGAATAGTGACTAAAGTGGATACCATGGATCAGAGAGATTCAAGCTAATTAAACTCATACTCAATTTCGGTTGATATAGAGTATATCAGAGAAAGATTTAGTTGAAAGTGGATATAACTGGACAGTGAGATTGATAACTTCTCTATGGAAGTTGCTACAATAGTTAAACAAAAGCTGAAATTGAACAGTTATTTGGAATGTTTATGTTACAGTTATGCCCTTTTTTGGTGAAATGAACTTGAAGAAATTGAACAGTTATTTGGAATGTTTCTGATCATTACTGTTCTTCTTGATCTTGATCTTCACACTTGCTTTTGACAAACGTCTGGCTGACCTGAAGTTCCTTTGCAACCAGGTAAAAAGGAACTACGCTGCAAATATAAAAATCCATCACATCACGATTATACTCTTTATGTATGAATAGTGACCCTCTGGCAAACCTACCTCTGTTTTGAATTTGTTACTTCCATAGAGAAGTTATCAATCTCACTGTAATGATTAAGAATATTCCAAATAACAGTACGGTCAAACTCCAGGGTTGTGTTGTATGTATAAAATAGTGAATAATTGTAGTGTGTTCAGTGCAGTCGACGAACATCATTCAAAATTTCAACTTCCCATTCAGGTGCTTAAGTCCACCTTGAAGATTGGATAACATGGATCAAAGAGATTCAAGCTAATCAAACTCATATCTCAAGTTGGTCTAACAACTGAATTTGACTTGCTTGCATTGGAATCTTGACTGCTACAACATAACTTGCACCGGCTTGAATTCAGGGTTTAATTAGCTTAAATCTCTCTGATCCATGATATGAGAGCAATAATCCATCGAGAACTTGAGAAAGAGAGAATAAGAGAAGAGATAATAACATATGAGCTAGCCTTCATCGTTGAATTTTACTATCCAGTTATCAATCTCACTGGCCAACAATTGAATTTTACTTGCTTGCATGAAAAGTAATGATCAGGTTGCCTTCATCGTTGACCGATATCTCACTGGCCAACAACTCGTGTACAGCCTTTATCAGGTTCTTTTGGCCACAGGTACAGAAAGGTTATAAATGTTCATGTCGTTTCAGGTTGCCTTCATCGTTGACCGATATCTCTCCGATAACAGTCAATCTCACTGTAATGATCAAGAATACTCCAAATAACTGTATAATTTCAGCTTTTGTTTAACTATTTTAGCAACAGTCCAAATAACTCGTGTACAGCCTTATCAGGTTCTTTTGGCCACAGGTACAGAAAGGTTATAAATGTTCATGTCGTTTCAGGTTGCCTTCATCGTTGACCGATATCTCTCTGATAACAACCCTTGTTTGATTATGCTCTTTATGTATGAATAGTGACCCTCTGACAATGATCAGAAACATTCCAAATAACTGTAATGATCGCTACGGTTAGTGGATACCATGGATCAGAGAGATTCATGTCGTTTCAGGTTGCCTTCATCGTTGACCGATAACTCTCCGATAACAACTGAATTTTACTTTCTTGCCTGAAAAGTTGTACCGGTTATAGAGAGAAATGAACAGTCGGATCGACTGTTGATTGGTATATTGAGAGCAAATCGACGATCATTCAAAATTTAAAGTTACTGCTAACCTCTGCGCCATCATCGACTACAGCAAACCGACGATCTTCCTCCACGACACTCCTAGTGGTTGGAAACTGTGATGACAAAGCTGGTGTGTTGAAACAAGGTATGGATATGGAGAACATGGAATGAGATGATCTCGATTTTCGTACCAAGTAAAAGTCAGTTGTTATCGGAGAGATAGCTGTCAACGATCAAGGCAACATACTTGAAATCAATGGGAAGGTTAACAATTCCTGCTCATCTTGATGATATCTTCATCAATCTCCTTGATCTACGCATAAGTGTTAAAAGTATCAAGACTATGAAATTAGTAAAACAACTTTTCAGTTGTTATCAGACAAGGACTTGTCTGTGTTGCCGCATTTAATGAAATTAACGCGCATACCACATTCATTGACTTTACGTGGTTGATGATGTCAAGTTTAAGTCATTGACAATGTTGAGGGTTATTACTTTGTTTTTTAAATTTTTTTAACTTTTTATAATTATTAAATTATAAAAAAAAACAACTCAAAATTATAATATAACCACCCTATAATTTATTCTTCCATTTTTACATGCGTGGTACTAAACAAGAAAAAAGGGTTATTTTATAATATCCTCTTAAATAAATATTATTAATGTTTTTTGAGATTTTTGTTAAAACAAAATACGGAAATTACATCATAATAGCAGGTAGACGGGCAACAAGCTGCGCCGCCACCCCTTTTTGAATTGCAAACCCTAGTCTACTAAAGACAAAACCTTGCCCCCCTGGGGATGAAACATTGCTGTGGACAACCCGTTGGACCCTGGTCAAGAAACGAATAGCTTCTGGCGCCAGGGAGCCAAAGGTGTCGAAAGCCAGAGGGATAAAGACATGTTGGTTATCTGCACAAGCTTTAGCATATTTATCTACTTTCTTTGATTCCGCCTTTCTTGATGCTTGCCCAGCTACGAACCCTGTTTCCCGTAACCCAACCAGCGGAGATACCTCGGTGAGGTCCACATAGGCATGTTTCCCTCTCTCCCAACCAAAGACAAGCAGGTCTGCTGGTCGCAGGGTGGATCTCCCTTCCGTGGGGTCTGTGAGGAAGTTTACAGGGGCCTCCTTTTTGGCAGAGATCCCAGCTCTTCTCAAGATATCCCACAAAACATCCCTCACCCAGTCATGCCGATATTTGAAACCAGAGAGCTCCTTGCAATGAATTGCATGCTCCCCGTATTTATCCATGCAGGTTTTACGGCAGATGGGGCATGTTTCATCTTCCGGGTACAAGGGGATCATCAATCGGTACTTGAGTATAGCCCTGTACTCTACTGCAGACATGCATTGACCCAAACCCTCAATCGGGATAACGGTCAAGAAATCCTGAGCATGAGGGCCCTTTAGGCATTCAATCACCGCCTTCTGGCGAGTGGACAATTCAAAAACTTCTCCCAGGCTCTGAGCAGTTTTGCTAAAAAGAGCATTCGCCAAAGTTTTTTGTGGCTTTGGGGGGGCGGTGTCCTTGTTAGAAAAACCGCCAATATCAAAATCCGGGAGATAGACATTTAAGCGTTCGAGCGCCTGTTTATTATTAATTAAAAAAATAATAAAAGGCAGAGGTGTTAGTGAAAAATTATTGGGATAAAGCAGGCATGATTAGGCAAAGAGTGTGTTAATAAGATCGAGGAGAATGTTGGCCATAAACCGGACCGTCTACAACGTATTTAAACATTAAATAATACTGTACAAAAAAGATAATAAAAAGGTCTGAATTAGCAGTGGGTTATAGTGGGAGTGGCTGGCTGCAGAGAATAAACCTGGTGAGGGTTTTGGTAGGGTGGGTGTGCGTGCAAAATGGGCATGGTGCGACATCACCGCACACTGCAGCCGCTAATGTCACCACAGTCTAAATACCCATACCATAAAGTGGCCAACATACACTGCCACTACGCCACCTTTCAACATTTTATACCTTTTTTTTTTCTATAATTAAAGTTATTGTTATAGCAAAGTACTTGGTGGACAATGTTAATTTTTTTAAAAATTAGTGGAATTTATTCGAGCTTCGCGGCGGAAAATTAGTCGATATCGTTTTGTTTTGTTTTGTTTTTTTTTTTTTTTTTATAATATTGTTATAGTACGGACATTAGCATGGTAAGAGAAAAAGAAAACCTTATAAATAAGGTTGTGATATGCGAAAAATATATTAACACGTGTTATACATCAACCGACAATTATAAAAACAATATTGGTAACGATTTTGATAATATCAATGCTGGCACCGATTTTGTTCGGTTGTAATTAGTTCGATTTGTCACGACTATAGTTTAAGATAGTTGAACAACATCTAATTTGAATACTACTCCATTTTGAAAAGAAAAAAAATTATACTGAAACGTCGAGACGAAAAGTAAACATGCTTGCGTATTTGTTTTTTTTTTAAAGGTTAAATAACAAAAGTCATTGGATTGTTCAAAATTAATTGCATAGATTAAAACACTTTTATAGTTATCAAAACCATTCAACGATCAGATCCAGATGCAGCGGCTGTTTTATTGGAATACAATTGCAACGCCAAATGTTAACTGCTTCGTTTGGCGGGCGGCAGAAAACAGGATCGCTACTGCAGACACACTGCAAGTTAGGGGCATTCTAAAAGGAAATGGTTTATGTTGCAGGTGTAGATTAGAAGTGGAAAACGCGGACCATGTTCTAGTTCAATGCGTGTGGGCAAGAGCACTATGGTGGATGGTTCGGGATTGGCTGAAGCTAACAAACGAGGACGATTTTAATTCTGTTAAACAGGTGATACAAATATGTATGAAGATTGACAGGCCTCCAAAAGAAAGAAAGGTAATTTATGCGATCATCCTACTTGCTATGTGGAAGTTATGGTTAGGAAGGAACGGTAAAGTGTTCAATAATATCAACATTGCAGTCCCAAAAATGATCGAAGATGTCAAGGTCGAATCATTTTGGTGGATGATAAAGCGAGGAAACATGCAAAACTTGGAAAAGGCGAAGTGGTGAGATTTCTCGATTTTTGATAACGGTTAATATAGGAGTGATTGATGAGGATGTAGTGATACTTATGTTATGGGTTGTATTGTAATGTAATGTCTAAGTATTGTTAGTTTTGGCCCAGGTAGTCCTTCGCTAAATGGGCTCCGGGTGATTTGTGGTGGACTTTGAAATGAATAAGATGCTCATTGTTAGAAAAAAAAAAAGATTAAAGTGAGGAGCCAAAAATCGTTGTTGGGAAGTCTTGGGTTCAAAACCCAAACACCATGGGATTAAATAAATTAACCTTTAAAAAAAAAAACAAAAAAGAGACAGTTCGACTCTAGTAAATCTATTAGTCGTAATGACACCTGCATTTTCAAATTACCTTATATCAATATGTCTGTTTACATATTTATAAAACAATACTCACTCTTATAATGCATAGAAAAGAATATATGTTCACTTCAACATATATTTACAAATTTATACTTTACAATTAGTTAAGTCGGTAAAACTTAGATACCAATTAATTAAAATGAAAATTGAAAGTAGCTTTTGTGAAGAATATTCTAAAAGTCATTGGTTCCTTAAGAAGCATGAGGGTATTTTTAATCTTTTATAATGAAACCATGCTTGCTTACTCTAGGCATTACCTTATCTATTACTGTTTCTTATTACTCGGTTTCCTTCAATTTCACTTTACGCATTGATTCAACCAAAAGTATGTGATTAAAGTTTTTTTTTTTTAAATAAGCACCTATGATTATTTCTATTACTCTAATTATTGCTCTCTTGATATAATATGATGTCATTACACCATCATTCATTTATAACTTTTATAGCTAAATTCGATCTATGTATAATATAACGAGTTTGTTGTCTTAAAAAAATGCTATCGTTATGTTTTGTGTTTGAGTAAAACTGCTTGTCCAATTTAAGATTGGATTGTTATGAAATCAAAATCAAACATGGTCATAATGGGTTTGGACTAAGCTCAAGACTGAACTAAAACTATATACAATGTAGTTAAGCTAGTGAACTTAAGCAAGCCTATTATTATTTTTAAAAATAGAAAAATTTTATAATAAATACTATGTTTTGTAATTATTATAGAGGAGTTACTAATAAATTAAATAGTAGGCTTTATATCTATATATATTACCAAGGGGTGGTGGTCCATTGGCAAAGGCAAAGCCTTTAAGACACTTAGGTTGTGGAGTGGAAGGTCGTGAGTTCAAGTCCCACAGACCACAGAATTTAAAAAAAATTATCCTTTAAAAACAAAAAGTAGGCTGTATATCTCTACTCTCTACAACATTATAAAGAGTGAGCAATGGGCAAAAATGTCCAACTTGGTAAAATTAAGATGAGATGTGAAAAGTCATGTGCTTCAACCCTCAAATGTCATATAAATCTTCCCCAAATTACCCTTCAATGCATTAAGATACTTGTACCATGTAGTAAAGATAAATAAAGGTTTTATTTTCTAGATAATTAAGTTTCTATATTTGCTTACAAAAATGCATTCAAATTGTTATATATAATAACATGTGATGTGGTATGACCATAAGCTTCAAATAATTATAATCAACAAATATTAATTTTACATTTTCTTTCTTTCTTTAAAATTGCATATGTTTATATAAATATACAGTGTCGTTCATCATCAGAATTGCTGAAAGAAATTACTTTATCTTTATCTTTGCAGAGAGTTAATGGTGGTACGAAGTGACGCACACACAACACCAAATAGTACGATACGTTTTGATTTTCTATTGATAAGGTTTTTTTATTTAAAATTATTTAATAAGAATGACAAGGTGCGACCGAGGATGCTGAAAAGAGTAATCATGTTGTAACGAATCTGGCAAAACGTCGACACAATCCGAAAGTGGATTGTATCTGCAAGTTCATCTTCCAGGTTAAACTTGATTTGTTTATTAAAATAAATGTCTTGTTGATACTTCTTTACTTCTCTGTTTACTTGTTTATACTGATATCGAATGGTTGTGTTTTGCTTTATCTACTCTGTTTTGGTTTCTATGCTCATATTTGGTTTTGAGTTCATGCTTGACAATACGTATCCGTATGGTGGTTTGGTCTAAATTTGTGAAAAATTATATAGAAAGATTTGGGAATAAAAATTATCTATGCTCATATTTGATTTTTAGAACAGTGCTGATGACTGAATTTTGATGGTTAAAGAAGTTCATTTTCATATATAGTGAAATCTTTTTTATACTTGGGTGTCTTGTGTACACATCATCTCTTAGATGTTGGAAGTTAAGGACATATGGTTGGACAATTTACATAGTGTTGCATGAAAAGTTATAAGAACGTATATGTTGGATATAAAAAAATATAGTTTCTTTTCAAAGTTTAAACAATGAAAAGAAATAGATTAATTTCATATACATCGTCTCTCATTCAATGACAATTACGTTTTTACACTTTTCATACAGTTTGGTGGGTTAACACGGTTACGTTTGTGCATTGTCAAAAAAAAATAATATTTATCTTAACCGTCCCGCAACAACGCACGGGTTTCCTACTAGTAAACTATAATTTCTTATATATACACATATATGATTACGTCTATCGTTATTATTTATATTATTATAAATCAATATGACTTTGGACACATATTATTTATTAGAGCCATCTGTTTTTTGTTTTTTACGTCTTTTTTTTCTTACTAAGTTTGGATACTTGTCTTTTAATAAATTATTTTATTTTTCCTATTTAAGTATCCTTTTACTTAAGTATGGATACTTAAGTTTTAATTACAGATATTATTTTTTTTATCTTAGTTAACTATAGATAATTATTATATTATAAACAAAATAAATTTAATATAAAATTAAATATTAATACTTTAAATAAACATATATTTTTTTACTTAGAAACTTCACCAAGTTCAAACTTATATTAGCTAAAATTCTAAAAATAAAAAGTAATGAGGATAATTGTTTTTATAAGTGATATCTAAAAATTTTCAAATACCTGATATGGTTGGATGGTAAATTATAGCAAAAATACAATATGTTAAATAATAAAAAAGTTTGCCATTAAAAAAATCAAAGATAACTCCCATTTGAAAAAAGAAAGTGTTTTAAAAATTAACTTAACTAAATTTATAGCTGTCACGTCAATGTTCCTTTTTAAATACATATCTTAACGACGGTATATGTTAACAAATTACATTATATTTTATTCTATTTGTATAATACAACAATGCATATGTTTTCTTAAATATAACTTCTCTTTATTAACTATATAACCTTATATTTATCTAGTAGTGTAATACACGGACTATAACCTAGTATGCAAATAAATTAAATTACTGACATTTCAAGCTCAATTTTTGATATAGCTCAAACTTTGTACGTTAAACGAGTCAACTCTTTTACTTAAAACCCACGTTAGTCTACACACAAATTTACAATCACTATTATTTACAGATATTACTATTACAACAATGTTTGTTTTATTCCAGTGTATATCCTGTACTATAATTAGCGGTCAAATTAGTCAAACTAGTGGAGTTAGTTTAGGAGATCATTAATCTTAACTTGCTAATAGTACTCGTTTGCCATTTCATGATTCTAATTCTATTACTTTTGTACAATTTGATTTAATTCATTGTGATTTATGAATCTCACTCGTTCTTAGCAAATCGGGTTACAAATATTACATGGTCCTCATCGATAACTACACACAACACGTTTGGGTCTACCCATTAAAATATAAATCCGAAACATTTGCTACATTCGTCAAATTTCACAAACTTATTCACACCCAATTTAATTGCCTTATCAAAACGTTTTAATGTGACTTGGGCGGTGAATTTGACAATCACACCTTTAAAACTTTTGCCACACAAACCGGTATGGTCCTTCGGTTTTCCTATCCTCAAACCTCACCACAAAATGGCAAGGCCGAAAGAATGATTCATCATATAAATAACATAATTCGTGCTCTCCTCATTCATGCGCACCTCCCACCCGCATATTGGGTTGAAGCCTTACACGCATCCGTCTACCTTCACAATATCTTACAAACCACAAAACTTAATAACCTCACCCCATCCTTCACCCTTTACCAACGTCATCCTACTTATGACCACTTGCTAGTTTTTGGTTGTGCATGTTATCCAAATGCCTCCGCAACTCAACATCATAAACTCCTCCCATGATCCACTCGGTGCATATTTCTTGGTTATCCACCAAATTTCCGAGGATACCGTTGTCTTGACCCAACAACGGGACGTGTACACATTTCACGACACGTGTTCTTTGACGAACATGACCTCCCATCAAAACACTCGCCCCAATCAACCACATATAACTTCCTGGATGACGAACCCTTTCCTTTCCATACCACCGGCCCATCTCCCGCCATACATACTTTCAGCCCACAACAACAACCTGACCCATCCCCTTCTTCGGCCCACCAACAAACCTTCCCAAACCAATAGCCCCAACCGTCCCCCTAATCCTCAGCCCACAACATCCATGGCCCAGTCACCACCGGCCCAAACAGAACCCCATCCGCCCACTAACCAACACCCGATGGTCACCCGTGCTAAGGTTGGTATCACTAAGCCTAATCCTAAATTCAATCTTGTGATACCCCGCAATTTCAGGTTCCTAAATTTACTAAACTCTAGTTACTCGCACCTAGATTTCTTGCATTCCACTTGACTAGAGTTAACTAGATAAGTTACACATGCACACACTAACTATATATGTATCTATGGGATATCATAGATTGACAAATATATGATTAAACTTGTGAGAGTTTATAAATATTTATCTATGTGTGTATATGAATCTTTTATACTTCTAAACGTGCTTGTATACATATATGCACATACACTAGGCCTTGTACATACACTAGGCTTGAGGAGAAAAACTATGTTTAAATTAAATACCTTCTAGAAGCTAACATACATACATACATATATAGACACCCACGCATACATACATACATACATACCCACATGCTTGGAACTTCCTTTTGTCTCTAGTAAGCCACCCTAAGCTATCCTAACCTACTCTAATTTGGCCACCTAAGCTATGGCAATGTCTTACAAGAACATCACCTAGAACAAGAAATCACCCATTCTTGTCCCATATTTCGGCCGCCACATAACACACACATGCTCCATCTTATCATCCAATACAAGAACTCCACATTAGTTAAGTGAACATGAGGTAAGCCATTCTAGAAGCATGTGATGCAACCCCTTACACCTTTATAGTAACAAACCAAGTATGACAAGATCACTTCTCAATGTCAACCTTTCCTAAACTAAAGCACCATTTGCTTAAATTGGCCACATGGGAAGGCATGCATGATCCATCATTTTCATAAAACATTTATCCTACATTCTTGTCCCCTATTCGGCCAAAGGAAAGAAAACATAAACAAAAAGATAACTTGCATCTAGTCTACTTGAAGCCTTAGATAGTTGTCACCCTTATACAAGAATAGGAAAGAAACAAGTGACGTAAGCTATCTAGAAGCTTGGTGAGATCATGGAAGCTAGGGGCTATCATGTGGATACAAGGCATGCCATTGAGATGTCACAATCAATTTCCTACCTCTAAAAACTTTCGGCCGAAACAATTAAGAAGAAGACATAGGTATAGTTGTCCCCAATCACCAAGAAAGAACTTACCACTTCTAGGATCTAACCATGATTAAGTTTGGCCAAAAGGGGAAGGAAAGATGAGTGCCAACTCGCGGCCAACTCATGGAAACCATGTATAGACATGTTGCTATTACATAGACATCAAAGTGGCATGAAACCTAAATAATGTAGCTAGGAAAGAGAGTGGGGACTTGCCATTCAAAACCCTATATAAAGGGGGACTCTTGATCATTTCAAAACACACCAACACAAGCAACAATATCTCTTGCTTTCTCACTCGCTCTCCCTCTCTCTCCTTCGGCACTCTTGAAGCCGAACCACATCCCTTCCCAAGCTTCGGCTCTACTCACCCCTCCCTCTCCCAATCGCCGAGCCACGGAAAGGCCACCAAGAAGCTCTAAAGGTCACACCTAGTCGCTTAGCATCAAGGTAAGTACTAACCCCTTCTAGACATTAGTAATCGGCCCTTATTGTGAACCCACACTTAGACTCTTTGATCACTAGCATCGATTCCAACTAGCCATGATAGGTTGATTATTATGTGATTAGTAATCAAGCTTCTATTATGTGCACATTATTTCACCTAAGTAATCAATTATGTTATCAAGTGTTAGAATAATTGATTACACATGGATTCATGAAACATTTTTAGATCAACATCTTATGCTTGAAACATGATCTACACTAATTGATGTGGTTCACAAAAGTAGGTGCCGAACTTGTGTGATAAACAAGAACATAGTTTAATATGTCTTAAATGTTCATAGGGAGATCTTTGTTGGAATGATAGTTACTTTCTTTGCTTTGATAGATCTCTCGCACAAACATCAAGTGAGTTTCACTACTCTTTTTCTCAAAAGCATACGTCCCGGATGAGACAACTTTCTAACCTTCATAGTCCGGTTCGGGACTACTTTTACACATCCCGGATATGGGGTGCATGGATTCACTAGGTGAATCTGCTTTCACTAATTCATGCTTTATGTCCTTGATGAACTAAACCAACTCTATCATTGAAGTCCTTCTAAATACCGAATGAATTACCGGTTGGGCAAGCGGGTTACTAGTTGATAGCGCTATTAGGTCTCACAAACCTCACATCGTGTGCTGGACAGCATGGGTGTGAACTATAACTCAACATATTATCATTGTTGATAGACAATGATGCAAGGCACTTTGCTCACTATTGTGGGATCTCGTTATTTAGCAGTTCGGTATTACCGGTTTAAGTTATCATGAGTGGGCTAGCTACCCCTGGCATGTGAATTAGCATATACTCGTCAAAACATGGTCTGGAGGACCTACGTATTTACCAAACTTTGTGAACTCACCAACTTTATGTTGACACACAATTATTATACCTTTTTGCAGGATACTAGTTCGAAGCACGAGTAGGGCATGCATCATATGACATCATGGGGATATTAATAATTATCTATTTTCGACTACTTAATTATCTGTTATGATTTCAAACGTGTTGTCTTACTCTGACTATTTGAATAACTATTATCTTTAAAATTCGCTTCCGCAACTATTGAAACATTTGATTATCAATGAAACTTGTTTTACAATAACGAACTAAATGGTTTGGGCATTTAGAGTCGTTCATGTGACTTATGACTATGGAGATCCTGGAACGTCACACGCCTCGCGGTATAAACTCCGCAGCGGAGATTTGAGGGTGTGACAAATCTACACACCACTTCCATCTCACCCTTACCCACATCCTACCATAAGGCTTTTTTCCGATTCCAATTGGCAATAGGCTATGACCAACGAACTTAGTGCTTTGCAGGTAAATAATACATGGGAACTAGTACCTAAACTGGTTGGTGTTTCGATCATTCGATGTATGTGGCTTTTCAGGCATAAATTTAAAGCCGATGGCTCCCTTGAAAGATACAAAGCCAGACTCGTGGTTAACGGCAAATCACAAACGGTTGGAATTGATTGTCATGATACTTTTAGCCCTGTGGTTAAACCAGCTTCCATTCGTACTGTGTTAAGTTTGGCCGTTTTGAGACATTTGGCCCATTCATTAACTTGATGTCAAAAATGCATTTCTCCATGGTCATCTAGAAGAAACAGCCTTTATGCATCAACCACCTGGCGTTGTTGATAAGCGATTTCCCAATCATGTGTGCAGGCTCAAGAAATCTCTATATGGCCTCAAGCAAGCTCCACGAGCATGGTACACCAGATTCTCAACGTTTCTATTATCTCATGGGTTTCGTAGCAGTGTTTATGACTTGTCACTTTTTATTTATCGTCGAGGAAATCGTACATCTTATCTTTTATGTATGTGGATGACATAATTCTCACAGTCTCAGATTCCACAATACTCAACTCCATCATCAATATGCTTTCTCACGAATTCGCCATGACTGATTTGGGGGACCTCCAACATTTTTTGGGCATTACAGTCACTAGAAATAACAAAGGCCTCTTCTTATCTCAAGCTCAGTACACACGAGACATTCTACATCGGGCAAACATGACAGACTGTAAACCTTGCACCACACCATGTGACACTATGTCCAAATTAAGCGCATCAGACGGCCCTCTTATGATCGACGACACCTTGTACCGTAGTCTAGCGGGAGCATTACAATATTTGAGATTCACTAGACCAGATATCAACTACGCCGTTCAGCAGGTTTGTCTCTTCATGCATGCACCACGAGAACCACACTTCTTATTTTTAAAACGCATTCTCCGGTATCTTCAAGGAACCATTAATCACGGACTTCACCTCTCGGCCTCCTCTTCAGTATCACTCACGGCCTATTCGGATGCGGACTGGGGTGGCTGTCCAGATTCGCGAAGATCAACTTCAGGTTAGTGTGTATTTTTGGGAGACAATTTGATTTCATGGTCCTCTAAGATACAACCTACCATATCCAGGTCTAGTGATGAAGCCAAATATAGGGGTGTTGCCAATTCGGTTGCTGAAACAAGCTGGTTGCGTAATCTCCTTCTTGAACTCCATGTCCCCGTTATTAAAGCCACCATTGTTTACTGTGATAACGTTTCTGCTGTGTATCTTTCCGAGAATCCCGTCCAACATCAAAGGACGAAGCACGTTGAACTAGACATCCACTTCATTCGTGAGAAAGTTCAGATTGGTCATGTCAAAGTTTTACACGTGTACCATCATCCTCACAGTATGCATATATCTTTACCAAAGGGTTACCACGTACGCTATTTTTAAGATTTCAGGTCCAGCTTGAGTGTCCGTGATGCTCAAACTGCGGGGGACTATTCCAGTGTATATCCTGTACCATAATTAGCGGTCAAATTAGTCAAACTAGTGGAGCTAGTTTAGGAGATGATTAATCTTGTAATTATGTTGATTTCCATATTTCCTTGTATTCTGTTTTGACTCTCCCTATTTAAGGGATATTGCTAATGGAAGAGGACACACAATTATACACTAATCATAAACAACAATATGTTTGTGATATTTAACGTTTTCATAACGTTACTATTATTTATAAATTATAACTAGTGAGTTTTGTAGATGCATATTGTGCGACTAATGCTTTGGATTGCATTTAACATATGTTTTTGTTCTCAGTCGAATGGTCGAATGTGTATCTCCATGGTCGAATGTGGTTTGCTGAACGGTCGAAGGAAGAATGATAGGTCGAAGGAGAACAGGAGGTCGAAGGTAGAATAGAATTTAATGTATAGCTTGGTTCGACCACCATGTTTGGTCGAACCTGCACATTCGACCAACACAAATGGGTGAATGTGCAGGCCTATATAAGGTCAAGTTCATTTTTGCAATGTAACTTTTGGCCATTTGTTTTCCCTCCCAGTTTGTGTTCTCCCTAGGGTTTTGTGTCAAGTCTGTACACGTCATTTAATCATTATAAACATCTTTTTAACGTGTAATTGAATGTGTTATTGAATGAAATGAAAGCTTTTATGATGATTTCTGTGTTTTGTTAGTATTATTATCATTTTGTGATCAATTCAGGGATTCCGCACCTGAATTGAACTTGTTTGATCATTCTCTTTGTTGTTTAGACGATCCTACGTGCAAACAAAGTGGTATTAGAGCCATATGGATCAAACAACTACAATTTGATAATATTACAACTAATTTGGACTCTATTTTGATCAAAACTTTCTGTTTTTCATTGATAAACTGATTAATTTGAGCTTGTTTTCATGGATAAAACTCATAATTCTCTTTGTTAAACTTGTTCCAAATCAAATCCGAGGCAAAACCTGAATTGAACTTGTTTGATCATTCTCTTTGTTGTGTAGACGATCCTACGCGCAAACAAAGTGGTATCAGAGCACGTTATAATGTTTGCCACATGTCTCTGTGCACGTTATCAGTCGAAGCCGAAACAGAGTCATCTTGCAGTTGTCAGACGTATCCTTAGATATCTGAAGGGTTGTCCGTCGAGAGGACTATGGTACCTTAATGATGATAATTTTGACCTAATCGCTTTTAGTGATGCAGATTGGGGTGGCTGTGACAAGGACAACAAATCCACAACGGCTGGATGCCAGTTTATGGGGAGCAGGCTTGTGACCTGGCAGTGCAAGAAACAGACAGCAGTTGCCTTATCCATATGTGAAGCAGAATACGTTTCAGCATCAAGCTGCTGCTCACAGGTTCTTTGGATACAACAACAGATGGTGGACTACTGTTTGCAATTTCTTAAAACCCCTATTTACTGTGATAATGAAGCCGCAATTGCATTAACAAAATACTTAGTAAATCACTCAAAGGCTAAACATATCCGGATCAAATACCATTTTATCCGTGATTGTTATGCTAGAGAGTTGATCGATATGGTCAAAATCCACACTGATTATCAACGTGCAGATCTTTTTACCAAAGCTTTTGATAAATCAAGATTTGACTATCTTTTGAAAGCTAACGGTATTAAAGAAAAACAGGACTGATCACCACCTCAGTTTATCGCTTTTTAGTTTAGTTTTTATTATTTTTCAGAAAAATACGAAAATCCAAAAATATGTTTTACATTTTAGGTAGAATTTATTTTCAGAAAATCCAAAAACATTTAAAAAACATCAAAAATCCATAAAAAAATAGAAAAACCCAAAATGATTTCCTGGAGAAAAAGGGGAAATGATAGTACATCAGTGGGGATCTGACACATTCTAAAGAAATGTAATGCAATATAGGGCGTGTGTCTGAGTCTGTGTGATGTGCTGATAGGCTTCGTAGACCTATTACTGCGTGCCTGATACATACATATCAAACGAATTGTTGTGTGGATGAACTCCTCATGGGCATATGGTCTTAGTACCGTAATTTCGTTTGATAGGGTGTTTGTACAAAACTCGGAGGTTTCGGGTCGTTATGTTATTAGTTGTCTGGGGATAGCCTCTCTGATCTTCTGCTGTAAGTCATTACGGACCTAGATTAGATAGGGTGTCTTTATAAAAGAGCTGTAATGCCAAATCCTAAAGTTACCGAATTGAGGAACTTTCCATGTATTATGATAATCAAAGATTATCTATTACATTGTATCCAATCATTGATGCAAATCATGATTGATATCAGCCCTCAACCTGGTAGAGTGCACATGTTACTTTGTTGCATTGATTTGTTGACCTGTATACCTCTGTGCCTCATACCTTGTAAATTACAGACGACAAAAGCATAATCACGCTTTACAATGAGTCTTTGTGCATTTACTTCTTAATACGGGAGTATGTCGTGTGCGTGGGAACCACAGACAATTGAGTTTATACTATAAATAATAGTATCAGTATAAAGCACTGTACAAAAGTCTGCATGAGAGTTTATGTGGATCACAATATCAGCAGTTGCCAGATCACACATTGTCTTTAATGATAATAAATCAAAACGATCAACGGTGTGATCGGATTTCTCAATAACTGATATGATCCCTTTACCGAAAATTTCAAAACATTTACTGCTTTATCTTTACATTTCCGCATTTTATATTTCTCGTCAAAAATGCAAAACTCAAAAAGATTTTAGGTGTGTTTTAACATAAACTTTAGAAAATCCAAAAAGATTTTACATTTCTATCTTATTTTTGATAGCTGATGGTGGTTGATGATGATTTTCTAAAACTTGATGGACCATTTGAGTTTTGTAATCTTTAAATGAGAAATAATGACTGTTGGATGCTTAAAAGTTGAAAAATATTTTGAACGGGACTCGATTTTGAGATTTGGTAAAATTTTCAAAAATTCCATTTTACATTCGCCCCTTCGTTGGGTCGAAGGTGGAATTTCATCTGCTCATTTGTATGTTTTAAACGGTCGAATGTGAGAGTTCATGTGAAAATTTCACATTCGAACCCTTTTTCTACATTCGAACCTTTCAGTAGGGTCGAAGGTGGAAAACGCTTCACATTCGACCTAGTCAAACGGTCGAATGTGGAGCCTATATAATCCTTACCTGCTCATTCGACCTCATTCAAAATTTATCAAATATTTATGAGATTAAGTTATCTTGTTGCCCGAGTTTTCTAGATCATATCATTGCATTCGTTGTGATTCACTGTTCATTTTCCACTAACATTTGCAGGTTAATATCAATTATTCAGTGTTTAATCGTTGATTTTCTGTCCGTGCCCTAACCGTCCTTAAACATGGATTAAAACATGATAATTTGTCAATTTTTTGGTTAGGATTCATTGCTTATGTGTTTTAGGGGGAGAATGTCCAAAAACATTGGGTTAAACAGGATCAGATTGCAAAATTGATTGTTTAATATTTTCGAACCCTAGTTTTTGTTTGAAAACACATAATCAATGGTTTAAAATTGAAATTGATGATTGATAACCCTTAATCGGTTAGTTTAGATGGTAACCAAATCAAATTGACAGATTAAAATGAACAAAATCAAAATTTGATATTCAAAGGAGATGAACAGTCTCCTTCGCCCATTTCAAACGGTCGAATGTGACTGTTTTGGTGAAGGTGAAGGTTTAAGTGGTCGAACCTGGAACAAATGGTCGAATGAAGAATTTCTCAAAATATTGTTACATTCGAACCATTGCAATTCCACATTCGAACCTATAATTTCTCATTCGAACCAACGACTGGTTGAATGTAGAAGTTGAAAACCAAAATTTTTCAAATTTTGTGTATTTTGTTCGTTTTTAACATGTTTATTTGATTTGTTTTGCAGTCTAATGATGCCTGAACAGGGAAGTGCTAGTGTTACTGTCACACCCTCAAATTTCCACTGCGGAGTTTTACCGCGAGGTGCATGACAAACCAGGACCCATAGCCATAAGTATCATGAACAACTCTAAATGCCCAAACCATTTAGTTCGTTTTTAAGAAAAAGTTTCAAAGTTAACCAAGCAATTTAAAGTAATGCGGAAGCGTAAACAAAGTAAAACATTTGCAAAAGTCTGCGCAAGACAACGCGCCCAAAACCAAAGTTTAAAAGTACGAAATAATAAATATTCATAACCCAAGACACAAATGATGCATGCCCTAAAACGTGCTCCGTACCTAAGGACCTGCAAAGCATGCTAAAATGTGTCAACATAAAGTCGGTGAGTTCACAATATAAGTAAGCGATGTAAATAAAAGCGTAGGTTCTCAAAACCCCAAAAGTCAAGTGTACAACGTTGGTCTCTCAGACCCTGTAAACAATAGCTAATTCAAATGTCAGGGGTAGCTAGCCCACTCATGATAACTAAAACCGGCGAATACCGAACTACTAATGAACAAGTTCCCATAACCGGGATAAAGATGCCTTGCATCATTGTCCATCGACAATGATTATGTTTGAAGCTAATAGTTCACATCCGTGCTCCCAGCACGATGTGAGGTTTGTTAGACCTAATAGCGCTATCAACTAATTAACCCGCTTGCCCAACCGGCAATTGATTCGGTATTTTGAAGGACTTAAAAGATGTGTTTGGTTTAGTTCATCAAGGACATATATATGAATTAGTAAAAAAATAGATTCACCACGTGAACCATGCACCCCAAACCCGGGATGTGTAAAAGAAAGTTGTCTCAAGATAGACTAGAAAACGTTACCAATGTGGTCTCAACCCGAGACGCATGCTTTGAAAAAAAGTAGTGAAACTCACCTTATCGCGTAAGCAAAGAATCCGAACAGCAAGTATTATATGCTACCGACACCCTAATAATAGTGTCACTACGTGAGTATAGGCGTAACATCATCACACCATATAACTCGTTTGTCCAAGGCGTTTTAATATTCAAAAGTGTGTATGCGACGCCTAGTGATTCTACATGCAATAATAAACCCTACGGACTCGTTGGTGAATGAGTTGGTTATAATTAGTTTCTACAGCCCGTATGTGTCATAAACATGTGTACTTCCGTTATATGTCAATTTTAGATCACCTAAGACCTCAAGTAATCACATAAGCACATAATACACAATCTGTGTTTTCAGGACAGATTGTGCGCCATCGAAACGAATTTATTTAAAATAGTAAACCAGTGAGTTATCCTCCCAAATTTTTACTGAATTTTCTTTGGGATTCACTTGGCAATACCTATTTTTGTTTTGTCTTAATTCCAAACACAAAAATTATAAAAATTCATACAACACAGAAGTGTTCAGAAAATTTCCTCAACAGGTCAGTTTAGTAGGAAAATTCTTAAAAATTGTGTATTCATCCAAACGAGATGAATCCACTTGGAAAAGCTCTATTTTTCCAGTATTGACCTACTGTAAAAATTTCATAACCTAAATCCTTGTAAATCTCAAGTTATGACCATTTAAAGTTAGCCCAATTTACAAATCCGAAAATCTGATATGACCCCTAATCAATTAAAATTCCAAAAACGACTCATCCGACGTCCAAAACACATGATTTTACCCATTATGAAAATCTAAGACCAGGTGTGACCTAACCATGCCAAGTAAACACTAAAATCATTATGTTAGAGCCGTGTTACAGCTCCTACAAATTTGACTAACCATTCTGTCCAGATTTTAGTTTCGCCTAAATCATACTTTAATCGCCTACCGTGTGCATAAAAACTATTAACAATCATCAATTATCAACACAAAACATTCCTAATACCTATTTCATCAGATTCTATGATTAAACATGTCAAGATCAAAGCTTTAAGAATCAAAACACCAATTACTTGCGCAACAAGTATCCTATGACGTTACTAAGCGTTTATGAGTATGTTTCATCCATTTAATCTTCAAAAAGATTCATGCTTTACTGTTTTATAAACTCATTCAGACCTGGACAAACTTGTTATATGACTTTTATTAATGAAAACACAAGATAGAAGCATAAGAAATCGTAAAATATACACTTAGCTCTCCCAATCGATCAATCGCGCGCCTTGGAGCCTCCCAATTGATGATCTTGAGCCTTAGCAGGGGTTGTTTGAGTGAAATATTCGTGTGGGGCAGTAAGGGGGCGATTAGGGTTGAGTATGAGGGTTGCATGGGAGTTAAGGATGCTTAAATATGTGTTTGAGGCGGTTTAGACCCGTCAGGTCAAATGGAGCGGCCGCTCGGTGCCTGTGAGCGGCCGCTCACAGGTCCGGGTGGCGCGCTTTTGCCTCGTTTCGCCTCCTGACGCGTTATCCTTCGACGTTTTCGTTATTTCGGACCATAACAAGTGTAACCCCATGCATTAAGACCCTAATCAACCTCATGCTCCACTTTTAATGATTTCTATTAACGTGTTCGGTTTAGGTTCACATAATCACGTATGGTTTTCACATAAGTTTGTCAGGCATCACCGAGACACATAAGTTTATTTTTCACCAACGTCCGAGGTTCACTAATCATGAAATCACACATTGACTCATAACCATGCACGTATGTCTTATCTAACTAACCCTAGTTAAGTATAATGCAAGGAATGTAACTAGAGTTTAGTTAAAGTGAGAACCTGAATTTTCGGGGTATCACAGTTACTGCTGGATCTTCTGAACAGGCAGTCGGGAAGGAAAAGATTGCTGATTTACCATTCGAGTCGGCACACAATTGCTGTGCGTATCTAGGTGATGTGAAGAAGCATATAGAATTCGCTGGGATTATAGAGTTTTTGAAGAGGAGTCGGGTTATTGACGCTATTGCTACACCAGCTATCATATACAGAGATCACCAACAGGAGTTTTGGATGAATGCGAAGATGGATTATTGGGAAGGTGAATCGTCACTTGTTAGTACGATTCAGGGGGAGTTGGTGATTATCTCTGAGAACGATATCAGAGAGGCGTTGAAGCTGGAGGATGTGAAGACAGGTCCCAGAGAATTAAGTTGGACTGAGCAAAGGAAATGCTTCCTACGGATGAAGTATAATGGACCAATCATTGACGGTTCATTACATAAAGGGAAGTTATGTCCTCAGTTTAAATATCTTGCTCATGTTATGATTCACATATTCGGATCAGCAAGTGGAGGGTATGATGTGATGAGAAAGAGCATCAGTTCATTGATGGTGGCTCTTATATTGAACAAACCGTTCAATGTGTCTGGTATGCTGTTAGAACATATGTTAGAACCTTTGAGAGGATTAAAGAGCAGGAAGTTTCTATTGTATCCTAGATTTCTTCAAATGATCTTTGATTTGAAGTATGAGAATTTGAAGAGAGATCCTACACAAATAATTGTTCAGGATCACATGAATCTGAATACGCTTGCTAGGATGAAGGGTTATAAGGGTGTGGCGATGAATGAAAGACCACCGATGAAGAATCTTTTTGGTCATTTGATCAATAAAGATTATGAAGACCCAGGTCGTGATAAGGTGAGACATGCTAACAGTGAATCAGATGAAGACAATCCTTTACATCCAGTAGACCCTGATGCTAAGAGAAAGCGTCAAGTGGTTAATGTTGGTGCGAAGAGTGGAAAGGGCAAAGAGAAACAAGATGAAGCTGAACCAGCTAAGAAAAAGGTGTCGAGAAGGAAGAAGAGTATGGCAAAGAAAGGTTTGCACTTAGTAGACGAAATGTCTTTGGATTCTGAAGTGACACAAGAGGATGAGAGATGGGACTCGGATAGTGAGACAGTAAAGAGCACCATGCCCAAGGCCACCGTGGCTGGTGAATCTGTTAGTCTCAACAAGTCGTTAGAGGAACAAAGTACAAAAAGCCCTATTCGTTTGGATGAAACTGATGAAGGATTAGGCTTGGGATCAGATGATTTTGTAGGATCACCAAAGCGAGGTGAGAAACAAAAGAAACCACAGTTTAAAAAGAAAGAGAAAGTTTTGAAGCCAATGGAGAAGAGAGCTAGAGACATTGAGACGTTGATTGCTGGTAAGAAACTGCCACCAGCATCTAGCTCGAAATCACCGATCACATCTCCAGCTGCTAAGAAGCAAATGACATCATCAGAGACTGCTAAAGAAACTGAATTACCGGTTGATGAGTTTAATGATGCATTGGATAGAGTGCTGAAGAAGTTAAAGAAAGGGAAGATGCCTGCTGTTGAAGTTTCTACACCCAAGGTCACAGTAGATAGTGATGTTATGAATGCTGTGAACCAGAAGCTTGCTGACATGATGAAAATAATCAATCAGCAATAAGTAGAGATAGAACAATTGAGAAACAATGATAAGAAGATGTTAGACGTTGTGGAAACATCTCATGAGAATCAGGAAGTTCTTGAAGCCAAGATAAAACAACTTCAGAAGGAAAATGAGAGGTTGTTGAGGCATGAACAGAGAAACACCAGGAGATATATTGCTTTAAAAGAGGAGAACAAGAAGCTGAAAGAGAGTAACAGGAACATGGATAATTTGATTAAAGACTTGTACTCTAAAGATTCTCAATTGCAAGCTGGTGAAGAGGATAAAGAGCGAGATGAAGAGCAGGTAGACTTTGAACCATCTGATAATGAAGAAGAAGAAGATGAGGAGTTAGATGATGATGCTGGTAATGCTCCTCAGAAGAAAAAGAAAGATGATGGTGACGATGATGGTTCAAATGATGATTCAGGTGAAGGTAACAGCTCTGCGAGTTCTGATAGTGATGATGATGATACAGCAAAATATAAGTGTGAAAAGAGAGGATCTGGAAAAGGTGCAGGAGAATCCAACTCAAAGGCTCCTGGAGGAACTGTTGATGATGATATTGTCTTTTGGAATGAGAAGATAAGATCTTTATTAGAAGATGATAAAAATATGTATCGCCAGATGTTGACAGACAGAGTCTGGACGATAGAAATGACTGGCATATTTCCTGAGATATTTGAATCCAGTGACATGAGATTTGAGTTGGAGTATTACGATCCTGATTTGGAAGATGGAGAAGTTTCTGCGACTATGTCAAAAGAGATCTTAGAAGGACTGCCAAAACAAGTTAGGAAGACTTTAGAAGAGTTGTTGATTGATAATCAGATTCCTAACTTACCTGAGAAAGAAGCAGGTAACCATTCAGATGATAGAGATGTGCCAGTGTTTGAGGAGGTTGAGATTGAAGACATAACGAGTGAGGAATATCCAGAATACTACAAGAAAAATAAAGATTCTGGATTTCCTGAATTCACTGATGAATTGTTGAAGGAGGCCGAGAAACTTGCTCATGAAAAGAGTAAGAGATTTGTTGAAGAAGTATTTCCAGATTGTGATAAGCCGAACACTGAACAATCTGACACTTTGAAGGAATTGTTGAGAAAACTGAAGGAGAAAGAAGCTAATCGTCCAAAGACAGAGATTCAGGGCAGCTTCTACAAGTTACATAACGAGTTGTTCAAAGGCAAAGTGTTGGGATGGAAGTTTGTGAAACAGTTGAAGTGTGTAGCTGTTAAATGGGAGAAAGGGATACTGTATATTAACAGATTCCATGATCTGAAGACACTTCCATACTGGGCAATTCGTGATGTTTGTAGACATGAGATGACTGGGTCTGTGAACGATTGTGAGCGAAAGATTTTAACTAAAACAGGATTATACGATCATACAAGTCACAAAACTAGGTGCGGAAACCCTAGTTCTGAACAAATTGATAAAACACAAATCAAAACACAATCAAGATCATTTTCAAAGCTTTTTCATAGATTAACTTTCTCAAATATTCAATTACAATCAATCACACGTTAATCTAATCAATCACAGACTTTCACCAAAATGACCTAGAAACCTGACCTGAACACAGACACAACTGACAACTCTATTACATATTCAAAAACACAAAACCTATTTATAGATACTGCACGTTCGCCCCTTTTCACTGGTCGAACGTGGGTCTTTTCCACATTCGCCCATTATCAATGGTCGAATGTGTCTTCTTGTCAGTTCCAGTCTACCTTCGCCCATCATCAATCCTATTTATAGATACTGCACGTTCGCCCCTTTTCACTGGTCGAACGTGGGTCTTTTCCACATTCGCCCATTATCAATGGTCGAATGTGTCTTCTTGTCAGTTCCAGTCTACCTTCGCCCATCATCAATCTACCTTCGCCCACTTCTTTCTTCCTTCGCCCACTATTATTTACCTTTGCCCACTTTCTTAGTGGCCTTATGTTGAAAGAGGCTCATATGTTCTCTTCACTGGCTTAGACACATTTGCTATCTTCACTGTCTTGCCAAGTTTAGTATCCAAATTACTACCCGCATTGATGTCATAGGCAAAACAAACTCCAACCACTTGCGTATACTTTCTTGCTTGAGCAAAGTCTTTTGGTTCATAGTAGATCGGATTGTAGAAAAGCATGATGATGTCATCAAATGTGCAATTAATCAACCACATAGGATCAAATACATGAACATGCTTGTATTTATCCTTTCCATCTCTCAACACGATCACCGCTTCAGCCTTTCTCCAATCATAATACCAGAAGATAAAATCAGCACTGAAATGCTGTGGCATAGGCATCAAAGGTATCTTTCTCATCACTTCAGGTGCTTTGTAGATCAAAGTAACTCGCTTCATATTGGTTTGAGGATCAATATCCCTATCAACTTTTCTTCTGGGATATTGAGGCTTGAATCTGTTCCATCTCGTACGACTTTCCCAAACCAATTTATCTGCGCACCAACCGACATGTGATCCATTTACTTCGGCACCTGACATTGGGAATCTGCATAAGTCTCTAACCGCCCAGTATGGTAGAGTAAGCAAGTCACAGAATCTGTTGAAGTACAGGATTCCGGTTTCCCATTTTGCAGCAATACATTTCAGCCTGCCTAAGTAAGTCCACCCGAGAGCTCTGCCTTTGAACTTGGCATTATGAAATCTGTAAAAGTTACCTTGAGCTTCAGGCTTTGGTCGATTCTTATCCATTTCCTTCAATTTCTTCAAATAATTCTTCAACTCATCAGACTGGTTAGAAGAATCTTTCTTATCAGTACCGAAAACCTTCTCCACAAACTCTTCACTCCTTTTCTGAGCTTTCTGTTTTGCTGACTTATTTGGTACCTCAGTGAAATCAGGAAATACTTCATTTTCATCCGTTTGTCTGAAGTACTGAGGGAACTCTTCATGAGTTATATCTTCCATCTCCACTTCATTGTTCTCAGGAGTCTGCATATCATCTGAATGACTTCCAATATCCTTTTCAGGAATATCTGGAATCGATTCATCCATCATAAACTCCTCAAAAGTTTTCCCTACCCTCTGTGCAAGACCATCTAATATTTCTTTTGCCACAGATGCAGGTAATTCCCCTTCTTCAAGATCAGGATCTTCATATTCCAATTCATATCTTAAGTCATCAGTTTGGAATATCTCAGCGAAGCATCCTGTGAACTCAATGGTCCACTCTCTCTTTTCCAACATATCTTTATACAACTGTTTAGCATCATCAGATAGAGATCTCACCTTCTCATTCCAGAAAATACTTTCATCTGAATCAACGTTCTCACCTTTCTTCTTAGAACTTGATTCTCCAGTATCTTTCTTCTTTGATGTTCTCTTCTCATAAGTGAATCTAGAAGTATCATCTCCTCCATCATGATCACTACCACTGCTAAACTCATCTCCTTTCTGTCTCCCAGCACCTTCTGCATCATCATCATCATCATCATTTTTGTCATCATCATCATCACTTTTCTCCGATTCATCATCATCCTCATCATCATCTTGTTCTTTATCAGATTCAGAATCTTCAAAATCAACTTTCTCTTCTTCTTCTTCTTCATCTTCTTCACCCTCTTTCAACTGGGGTGCCCTGCTATAAAGCTCGTCAATCAAATTACTAAGGCGTTTGTTTTCATTCCTTAGTTCTTTGTTATCCTCTTTAATCAGCTTCAATCTGTTCTTATTCCTCGAACATTTGCCTTCAAGCTTTTTGTTCTTTGCTTCCAACATCTTAATCTTATCACTTATCTCATCCTGATTAGATTTCGAAGCAACCACGATCTGAAGCATTTTCTCCTCATTTTGCTTAAACTTAGCAATCTCAGCCTGTTGAGCAACTAACATCTTCATCATATCTTCCATTTTCTTATTCACTTGCTTCATGACATCGTCATCCACAGTTACTTTCTTCGACTTTGATTTAGATGGCTCAACTTCAGCTACTTTCTCCTTCTGAGGCTTTCTGAACATATCAAGCACTTTATCCAAATCGACATTGAATTGATCGATTGGTAAAGTCTCTGCCTCTTTCGTTTTCTTCTGCTTTTTAGAAACAGGTGAAGACAGCTTAGATGATGTACCTGCATCAGGTACTCTTTTACCCTTCAATAATTGAGCTAACTCTTTCTCCCTCAGCTCTTTTGTACTCGACTTCTTGGCCATGGTCTTTTGCTTCTTTGTCTTGGGCAAATTGACCACCACAGTATCTCCAACACTCAACTCTGCTAAGTCAACACCTAGACTCTCATCTTCAACAGATTTCTTCCTTCTCTCAGCTTCTTCAATCGACTTGTTCAAGGATTCAGACTCACCAACCATAGTGGCCTTATGTTTGGTGGTCCTCACATTTTCAGTATCAGAATCCCACTGTTCCTCTACTTCAGTCTCTTCTGAATCTACCGACTCTTCGTCCACCAAACCTGATCCTTTCTTCGCTGTCGATTTCTGTCTAACCGCTTGTTGCTTAGAGCTTCCCTGATCCACAGTCTTTCCCTTGCCCTTCCCTTTGGCTCCAGGATTTACTACTTGCTGTTTCCTCTTAGTGCTTGAATCAACATACACTAAGGGATCATCATTGTCCGAATCACTATTATCATGCCTTGCTTTGTTTTTGCCAGGATCAGTGTAATCCTGACGAGCCAAAGCACCAAATAATCTCCTGTTAGGTGGCTTCTCACTATCAGGCACACCTTTGTAACCCTTCATTCTCATCAATGTTCTAATGTTCATATGATCTTGACCTAGGATCATAGTCGGATCCTTTTTCAATATAGGATACTTATAGTCAAAGATCATCATCAGAAATCTCGGATATAACATGAACTTCTTGTTCTTCATTCCTTTCAGCATCTCCAGCATATGATCAAGAATCATCCCAGATACGTTAAATGGTTTGTTGAGTGTCAACGCAACCATTAACGAACTTAAACTCCTTCTCATGACATCATATCCACCGCTCACACATCCAAATACGTGGATAAGAACATGTGCAAAATACTTAAACTGCACTCCCAGCTTCCCCTTATACATAGATCCGTCAGTAATTGGACCTTTGTATTTCATCCGTAAGAAACACGCTTTCTGCTCTGTCCATGACAACTCCCTGGGATCTTCACTATCTTCAAACTTTATCTGTAACGCTTCCCGAATATCAGCTTCAGTCAAGAACATCTCCATATCCTGAATCTTGATCTTGATGATCGTTTGATTCTCCCAGAAGTCATACTTCGCATTTCGGTAGAAATCTTCAATAATGTCTCTGTATATGATCGTCGGTGTGGCTAATGCATGAACTATTCTGCTCCTCTTCAGAAACTCTATGATCCCGGTGAACTCCGTATTCTTCTCTACATCACCGAGATATGCGCAACAGTTATGTGACCTTTCAAACGGCCAACTGCTTGGAACCGAAGTTTCTGCCTCTGGCACCGGATCTGTAACAATAATCTCTGTTGGAACTTCAACATTAACTGCTGGTGCTTCAACGTTCTCGGATTGATCAGCCATCTGCACATTAAAATCAAACAAACACGTCAAAATACAAAAACGACAAAAATTACAAAAATTCTGGTCAAAAACATACTGCACATTCGCCCGTTTTAGAATGGTCGAATGTGAGATTATTTGGTCGAATGTGAAAATTATGGTCGAATGTGAACATGATCTGAGTAAAAGTCACTTTCGTCCAGATAATTGTACATTCGCCCAAACCAATTCCACCTTCGCCCGGTTTTTGAACCGAAGGTGAAAAAGATTTTGCCCAAAATTTAAAATTTTGCCAATTCAGTTTTTAACATGTAATTTTGATCCTAATATGACCTAGCATGACCGATTAACACTTGTTCAAAACCAATTGTCAAAATTATTCAGTTTTCATGAGTTTTAAAGTAGAATTAGGTTTTAACTGGTTCAATCGATCAAACGAACATCTAATCATTGTTATAAACCTAATTCCTTTTATATTCTCCCCCTAAAACTTATGAAAAATGAACGGAAATCAAAAACCAGCATTTAACAAACATCCTAGACCCCTAAAATTAAAACCCTAAGTGCTGTCCATAAAACGATCGATTCTGATCTGAATCATGGTCCATTACCTGCAAATTTAGTCTCAAATTGATCAGTAACGGTCAGGGATTAAATCAGTAAATCAAAAGAAACACGAGCAACAAGGTCTGGTTATCGAGGGATTTTGAAAAATTTTGTGAATGAAAGGTTCGAATGTGAAATGACATATATATAGATGGACACCTTCGCCCGTTGGAGATGGACGAATGTGGGGTAATTCCACATTCGCCCCAAGTCAATGACCCGAATGTGAAATGTGATACCCGAAGATGGAATGATACCCGAAGGTGAAAATGTCCACATTCGTCCAAAATGGAAACGGTCGAAAGTGATGATTTTTCCACATTCGACCCAATTAAGGGGCGAATGTGAAATGGAAAAATCTGAAAATTTCGCCAAATCACGAATTCGAATCCCGTTCAACATTTTTCAATCCGTTAAACTTCCAAAACTCAAATTTTCACTTTTTGAATGATACAAAGCCCAGATGGTGTTATCAAATCTCAGAAATTGACCATCGAACATCCCCGGTTATCTAAAATAAAGCAGAAATGCAAATATTTTTGGTTTTTCCGAAATTTTATCAAAACACACCTAAAATCTTTTTGGATTTTGTATCTTTTTGACAGTAAAAGTAAAAATGCAACAAAATAAAATGCATCAAAGTAAATGAAAGCAGTAAACATTTTGTGATTTCCGGTAAGAGGATCATATCAGTTTTCTGAGAAATCTGATCACAGCGTTGATCTTTTCATTTAACATTATCATTAGAAACTGTATGTGACACGGCAATTGCTGATATTGTTGTCCACATAAGCTCACATGCAGACAGTTACGCAATGCTTTAAAATGATACGAATTAGATGTATTAGACTAACACATTATGGTTCCCACACACACGACATACTCCCGTATCAAGAAGTAAATGCACAAAGACTCATTGTAAAGCGTGATTATGCTTTCGTCGCCTGTAATTGTACAAGATATAATGCATAGAGGTATACAGGTCAGCAAATTAATGCAGCAAAGTAACCTATGCATTATACCAGGTTGAGGACTGATATTAATCATGATTTGCATCAATGATCAATACGATGTAATAGATAATCTTTGATCATCATATAACATGGAAAGTTCCTCAATTCGGTAACTTTAGGATTTGGCATATAGCTCTTTTATAAAGACATCCTGTCTGATCTAGGTCCGTAATGACTTACAGCAGAAGATCAGATAGGCTATCCCCAGACAACTAATAACATAACGACCCTAAACCTCCGAGTTTTGTACAAATACCCTATCAAACGAAATTACGGTACTAAGACCATATGTCCATGAGGTGTTCAGCCACAAACGCGTAGTTTGTTATGTTTGTATCACTAATGCACGCAATATTTAGTCTACGAAGCCTATCAGCACATCACACGTAATCAACATACGTCTCATTATACTATACAATTCGTTAGCCTGTGCCAGATCCCCACTGATGTACTATCATTTCCTCTTTTTATCCAGGAAATCATTTTGGTTTTTCTAATTTTTAGGTATTTTGAAAATTTTTCAATGTTTTTGGTTTTTCTGATAAAATGACTCCCCCTAAAATAAAGAACATATTTTTGGTTTTTTAAAATTTTTTCTGAAAAAACAAAACAATAATTTGAAAGAAACAATCCACTTGAATGCATCAACTTATTTGAGGATTAAACAATCCCCTCGAAAGCATCAACTTCTTTGAGGATTATGACAGTAAAGAGAAATTCCCAATTAGCAAAGAGAAATTCCCAATAAGCAAAAATTTAAAAACTAAAACTAAAAACTAAAAAACGATAAACCGAGGTGCCGATTAGTCCTGTTTTTCCTTTATATTGTTTACTTTTAAAAGATATTCAAAGCGGGATCTGTCAAAAGCTTTTGTAAACAAATCTGCACGTTGGTAGTCAGTATGGATTTTGACCATATCTATCAATTCCTTAGCGTAACAATCACGGATAAAATGATATTTAATCCGGATATGTTTCGCTTTAGAATGATTTTAAGTATTTTTAGTTAATGCAATTGCGGCTTCGTTGTCACAGTGTATAGGGGTTTTAAGAAACTGCAAACCGTAATCGACCATCTGTTGTTGGATCCAGAGCACTTGCGAACAGCAACTCGAGGCTGAAATGTACTCTGCTTCACATGTAGACAGTGCGACGGAAGTCTGTTTCTTGCATTGCCAGGTAATTAACCTGCTCCCTAAAAACTGGCAACCAGCTGTTGTTGATTTGCTATCTTTGTCACAGCCGCCCCAATCTGCATCACTAAAAGCAATAAAATCAAAATCATCATCATTAGGGTACCAAAGTCCTTTTGATGGACAACCCTTCAGATATCGAAGGATACGCTTGACCGCCGTCAGATGACTTTGTTTCGGCTTCGATTGATAGCGAGCACAGAGACACGTTGCATACATAATATCTGGTCGAGACGCTGTCAAATACATCAGAGATCCGATGATTGCTCTGTATGTAAATGGATCTGTCAGCTCCCCCTTAGCGTCCACTCCAATCCCGTGATTGGGTTGAATCGGGGTATCCATCGGCTTAGAGTCCTCCATCTGGAATCGGCTTAAGATGTCGAATACATATTTCGTCTGGTGAATGAAGATCCCGTCGGGTCTTTGGTCCACCTGTAAGCCGAGGAAAAACTGCATCTCCCCCATAGCGCTCATTTCAAACTTTTCCTGCATGACAGTTTCGAATTCCCTGCATAAAAGTTCGTTAGTTGAACCAAATATAATATCATCAACGTAAATCTGTACTAGAAGCAAATCATCTCCCGTCTTCTTCGTGAAGAGGGTGCAATCGACGAGGCCGCGCTTGAATCCTTTGGAGATGAGGTATGTACTTAGCTCCTCGTACCACTGTCTTGGAGCCTGGTGCAAACCATATAAAGCTTTGTTCAGCACGTAGACCTTGTCCCGGTGGATTGGGTCCTCAAAGCCTGGTGGCTGCCCGACATAAACCTCCTCCTTGACTTTCCCGTACAAGAATGCGCTCTTGACGTCCATTTGATAGACTTTGAATTTCTTGTATGAAGCAAACGCGAGGAACATCCGAATAGCTTCAATCCGTGCTACTGGTGCATAGATTTCATTGTAATCAATCCCTTCGATTTGATGGAAACCCTGCACGACCAATCTGGCTTTGTTGCGAACAATAACTCCACGATCATCCTTTTTGCACTTAAACACCCACTTAGTGCCTATTTTCTTCCTTCCCAGCGGCAAATCTGTGAGCGTCCAGACTCCCAATTTCTGGAATTGCAATAACTCCTCCTGCATTGCCTCAACCCAGGCATCTTCATTCAAAGCGTCTTTGTATGTCCTTGGCTCTACCTGCGACACATAACATGCAAACGACCAATCATTTTGACTACCAGATTTTTGAATTTTGGCATATAAAGCTAAAGCACCAAAACTCTCTGGCGAATTCACGCTTTTCAGCTGCCCTCTGGTCATAACACCACTTCCAGGATCACCGATAACTTGCTCCAGCGGGTGAATAGTATGAATCCGAGATTCCGGATTAACAGGTACAATAACTCCCGTCTGAGCAGTCAAGTGTTCTACAGCATCCTGATCATGACCCGTGTTTGATGATGAAGCAACATCTGGATTTGGAGTTGGGTTCACAGGTTGTGCCTCTAATTCTTCTGCATGTTCAAGAACGGCTTCTTCAAATTGTTCATCTTCTGATTCTGAAGTGTCTAATGAAGTTGAAGCCTCTTGAAACATCTCTTCCTCTTGTATAGGAGCACTGGTATCAATAGAAGCTGGTGGGGGGTTTACGGTGATTGGACGCATCAACGGTGAAGTCGCCGCGTTTTCACACTCGTAAAGTAATCTGATAACAGCTTCTTCAACCAAGCTATCTAGGTTGAATGATTCAAAGAAATCTTTGTAATCAAACATCCAATCAGGGCCCGTGCCTTGCAAATTTTGAGTGTATCGTTGAACTTCCACGTTAGCCCAATCCTCCACTTGACGAGTTCGCTTGTTGAATACCCGTTTGAGTGGGGTTGCATATCCAACAAAATATCCCTCCTCAGCTTTAGGACTAAACTTCTCACCTGGATTCAACATCGTGCATGGCGCCCCGAAAGGTTCTAGATACTCTAAGTTGGGCTTTCGTCGGTGTAACAGTTCATAAGATGTTTTTCCAAACTTCTTCACTGTTAAAACCCGATTTAATGTATAATTTGCTGCATAAATCGCCTCATTCCAGAACATTACTGGAAGATTTGAATCAGCGAGCATTGTTCTAGCCGCTTCAATTAGAGTCCTATTCTTTCGTTCAGCAACACCGTTCTGCTGTGGGGTATACGGAGCCGAATATTCATGATGTATCCCTTTGCGTTCACAAAGTTCATCCATCTTGGCGTTTTTGAACTCCGTCCCGTTGTCACTCCTGATTCTTTTTATCTTCAAATTGTAGATATTCTCCAATCGAGTGAACAGAACTTGTAGGTTGGTAAAGGTGTCGCTTTTGTTCTTCAAACACATCACCCATGAAAATCGTGAATAGTCATCAGTGACAACTAAACAATAAAGCTCTCCAAGATGACTTTTGCGCTTGACTGGTCCGAAAAGGTCCATGTGCAATCGCTCAAGCGGCATCTCAACAGAGTTAACTTTCTTCACTTTATGGGACTGTTTGTGTTGTTTGCCCTTCATACAACTTACACACTTGTCGTTCAGATGGAAATGTTTCACGTTTACTCCATCGACAAGCCCATTTCTCACAAGTTGATTCATTTTCCTCAGATGAATGTGCCCCATTCTGCGGTGCCACATTATCGATTCTTTCTCGGTCGCCTTGGATAAAAAGCATGTTATTTGCCCCTGTGATGTCATCGCCTTGGACATGTCAAGAATATAAAGATTGTTGACGCGAGGTGCCATCAACATTACCCACTCCTTTGGAATTTTGAAGCCCGGTTTGAGAATATAACAGGATTTGTCATCAAAATGCACAGAAAATTGTTTATCGCATATTTGACTGACGCTCAACAGATTATAGTCTATCTGCTTGACATAAGAAATCCGCTCAAAAGTCACAATCCCATTACTCACGCTTCCTTCCATTGTGATATATCCTCCTTTATTACCCGCGAAAGCGACATACCCTCCATTAATGTTTTTCACATCAAACAGCAATGCGAGATCCCCCGTCATGTGGCCTGAAGCTCCACTATCAACAATCCAGAGACTGCTAATAGGGCCAGCTGAAGCTCCCTGCACACAAAAATCGGTCTCACATCGGAATGAGGATCACCAATACTCGAGGTATTAGATTCCATTTCCGATGATGAGTCTGATTTTACTGAACTCTCCGGTATAACTTGGTGATAGTTATGATTTTCAAAAAGAACCGGAGATGGTACAGACTTGTAATTGGTGGTGTTATCATCAATGATATGATCTACCACATAAGCAACATTCTTATAACTTTCCAACTTTTTGTTAACCTTTTCAGCAAAGCATTTTATGGCTGCCATTTCCAACTTGGTGTTTTCAATTTCATTGATATAGTTGTTTATTGCCAATTGTTTCAATGACAAAGTGTTTTTCAAGTCGGAAATGTCCTTTTTATAGCCATCTAATACTTTGTTGAAAGCATTCAACTCTTTGCGAGTAGATTGACTGTTCATGATAGCACTATCACGTGAAATTCGGAGTTGTTTATTCTCCTCAGTCAATCTATCACATGTTCCACAATATTTATCACTCATAACATCAGTGCTAGATTCAGAACTTACAGGTTTAGGCGGTTCAGTCATGGCCATTAGTGCAAAATGAGCTTCCTTTCCAGTGAAAAACTTGGAGTAGTCAATCTTGGTGAAAGCATCATCAGCAATGCACGACTTCCTCGTCATTAAAAAGTCAGCTTCTGCCAGCAGCTGATCAATATCATCATCTAAAGAATCAACACTTGCCTCTGTGTCTGATTCGCTCTCAGAATCTGAATAAACTGATCTACACTCTTCAGGAACATCAGTAACAGAATCAATCACCATTCCAGAACTCGTTTCCTCAGCCTTAACCTCAACAGGTTCATTCTCCACTTCCATCTCAGTCTCAGAATCATTACTTTCACACTTCTCAGTTTCTTTCTTCTCATCAACCGCCACCGACTCTTCCATATCAACCTGATAAGCAACACATGCCACATTCCCACCAGTAGTCACTTCCTCAACTCCTATTTGCATACCCGACCAGTCAAACCTTTCATCCTGTTGAGTCACCAAAGCTTGGTTCTGACTCGCATTCTGTTGAGTCTCATTAGGTGTAGTGATAGGTATAACTGTTCGATTTGTGTTGTTAGGAGATTGGTTTTGAATTTGGTTTTGAGTGTTTGGTTGTCTGTTTTGGTTGTTAAAGTTTCGGTTTTGGTAGTTGTTGTTATTTTGGTAAGAAACTTGGTTTTGTTGTTGACGGTTCTGGTAATTTGCATTGAAAGGGTTTCGATTACCTTGTTTAGGTGGCTGGGTGCATTCCCTTTTAAAGTGTCCTTTTTCTCCACAATTAAAACACGTAACCTTCTCCTTGTTGAATCCGTAGGTTGTGTTGGGAGAAGTTGCCAAATCAGTCCTACCTGTTTTCTCAATGAACTCTGTTGCTCTTCTCATGATACTCGCAAAAGCCCATTGGATGTCAATGAGTTCCATTTCTTCCTTGTCAATCTGTGCATAGTCTTCGTTGGTTAAGTTGTTGTTCCCAATCTGACTAGCAACTAACCCATTGTAGGATGAAACCATTGCTGAGACTAATGCAATGTGTTGCTGAGCAACCTCCACAGTCACATTTCCCAAGTTAGATGTATCCAAAACCACCGGTTGTTGATTAGGTTGAGTAACTTGGTTTATTGGTTGTTGTGATTGGTTAGCGGTGTAAAAACCTGCTTGTTGCATTGGGGAGAGTGGTGAAATGTAGGAATTGTATTGTGGTGGTGTGTATGATGGTTGTGAGTAGTTGGTGGTTGGTTTTGATGATTCCATGACATTGGAAATACATGCAACATGTGGTGCAATGCTTCCTGAGCTCGAGTTACCAACTGGAACTGAAGTGCCTCCAAAATACAAACTAGGATTCTGAGGAATCTGTGACCTTCTAGCTTTCCTCCTATCCTCCATCTCTTTGTTCTCCAGCTTTTCGATAAACTCTGAAATAGTCCAGAATTGATAAGCATCCTTCTCTCTGAGAACTTCCACATGCTGATCCCATTGTGGTGGTAAAGCATCTGCAAACTTATCCACCTGCTTAGTCATTGGAATCTGTACACCATAACTAGACAATTCAGACAACAAATGCATATATCTAGGAGTTAGTTCTTTTAGAGTTTCATTATTAATAAAAGAAAAATTCTCAAACTCTTTGATCAATTCTTCCATTCTCAAGCTCCTAGTCTTCTCATTACCATCATGCTTCCTCTTAAGCTTATCCCAAAGCTGCTTTGATGTAGTACATGTCCCAAACTGATGCAACAGGTCACTTGTGATTGCCTGTGTCAATTGAGAAAAAGCCTTCTTCTCAACCGCAAACTTCTTTTTCTCCTCCTCCGACATACTCTCCAACGGAACTGGTTCACCGGTATTCTCCAACACTGGTGATGTGTATCCCGTAGCAATCATTCTCCAAGCCTCTGCTCCTTCTACTCCCATGCCTTCCAAATGGATCTTGAACATGGTATGCCACTGATTATACTCTTGCATTTCCATGAGCTTCGGTGGCCGAGTTCCACTACCTGTAGACAAATCCTTAATCAAAGTAGAAATAGCATTAGTAGTTTGAGTATTTACCGCCGCTGCTGCTACTCCCCAGTAATCAGATTGTAGTGCCGGATGTGCTACACTTTGAGGCATCGTTGTAACATCGCGAATTTCCCCTAATTTTTTTTTTGATAAAAAGAATGTATTGTTTTAAACAATATATGTTTTAAATACCTTAAACTAATAATTATTTGTATCTCGACACTTTTGTACGTTTTAAAAATATTTCGAGTCACTTTCGGGCTTATATAATCATATTATGAATTTAGAATAATATAGTTTTAGGGAAATAATTGCCAAAAAAAGATTTGTGTGGACCGGGACTCGAACCCGCGTCCACAGCCAACCAACACACAGTGACAACCAACTGAGCCAACTATCATCTTGTGTAGTATTTTAGAAGAAAATAAACTTAACACATTCCTTAAATTGATTAGTCAAAGTCTTAGTCAAACAGTCAAAGTCTTAGTCAAATAGTCAATTCATCATAAAACTTTACTTTATGGTGTTGACCAATTTTAATGGCTAATTGACTCTAAAACTAGTATAAAAACCCACCTATGACCCATTATACTTTGCACCTCTAAATCGATTGTTTCAATCCGATTAAACTTTCCCTCATACCTTTCTTCTATAGTCTATTACTTCTACAATTGAAGCTTTGATTATAAGCTCTTGTAATTGGCGAATTGGAAGCTTGATATTCTTTCTTTTTCGTTTTCTTCAATTTGGACTAGCTACGTTGTTGAGTCTTTGGGATTCGCCTCACATACATTCACAACACATTATTCTATTTTTTTTCACGAGACATAACATTTTGCTAAGGTGAGTTTTACATAGCCCCTTTTCTATTTATCACCATTTTTGGGGTGAAACATGTTACAACATTCTATATGCAATTCAATCATAAAGTGTCTATGTGTTTTTCTATGTTGCATTATGTCTTAAACATGACTAGGGTAAGCACAATATTCTAGCATAATCATTAACATTGATCAGCCGACGGTATACAATGATAGATCTATTGGACTGACAATCCCACCCGGATACGTGCCTCCTACAAAGGTAGTGTGGGTGATTGTTATCGCATAACATAATCGAGTGAACCATGAGCGTATGGGATGGACCACAATATAACAGTCACAAGGGTTGATTATGCACTCGATTTACTTCTAGTATGTTTTCACATATGGACTAGACTTGCCATGACACTTGAATTGTACAAGTTTTATTCGATTATCAAAACCTATGTAATTCTCACCAACTTTTGTTGACCCAAAATATTTTCAAACTTAACATGCTTCAGGTTATAGCTTGCTTGAAGATTAGAGTTATTGCTTGAAGATGCGTAGCTAGTATTTTTCATTTTGATGTACACAATTCTTAGAACAATTGTATGTAATTTATTTAAATCATTTATTGAAATTTATTATTTACCATGAGCTACTGAACAATCATCAATACGTGACATCCCGATGTTTCCGCCATCGGTTGGGGTGTTACAATCGTGCTCGTCGTTGCCATGTAGTTAAGTGGTTGTGAAGATTGTGTGTTCGTCTTTTGCGCTGCCACTGTCCATGGGTCCATCGTTTGCTGTTGTGGTTGTGTTGTTGCTGATCCCGGAGTAGTTTGAAAACGCCACATGATCACAAACTAAGAAAAATCTCAACACTTAGAAAAATTTTCAACAAAAAAACCTAGGTTCGCCCGAAATATTCTAAGTTCGACCAGAAAATTCTATATTCGTCCAAACTTTATCACTCTCGACCCTTCTGATTCTAGGTTCGCCCAAACAGTAACACCCGAACGTAGATATCAACAGAATGTAAAAACAAAATAACACCCTTCCACTTTCGCCCAAATATAACCCGGTCGAATGTGAAAATCTGTACCCGAAAGTGAAAAGTTCTACACAAATTTTTAGGTTCGACCACTAACTACTCAGGTTCGCCCACTCTACAACACTTTCGACCACTAAACTCAAGTCAGGTTCCAGGTTCGCCCACCACGATCAGATCTCACTTTTGAAAAACGGTTATTGTTTGAAAAACGGTTATTCTGATCTCAGATTTTCAAAAGTTCATGGATTTGAATGATCTCAATCAGGTTATGTTTCGGAATTGATTTGGAGCAACTTTAATTCTTGGAAAACTTGAATTCGACCACAAATTCTCCTTTAAATCGGTCAAAAACACTTAAAAACAATGTTTATGTAAAAACAGATGTATTTAGGTCAAAAACATGTCCAAATCAGCTCTGATTTTATCAAATTTGTTATTGTATGATCCTCTTGGCTCTGATACCACTTTGTGAGAGAAAGATTTTAACTAAAACAGGATTATACGATCATACAAGTCACAAAACTAGGTGCGGAAACCCTAGTTCTGAACAAATTGATAAAACACAAATCAAAACACAATCAAGATCATTTTCAAAGCTTTTTCATAGATTAACTTTCTCAAATATTCAATTACAATCAATCACACGTTAATCTAATCAATCACAGACTTTCACCAAAATGACCTAGAAACCTGACCTGAACACAGACACAACTGACAACTCTATTACATATTCAAAAACACAAAACCTATTTATAGATACTGCACGTTCGCCCCTTTTCACTGGTCGAACGTGGGTCTTTTCCACATTCGCCCATTATCAATGGTCGAATGTGTCTTCTTGTCAGTTCCAGTCTACCTTCGCCCATCATCAATCCTATTTATAGATACTGCACGTTCGCCCCTTTTCACTGGTCGAACGTGGGTCTTTTCCACATTCGCCCATTATCAATGGTCGAATGTGTCTTCTTGTCAGTTCCAGTCTACCTTCGCCCATCATCAATCTACCTTCGCCCACTTCTTTCTTCCTTCGCCCACTATTATTTACCTTCGCCCACTTTCTAACATATGTTAATTATGTTTATCCAATCATTAGTCGCAAAACGCATCAACAACGATCATGTTGCTTATTTTGCTGATCGTATGTCTAGAGAAAGCAGAACGAGATGGAATCTATTTACTCCTCAGTATCCTAAACGGATTGTTCATAAGAAGGATATTGATGCTATAACTGGTATGCCTAAGGTGACGTTAAAGTACAAACCACCTAAAGTGTTGAAACACATTCCTTTGATGTCGATCCCTCAACACTTTTCTAAGGATTTCATCTGGTGGTACTATGATTGGAAGACTGTAGAGGCTGTTATTGTGTTGAAGGATGGTGTGAAAGACTTTAAGAAGATTCATATATTTGATCCTATGTGGTTGATCAATTGTTCACATGAGGATATTATAATGCTATATTATAATCCGATTTATTGCGAAGCAAAGGATAGTGATCAAGCAAGCAAATACCAACGTGTGGTATTCTTATGCTTTCCTTATGATATCAATGCTGTATGTGATTTCGATAAGAAATTGGGTAAGTTTGTGAAGGTTCAAGAAGTTCAGAAAGTCAAAAAGAAGAAACCAAAACAAGCTTATGAACTGGTGATGACCATAGAACAGAAGAAGTTATTAAACATAAAGCTGATGAACAAAAGGATGGACGAAGAACGACGACTCAAACAATCCAAGAAATAGTCGAGGGGGAGTTTGTAGATGCATATTGTGCGACTAATGCTTTGGATTGCATTTAACATATATTTTTGTTCTCAGTCGAATGGTCGAATGTGTATCTCCATGGTCGAATGTGGTTTGCTGAACGGTCGAAGGAAGAATGATAGGGTCGAAGGAGAACAGGAGGTCGAAGATAGAATAGAATTTAATGTATAGCTTGGTTCGACCACCATGTTTGGTCGAACCTGCGCATTCGACCAACACAAATGGGCGAATGTATAGGCCTATATAAGGTCAAGTTCATTTTTGCAATGTAACTTTCGGTCATTTGTTTTCCCTCCCAGTTTGTGTTCTTCCTAGGGTTTTGTGTCAAGTCTGTACACGTCATTTAATCATTATAAACATCTTTTTAACGTGTAATTGAATGTGTTATTGAATGAAATGAAAGCTTTTATGATAATTTCTGTGTTTTGTTAGTATTATTATCATTTTGTGATCAATTCAGAGATTCCGCATCTGAATTGAACTTGTTTGATCATTCTTTTTGTTGTTTAGACGATCCTACGCGCAAACAAGTTTGATGGGCGTGCGTTGTGCGCCTAATCATTCTGTCAGCTCTCAAATGTCGACCCATTCTTTTCTAACAAATTATTTTCCCCAACTTTGATAGAAGATGGTATTCACTCTGCACCATCATATAACAATTTCAGAATTTACTTGCCCATCCGAAACAAAGTTCAAAACATCTAGTGGTCTATTTTTTGTATAATGTTCAATGGAAATACATATCCTTAAATTTAACACAGTTGATAACCGATTCAAATAGCATGCCGAAATTGGCAAGAGAATAACGCCTTTGTCTTCATTGCAATTGCAATCCCTGGTGCTTCCTCCATGTATAAGCTCCTAAACTTGCTTTCACATTATGTTTTTCAATAACTTCTTTAGCTGCATTTCCCACTAATCAAAAAGTGAGCATATCTAAAGAATTAAATCAAATATCAAATCAATTCAAGCTTAACGAACGGTAGTTTTTTAACTGCAATCCTATTCATGTCATTATCATTTGAGTATACCGTCTAATCCCAGTTTATGCTCACTCGATTTTCAACGTTTAGTTGATAATCAAACAAAAAAAATGCTTATAATAATTTCTTCAAAGGCTCTCTCAGTCAATGGGTGCATCTAGCTGGTTTTCAGGCATGGTAGCTTGGAAAGTAGGTACTTACTAATATGCCATGCTCAACTTTGATATAAGGGGGTATTCATTCTGCACCGAACATATAACAATTGAATGTAGGAATACATATATATTAGTTTAATGTATTTATGTCTAGCCATTATATATAATCATTTATATATTGATGATCAATTACTATAATATTTCTAAGTTTATAACTGGTATTTTCTTGATGAACGAAATTTCCTTTAGTAACATTATTAGGGTGTCCACTGGGTATATAAATAGAGAGATAACTAGTGGTTAAGGGCTTGACACTCATAATACCATAACCTAATACTAAACCGTCCCATACCTCTCTCTCAACCGTGTTCATAACTCAAAAACACATAATCCCATTAGAACGATACACTCTAAAGAGAACCCGACCATACTAACAAAGTGTCGTCTTTTATCGCTGCTTCGGTTGCTGGCTTATCAATTATTTGTTTATTATTATTATGTTTTCCGTTATATACATTCAACGCTGATCAACATTTTAGACTTTACTCACTCCTCACAAACAAAAGTCAAAAGATCTATTGGTATTTTTTTATATATTGATTAGTAGAAATACATATTCTTCGGTTTCATCATGGTTCCCTCACCTGTTGTCACCATAAACAAATATTGTGGGATCCCATTTTGATATATTTTTATAATAATTCACCTTGATCCGAACTCATTAGCTAACCCAACTCACCGTTTTGCCAGGCTTATGTAGAACATTGTAAAAGAGCAGAACATACCATGTCAAAGTTGTATTTTTGTGACACATAAATGATTGGCTCAAGAAACACGTCAGCCTACATAAGGTTGGAAAACATTATTTCAGTCAGTGTATTTAAACAGAAATTAGATTTTAGTGTATATAAACTAGGTTATTTTTTCAATGTTCAATGGTCACTTGCCTTACATGTGACTACATTTAAGTGATCAGCTTAATATGATTCTACAACATATGCAAAAAAGAAAGAATAAGTACCATAAATACTTCATCCCCGATCACATACTTCCTAGCATGAATCATTTGGAGGGTCTGTATGGTTCAACACCCCTTATTCGCTGAATGGTTAAGAGCTTAATGAAATCATTCGGATTCTTTTTCTTACTTGAAACATTTATTTAAAAGGAGATGAGTATTGGTGAGGGTATAGATTGGGCCGATTTGTTTTATTTGTTAAATGATTGATGCATTTTGGTGGGTTGGTGATGTGATGGTTAAAGACAAATAAGTAAACAATTTTTGTTTGATTGTTTAACATGGGCCGAATTTTTTTGTTTGTCTTTGAATGGCCCAATGTAATAAACAAGATACAACTTTAGTGAGGAGATGTTGTATGGGTCAGGCCATTTTTTGTTTATTTGGGCCTATTTCATGAGAGATCTAATAGTGAATTTTGGCTAAAATGTTTGTGGTTCAAATATTATATGTTGAGAATTTGTGGGTCGTGGATACAAGAAGCTTCATGGATTTAGATTGGCGTTTAGTATCAAATGTTTTAGTACGTTTATCATCCGTCATCGATAAAGTGAGGATTTTCAAGATTTGACTTATTTGTTGTCGATCAGAGTGGTTTTTGAAGTCTATTAATTGCTGGTTGGGTTTTGATGATCAACGGAAGGTCAAGGCAACGTGAATTTTGTGTTAAACCGAACGCAGACGTCAATAACACTGAGAGTCTGAGATGCAAAAGTTGCATTGTTTTGTTTCAAGTTTGTTAATTCTCATGAAGTGAAGTGTGAAGTCTTTAGTGTCCTAATGAACAAGAAAATGGGCCATTCGTGCGAATGGGGTTGCCTATATATAGTGGTTTTAACGTGTGTAAGTGTCAAGGTTTTGAGATGTTGTGATCATATTTGATAGGGGAGGTCATTCCCGATCTCCCCCAGATTGTAGACGATGTAAAGTCTTATTCTTTCGGATTTGTACCGTTCCAGATAATGAAATCATATGATTGCATGTTTATGTCTTGTCTCAAACCTCCGTCTTGAACTAAGCTATGTTTGTTTAAGTATCGATCCTAATCGTGACTTTTTACCTGGTATCAGAGCCATGGTAACCGATATAGTTGAACTAACCATCATCTAGATCATCGTAGCTCTAGATCTGCGATCGATCTCATGTTCTAGATGTTAAAGAAGAGTTAGATGTGAAAGCTAGATCTTAAAATCAGAACTCAAAACGTGTTTGTTTGTTAGATCTAAGCATAAAAAAGGGTTAGGTTTTCATTTCTACACCTATCTGAGGTGGTCCCATCATCAAATTCAAAGTTTTGTTGAATCTGGATTGATTTTGGGTTGAAAAACAGCTCCATTCGCATGTCTACAGATCTGTTGCTTCCATTCGCATGCACTGTTCATACGAATAGACCCTCATTCACATGGGCGTTCCTCTTAGCGAATAAAAGACCATTTGCGTGCACTATTCATTTGAATAGACCTCCATACACCTGAAATTATACGAGTGATCGGGGATTCTTCTTTATACGGTTTCACAGGTCGAAACGTGGAAAACTTCATCTAGGCTACAAGCTTACCTGGTTTATTTCTTAATAAGGAGACAAGTGTGTATTGGACTAAAACTTTATAATGATTCGAGTGTTTCTGACCTTTTTATTTCTAGGAGGAGTTTTTTGAAGACGTTTGTTATACTTTATTACATGGTCTTGTGATAATTCAGGCTTTCTTATGATCATGTTGCGATAACGATGATGAAACACAGTGATGAAGATTGTAGGGTAGTCATGGAAACCGAATAGTACAGTGGTATGATGTTCCTAATTGATGTGACTGTTATGGGCCAAATAGAAAAATTATACTTCTGGAAGACATGCAATTTCGTTTTGTGGATGGCAATAGATCAATGAGTCGGGTATTGTCAAATGTCCCACTAGATTAGATGATTTTTTAAGATGAAGTTGTTAGCACTGGTCATGTAATTAAACTGCCACAAAGTCTGAGGTATCAGTGAGAGACAGATGCCTAAAAGTCGTATAAAGTATAGAATTCAAGTAGCTCACCAGAGTGAAGAATTGATGTTGAAAAATTTTATGAGGTGCAGAATTCGAGATACTCATCGAAGTTAAGAATTCATGAAGATAATGGGATACTTCAACACCTCACAACATCCTACTGCAATGCAAAACAATATTTGTATTAAATGATGAGTATGGGCTGTGATTTGAGAAATTGTGTGAGTATGACGTCAAATGATTTTTCAAAATGCCAATATTCTATCAAACTAGAGAGATGGAGTAGAAAATTGAAGTTGCAGTATGTAGGGGTGAGCACTTTCCAGGAACCGACCTGAACCGTCAAGTAACCGACTTTTGAAATTATGGTTGAATCATAATTTGTTATCAATTTATAACCAAGTATTTTATTCATTATTGGTAGATATATACTTTGATATGTTGCATAAGTGATATTGCAGGATTTGGATCAGTTGATAAATGGTTTGGATTCTGCTGATGTGGCAGATATGCTGACAAGGATATAATGACTGAGATGATGTTCCTTTAGATGATAATAGAGTTGTAAGCTGCTTATAATAATTCATGATACTTATGGGCCATTGGAATTTATTATTGGGTTTAAGATAAGCTGAAGGGCTGGGCCCACTGGGCCAGCATTGGTGGTCCAAGACACTTCATGAATCCGTGTGCTCATAAAGAGTGAGATCCTGATCGTTGACAAAGAAGCACAAACGTTTCTAAGCCGTTGGATTTGTGCTACATTGCAAGTGGATGCTGAGCCTTATAAAAGGCATTCTCTCTCTTCAATTCTCAGTTTACGATCATTATTCCAATCATTCATTCTTGTTTACTCTTAATATTGTACTTCGTATCTCTCAATCATCTAGGGTTAGATTGTGAAGTTCTGTGAACATCTTGTTCCAGTTCTTGAGTTGTTTCATCTTTCCTTTGTTGTAGATGTTAGTGATCTTTATATCAGAGAGTGTTGAGGTAGAGAGTTGATTTCTTTGTATTGTTCTTGATTCTTTGGGTGTAATAACTTTTTGGTTTGGGATTAATAAAGTTTAGTTGTTTTAATATCATGTTTTTGACATGGTATCAGAGCACTAGGGTTTAGATTGGCTTCTGATACTGATTGTTAAAGGTGATCTCGATCTAAGTTGTAGATCTAGGGTTTCTCTTCCGCTGACACTTGGGATTCAAGAACTCTTCGTGGAATCTGACTGGATCTGTCAGATCTTGTGTGGATCTGGTGATTTGTTGGGTCTGCTGACCTGGAGAAGAACAAATGATTGAAAAGCCAAAATATGCTAACAGTTGATTCTACGAATAAACAGTCTTTACAACATATTCTTCCCAAAAGACTGCTGACCCTAACAATTGTTCCATCCAAACAACTGCTGTTACAACTGCTGATACAAAGGACTGCTAGAGAACAACTGATAGAGAACAACTGCTGACCAAAGGTCTGATGAAGAAACAACTGCTGATCAAGTACTGAAGACTAAAGGTCTGTTGGAGTCAACAGCACTTTGACTCCAACAGATGTTGCAAGACCATTAGAGTTTTCCCTTAACAGTAGTTTACCTTATAGTGTTTTGTAATATAACAGTAGATTGTATAGGGCAGATGTTTTATGTTGTTATTCTGTTAGAGGTCACTATCTTAGGTGACGTCAGCTCATGTCACCAGTGGTTTAGGTTTGTCTATAAATAGAACAGTGCTTGTACTGTTCTATCAGATCACACACAAACATTCTCTCAGACAAACAATCACTGTGTGATCAGGCTAAGGGGGAGTATTTGTACTGATTGTAATCTTTCAATAAATGAAAGCATTTGATCATTGATAACAATTATTCTTGTTGTTTTGATTATTGTTTATTATTCCGCTGCACTTTCCATATATACTTACATCATTCATTTCTCATCTTATTCTAAATACGTCAAAACAATCAAACTCAGATCTTAACAATTGGTATCAGAGCTTGGTCAATTAAATTCGATCTAACAAATCAATTTAATATAAACAGATCAGCTCACAATTATTGATATCGTTTGTCTGTTGGATTGAAAACAGAGTAATAGTTTAATTTCGATTCAACCGTTTTTAAACAGACTTTGTTTTTTTGAAAAATCAGAGAATGGCTTCAATCAATCACGATCCACATAACACTGGCACGAACAACAAGCCACCGATGCTTGTCAGATCTGAATACAATATCTGGCAACGTCGGATGAGCCATGTTCTAGCTCAACAGAACACTGGGTGTTGGAAGTCGGTTATCTTCGGACCACATGTTCCGATGGTGCCGAGTACTGAAGATCCCAAGGTTCAGGAGCTAAAGAAACTTGAAAACTACTCCGACTAGGATTTTCAGAAAATTGAGTTAGATGCTAAGGCCTTCAGTATTGTGGCCATGGCTCTACCCAATGATATATATGCTGGGCTGTTACACTGTAACAGTGCAAAGGAGTTGTGGGATGCACTGAAAGAACAATTTGGTGGGACTGAAGAGGTTATTGAAAACAATCGTGAAATACTTAACCAACAATATGAAACATTCAGTCATGTCAAGGGAGAGTCATTAACTCAACAATTTGAGAGGTTTAATTGTCTTATTAGTGAACTAAACTGGTTGGTCTTACTTACCCCAATTCAACTTTGAACCATAGGTTTTTAAGATCATTACCAGACAAATGGGACACTATTGCTATTGTTATGAGAAACTCAATTGGATTTAAGGACCTATCACTGACCCAGCTTCATGGTAAGATCTTGACCTATGAGAGAGAGCTTAACCAGAAAAAGAAGCTCCAGGAATCTGGAAACGTGTCTGATGATTATGTATTTGGGAATACAACACTTTTGGGTTATGATGAGGTGTCTGGAAATACTAAGGATCAGAGTTATGATCATTTCATTGACATAACTTCAGATTTTAACTCAGGTTTTAACTCTGATTCTTATTCACCAAACTATGCTTTCACAGCAAGTGGTGGTGATATCCAGGCATCTGATAACATATCCTTTGAGTATGATGACCTGAAATACTTTGACCCTGATGATTTGGAGGAAATTGACATTATGCACCAATTGGCCCTTCTCAGTGTAAGAACTAACAATTTTTACAAGAAAACTGGGAGAAGGTTTCCAGGGTTAACTAGCAGATCAAAGGTTGGGTTGGATAAATCAAAGATAAAGTGTTATAAATGTCATAGACTTGGTCATTTTGCTAGGGAATGTAGGAGTCAACATGGTACACCTATAATCACCTATCCAAATCAAAGACTTCAGACCAACACTTATCAAAATTCCTATAATACCCCTGGACCAAATGTGCAAAACACTGCTCATTTTGCACAGTCCTCAAACACTGTTCCTGTCCAGTTTGTCCAAACCACTGTTCCTCAAATCCACTATGTGCAAACACCTGTTGCTCAAGCACCTGTGCAAACGACTGTTGATCCATCCTCTGCTCCTGCAGAGACCAGTCAACAGAGCTTCTTTACACAAGGCTTTGTTGATTGGAGCAGTCTACCAGATGAGTTAACAGATGAGAATTTTGCATAAGTTGCCAAAGCTGAAAATGAACCAGAAAACTTTTGTTTCATGGCTATGGTAGAAGAGGTTGAATCTGAGGAGGTGGTGACTGAATCTAATGTTGTGACTGATGATGTTGTTGATGAAGTTGTTACAGGAGAAAAACCTGAAGAAGAGGTTGTGAACCTCTCAGATCCCTGGGGTGCATCTGATGATTGTGAGTGCAAGTGTGATTGTGCATTGATGGCTGCTGCTAAGGTATATCCTCAAATTCTTAAGGATTTATGTTCTGACAGATGTGTGATAGCATTTGCTAACATCAAAGAGGTGAATGAAAACCTTAGAAAGAAAATTTTAGATGATGAAGTTAAATTTGAGAAACTTTCAAAAGAATTAAAAACAAGTTTAACTGAAAAAGAATCTGAAATAAGCAGCTTAAAACATGAAGCAACCATAACTAAAGACCAGCTCCAAACTATGATAACAAAATATCAGAGTTGTAAAAGTGAGCTTGAGTCCACCCAAGTTGAATGTCAGAAATGGGTGGAATCATGTAGAGGATTTGAGATGTTACTCAACAAACAAACCAAAAGTCATGTGAAGTTTGGTTTTGGTTTTGAAACCACTGCTCCAGCTTTTGAAAACACTGACAAAAGGGATCAAAAGTCTGTTGAGATAGTACCAACAAACTTGCAGGGTCAAGAGATTAAAATCACTGAACCAAATGATAAGAAAATTGTTCTTGAAAAACCAGAAGGTTCCTCATCATTCACTGAACTTGAAAAATATGAATTTAAACCTACTTGGTCTGATGAGTGTGGTACTCTTGATAATTTTAAACCTGTCAATTTTAAAACACCTGAAGGAAAGACAACTCCTCAGGCAAAAATCATTCCCTTGAAAAACCTTCCAGCAGATGCTCAAACATCTGCTGAAAAGAAGGCTGAAAAGGGGAAGAAGAAAGAAAAGATTGTCCACTTGTTCTGTGATTTCTGTGAAAAGAAGAATCATGTCACTAAAAACTGTTTTCTTCTAAAAGCATATGACATTAACAAAGGAACAAGTGTATGTGACTCCAAAGCCACATGTTCAATATGTGGGAAAAAGAATCACAAAACCAAAGAGTGCTTGTATCTCAAAAATTTTGATGTGAAAATACAAGAGTACAAAGCTAAAACTCTTGCAAATCCTGGGGTAAGTACTTCAAAAGGAAAACCTAAACAGACCTTCACTCCTGTCCAAACATCTGTTACTAAAAGTCTTGAAACATCTGCTCCTAGGGATGTCCAAGTAACAGATGCTCCACCCACAAGCAAGTACCCAAGAGGATATGGACAACCACCATGTCATAGTCTGTCACATGTTTATGAGGAGCCAAAAAGACCCTCTAAACCAAGAGTGAACAGAAATCCCTATGGGTATTATCATCTGTCTGGAAGTGATCAAACAACTGTTGCTCCAAGTGTTGACATTCAAGCACTGGCAAATGGTCAGCAGCAGTTGTTGAACTTGATTCAAAAATTAGTTCAAACCACTGATCATCTTCCAAAGCTTGAGTCTGAAAAGTCTGAGGACCCATCCAAAGCCAACTTGGCTTTGGACACTCACCAAAACTAATCCATTACTGCTGTGCAGGGAGCTTCTGCTTGTTTAGATAGTCTTTGGTATGTAGATAGTGGAGGCTCCAGGCACATGACAGGATGTAGAGCCCTTCTTCTGGACTTCTTAGCTCATGGAGGGGGTGATATATCCTTTGGTAATGATTCAAAAGGTAAGGTGTTGGGGTCAGGGACTGTACAAGCTGGGAAACTCAAGTTTGAAAATGTCAATCTTATTGATAATCTCAAGTTTAATCTTCTGAGTGTTTCACAAATGAGTGACAAAGGTTATGGCTCATTCTTCACAAAGAAAACTTGCAAGATTATTGGGCCAGAAGTGGTGAAAAGGATTGATACCATCATTGCTGAGAGCAAAGCACAACTTGTTGCTCATAGAAGTGGCAATGTGTATGTTGTTGATATGTTAAAGGACAATCCTATGGCAAATGTCTGTTTGTTTTCCGCTGCCTCCACAAAGGAGACAGAATTGTGGCATAGGAGACTGAGTCATACCAACCTTAACACTATCAACACACTCTCTAAACAAAGTCTTGTCAGAGGCTTACCATCAAAAGAATTCAAATGTGATGAGCATTGTGTTTCATGTTTAAAAGGAATACAACATAAAAGCTCTTAAAAATCCATTGATGAGTCCAAAACCAGTCAATGTCTACAATTGTTGCACATGGACTTGTTTGGCCCTGTTAAAATCATGAGTCTAAGAAGAAAAAGATTTTGTCTTGTCATAGTTGATGATTTTTCTAGGTTTACGTGGACTTACTTTCTACATTCTAAGGATGAGACTGCAGGTATATTGAAGGATTTTGTCACCAAAGTTGAAAAACAATATGACTTGCCAGTAAAAGTCCTCAGGAGTGACAATGGAACAGAGTTTAAAAATAAGGAGTTGGATGATTTCTGTGTGGCAAAAGGGATTGTAAGGCAGTACAGCATCCCAAGAACACCAGAGCAAATTGGGTGGTTGAAAGGAAAAATAGAACTCTTATAGAAGCTGCAAGAACCATGCTAGCAGATTCTGGTTTGCCATTGTCCTTCTGGGCAGAAGCTGTAAACACTGCTTGCTATGTTCAAAACAGAGTTTTGATCAACCCTAGACAACAAAAAACTGCTTATGAAATTTTGTTCAAAATCAAACCATTAATTTCATTTTTCAAAATCTTTGGCTGCCCATGTTTCATCTTAAATCTCAAAGATTCCATTTCAAAATTTGCAGCCAAAGTAGATTGTGGCTATTTTCTGGGATATTCTTCTACTGCCAAGGCTTATAAAGTGTTTAACACAAAGACCAAGACAATAGAAGAAACTCTGAATGTAAAGTTCAATGAACTTTCATCCCTAAAAATCCCAGCAAATCCTGCTGAACTATTTGATTTAGATAAATTCAAATTTGAAGATATCACTGTTAAAACTAACAATGCAGGTATTCCACAGTCTTCACAACAAGATTACAGAACAGATGTTGTGATCCCCAGTCACTATAAAATCTATTCTGCATCAGAGGAAGCAGCTGTTCAAAACAATTGTCAAAACTCTGTCACAGCTGAGTCAACCACTGTTGGCCAGTCTTACCCTCAAACCACTGCTTCACCTCTCACAACCACTGATCAATCATCTGTTAACAAAAGTCAAACATCTGTTGACAAAAGTCAGTCTAGTTTTACACCACTTGTACCCATTCCCCCACTTCCATTCCAAACATCTGATGTCACTACAGAAGTGCAAACAGATGTTACATCAACAGAGTCATCAAACCTCTGTCCTTCATCTCAAAATGCCATCATACCATATCAGGGAGATCTTATCTACCTAAGAGCTCATCCACCAGACCAGATCATTGGCAACATCAGAGAGGGTGTGCTCACAAGAAGCCAATCCTCCAATATCTGTCTTTTTGCAGGGTTCCTATCTCTCACACAACCTGTCAAGTACCAAGAGGCACTGAAAGACAACAGTTGGGTAGAAGCTATGCAAGAAGAGCTCCTTCAGTTCAAAAGACAACAAGTATGGGAGCTTGTACCACTGCCTAAAGATGTTTGTCCAATTGGCACAAAGTGGGTCTTTAAAAACAAAACTGATGAAAGGGGTATTGTTGTCAAGAATAAAGCCAGGCTAGTGGTTCAAGGCTTCAGACAAGAAGAAGGAATAGACTATGATGAAACCTTTGCTCCTGCAGCAAGGTTAGAAGCCATCAGACTCTTTCTAGCCTTTGCTGTCAACCACAACATCAAGGTGTATCAGATGGATATCAAATGTGCCTTCCTTTATGGCAAAATTCAGGAGGAAGTCTATGTATGTCAACCACCTGGTTTTGAAGACACATTCCATCCTGATCATGTCTACAAGCTCAATAAAGCTTTGTATGGACTCAAACAAGCACCAAGGGCCTGGTATGAAACTCTTTCCACTTTTCTCTTATCCATTGGCTTCACAAGAGGTAAAATTGATAAAACTTTATTTTTAAAATGGAAAGGGAAAGACTTAATGATTGTTCAAATATATGTGGATGACATCATTTTTGGATCCACATGTAACAAAATGTGTGAAGAGTTCAGGAAACTCATGACAGCAGAGTTTGAAATGAGTGCCATGGGTGAACTTCAGTGTTTCCTTGGTCTCCAAGTGAAACAACTGCAAAATGGCACATTCATCCATCAAAATAAATATGTAAAGAATTTGCTAACTAGATTTGAGATGAATGACTGCAAGCCATGTAGTACACCCATGAGTACAGTCAAGCTACTCACTATTGATGACAAGGATGAACTGGTTGATCAAACACATTATAGATGCATGATTGGGTCTTTATTGTACCTAACCGCATCTAGGCCAAACATTATGTTTGCCACTTGTGTCTGTGCAAGATCCCAGGCTTCACCTAGAAAGTCAAACCTTATTGCTGTGAAAAGGATATTCAGATACCTAAAAGTTGCTCCCACACTTGGTATCTGGTACCCTGCTAATGGAAACATTGAGCTTTCAGGTTATTCAGATAGTGATTTTGCTGGCTGTCACTCCACAAGAAAATCCACATCAGGAGGGTGCCAATTTCTAGGGAATGCCTTAGTATCTTGGCAAAGCAAAAAACAGGCAGCTGTTTCCACCTCAATAGCTGAGGCTGAATACATTGCTGCTGCAAGCTGTACAGCCCAACTCATGTGGCTTCAAAATCAATTGATGGATTTTGGGATAATTGCATTACAGACTCCCCTCATGTTGGATAGTCAAGCTGCTGAAAATATCATCAAAAATCCAGTCTCTCACTCCACTACCAAACACATTGACATCAGACATCATTTTGTCAGAGATAGCTATGAAAAAGGTTTGATTTCTCTGCACCATGTTCCAACAGAGGATCAGTTGGCAGATGTGTTGACAAAAGCTTTAGACACATCTACCTTTACAAATCTGATTTCTAGAATTGGTATGCTAAACATGGATTAAACAACAAAATGTTTTTAATAAAAGCATTAAAATGTTTTCAGAAAATCAAAATTCATCCTTAAAAATAGCTTTTTGGTTGAAAAATCTGTTTCAAACTTTTGTTCAGATAAAACAACCACTGTTTCATTCATTTTATCCACTGTTGGTTGAAAAATCTGTTTCAAACCTCTGATCAGATAAAACAACTGTTTTATTATCCATATATATATATATATATATATATATATATATTTACAATAATGATAAAAAAACTGCTGGTTGCATCAGTTGTTTGCATCAGCTGTTTGCCAAAAACAGCTGTTCCCCACCAGATGTTTTAACCATCGGTTGTTTGCCACGTCTGCTCTTACAAGCAGCGTTTTGGCCACATCAGCGGTTTCATTAGAGCCTATAAAAACCCTGTTTTTATCACAACAGTCGTTACACTGTCTCATTGTATTCAAAATACTGAAACCGTCTTCTTCATTCTCAAACCCTCAATCAAATTTCATTCATTCTCAACTTCGGAATCCATTACAATGGACCTTCAAGCTAAAGCCTCCCACAATTACCTTCCATATCTGGTTAAAACAGATGAAAATACTCCATTTCATTCCACCATCGACATCATTCTAAAATCCAAATACCTGACAATCTTAACCGCTGACGCCCCCATCTATCTTGATACTCTCCAAGAATTCTGGTTAATTGCTGAGTTTTTGCTTCAAGACAAAAAGCCTACTTCCATTATCTCAAAAATTGGTGAAACAAGTATCGTCATTACCCCTCAACTGATATCCACAACCTTCTCACTTAATGACCTGTCAGGTAAAGACTCTTTCCCTAAAACAGAGCTTCACACAGAGTTTCAGGAAAGGGGGTATGATGCTCAGATGACTGGGTCAACACTTTTCAAAAAGTTTTTCCCACCAGTCATGAAATTTTTCTTCCATACCCTCCTTCTCTGTGTCTCCGCTAAGTCCACCTCCTTTAATGAAATCCCATTGAGGATTCAGTACTTGGGCTATGCTATGTTGTCAGATTCTGACTTCAATCTATCCCAGGGACTGTTTATGGATTTAGTGTCTAATGTGAAAGCCATAAAGTCTGGGTCAAACAATGCTTTCCTAATTTATCCAAGAATCTTAAGTGTAATTCTACAAAAGATTTTACCAGAAAAAGTTTTCAAAAAGGGTGAATCGATGCAAATGAAGAGTCTAACTGATGAAACTTTCACAAGAATGCTGGGTGCAAACACCCAAGAAAAAGCATCAAAAATGTCAAAGGTTTCAAAAACACAAACAAAGAGGACTAAGACAACAACTGTTGTCCAAACCTCTGTTGTTGAGCCCACTGCTTCTGGTGATCATGGCACTACATCCAGTGCTGTGAAACCCACACCAGCCATCTCCAAAAGAAAAAGTCCATCCACAAAAACCGCCACTCCACCTCAAAAGAGACTTCTGGAAGATGAGATACCAGAAGATAACTCTGTTGCAACACAAAAGCAACTAGAAACCACTGTTGTTACTTCCTCACAACAGTTGGAAATATCTCAACCTGACCAAACTCCTCATGCATCTTCCCAAAAGGATCATGTTGTAAGCCAAGGGGAACCACATCATGATACATTTGAGTCACTTGGCCAAATGTTTACAAGCCCTTCTCCCAGGGCTAATTCTCCTTTTACTCCTCCACCCTCACCATCACATGTTCAACAGACCATGCAACCTCTGTTTGAGGCTATTGACAAAACTCAGGAAAATCCCAGTTCCTCTCTTTCACCTGTCAATGAGAGTATACCTCCACAAGTGACTGGGACTGAGGAAATTCAATCAGCCATCCCACAAACAGATGAGGAGGTTACACCCCTAGAGTTCAATGCAACTCTAGGTGAGTTTTCAAGTGGAGCAGCCACTACTGATGTAGAGACCATTGTCTCACACCAGGACAGTGGTTACATAGCTAAGACTCCCTTGAAGGCAACAACTGATGAGGCCACTATAGTGTCCCCAAAATCAGTTGGAAGTCCCCAGAACCAAGACAAAGGGGCATCTGGTTCTCATCCTTTGGATTCACCTCCTAGGACTGAATCAGTTAAAACTACCACTAGTAGGAATTCAGATGATCCTATTAACTTAGGTGATGGATTAAAATACCAAGAATTGACGGCTAGAGTTCAAACCATTGAAACCTCTGTTGCTGACATAAGATCTGATGTCAAGCTAATATTGGAATCCTTGGCTACTCTTTCCAAGAGTCAACCATCCACATCTGATATTGCTAGTGAGCTATGGAAATCTGTTTCACCCATCATCATAGCTCACAGAAAACTAGCAGATCAGAATCATGACACCTACATGGCTGAGATCAGAAACATGGTAGATGCAAGGTACAAAGATACTCATGCAGACATTCAAGCCATCAAAGACCATCTGCTGAAGACCACTGGCTCTGCCCCTACCACCATTCTCAGGGATGAAGATGATGATGCATTCACAGCTGATGATGCCAAAAAGGGGGAGAGTGGCAGAGATAGGTTGCCAAAGCTAGATCCCTTTGGTTGTCTACCTTCTCAAAAAGGTAAATCAAAGTCTGCCAACATACCAGGGTTTACTCAAACAGCACCACAACAGCAACAACAAACTCAAACAGCACCACAACAGCAACAACAAACTCAAACTGCACCACAACAACAACAAACCAGCAAAGATAAAGCAGTAGACAACTCTGCAAATAAAGAAGCTGAAAAGGCTGCTGAAGACAAACAAAAGAGGGCTGACACTTTGGAAGCCAAAGCAGAGTTGTTGGTACAACTAAAGAGGGAACAACAGCAGGAAGTTGAAGATGTGGGATCCTCAAAAAGGAAGAAGATGCCTGCTAAACATGTCAGACAACCACCATCTAAACTGAAAACCACTGCTGCTAAAACCTCTGTTGATAAAGCCACTCCCTTGAGTTCCATTATTCCTATTATAATTGGGCATGTATTGCTGTTGAGGAGCTTGTGCCTGTACAAAATGAGCACTCCCTTGAGTTCCATTATTCCTATTATAATTGGGGTTATAGTTATTTCCAGATTGTGATTGGTTAAAGCTAGAGCTTTTACACTCTCTAGCAAAGTGTCCCAACTTCTAACACTTGTGACATCTTAATTTAGATTTGTCAAAACCAATTTTTGTATTACTGGTCAATCCTGGAAATTTCCTTCCTGACCTTTTATAAAACTTGTTAGTTTTAATGCTTAGCATGGCCAGTTGGTGTAATATGTCCATTTCTTCTAAGTCATCACTGCTAAAATTTTTCAAATCATCCATGATAAAACATAGATTATCAGCAGTTTGACTTTGGTCATTATTGTCATAACCTGGGAAAGATCTTTCTGATGAGATCCCAATGGTTATGTCAATATTGTCATAAGATCCATAGGAACAAGTTGGTGAATCTTGTCCCAAAAGTGCTGTACTACCTGGTAGGTAGTCATCAGCAGTTTTACCAGATGATTGTAATTTCTTATTTTGATCAATTTCTCTCTCAAAAGTAAGTAATCTCCCATGGAGTTTTGTTAGAGTGAGGGAGCTAAAATCTGGTGAGGATCTTAAAACAATGGAGTATGTTTCCCATTTGTCAGGTAAAGACCTTAAAAATCTATGTAGCATAGACACTGTTGTATAGGTCTGACCATTTAACTTTAGCTCAGATATTAATGAGGAGAATCTTTCAAATTGTTGAGTCAAAGTTTCCCCATTAATATGAGCAAATGTTTCATATTGTTGAGCTAAAATCTCTCTGGTGTTGGCAATCACCTCTTCAGTTCCTCCAAACTGTTCTTTAAGACAATCCCAGAGTTCTTTGGCACTTTCACAATGTAAAAGGCCAGAGTATATCTCATTTGGGAGAGCCATTGCCAACATAGAGAATGCTTTTGCATCTAGCTCAAGTTTTAGGAAATCATCATCTGTATATTCTTTAGGGTCCTTAGGGACCTTAACATTAGTTTCAAGATTAACATTTACTGGTTTGTGAGGACCATATATCACAGATCTCCAACAACCTGTGTTGGTTTGTGACAAGGTATGTGCCATTCTCTTTTGCCATATGTTGTACTCATTTCTCACAAGCATGGCAAGTTTAGTGGCAGAACCAGTATTATGTGGATCCATTTTAAAGAGTATAGATTTGTCAGATGACTCTTTTAAGTGATGGATATTGATAAAAAGTGAACTTTTGATCTTTTTATTGAATATCAATAAGAGATTTGTGTCTGATTCTCAATTTGTTAGATTGATATGTGATCAGATAAACCAAGGCTCTGATACCAATTGTTGGGATCAGTTTGCTCTTTTTTCTAAGTAAGAACTTGCTATCTTGACACTTAGGTGTTTAGCAAGTCCTTGTAGATCAGATTATAAGCACAGCGGAATGTATAAGTTAAAGCAACACTTTTTATATTAAGGAAGAGTTATTACTCCCCCTTGATGATTGAAACTAATAAATGACAAGTATTTATTATGAATCTAAGCAGTAAATGAGAATTAGATACTTAGACAGATTCACAATAAATACAGAAATGGAATAGAACAGTGATAGTGTTTGAAGGATTTTTCTATTAAAATCAATGTCTAAAATAGAAGGTTGAAGCCTCCTATTTATAGACGTTTACATACATGTATCTTGCCCAAAAAGCAAGTACAGAAACAATAGAAACAAGTTGCACAAGTTGCAACATTGAAACTAACAAAATAGCTAAAAGTAATAATAAACAATAAAACTACTGATGCAAAAGGCGGTGGAAAATATCTGATGCTAAGTGCTGATGAAAGACAAACTACTGATCAGTAGTTTGTCTTCAGTACTTCTGAAGTGAACTTGTCTGGTTTGGACTTCAGAACATCTGATGAAGTTTCTTCTTCAGCACTTCTTATCTTCTCTTCAGCAGTTCTTTGTTTTCTTTTTAGTACTTCTATATTTAGCCAAAATGACAGAAGTGAATTAGACTAAGGTTTCCAAAAGTGGTTTCACCAATCCTCTTTGTCCTAACAATCTCCCCCTGGATTGATGAAGCCAAAACCTTACTAATCTTCTTGTAAGCCCTGCTTGAGAGGTCTCTTCTTGTCAACAATACTGAGTTGTTATCAGTAAGTGACCATCTGATGATAGGTATCTTTGACTTGTTAAAGTCAGAAGAATAGGGAACCAGACTTGTCCATTGGGTTGATGGTCCTGAGTGCTGGATGTTTTCAGTTTCAGATAGCCTCAGGTGGGATTCTCTTCCTTGTTGTTGTTGCATATCAGGCATCTGAACAGTTGGGAGATGGTGTTCAGTCACTACTCTGGTATGCAGCTTTTCTTTGATGGTCTTTTGTATTTGGTAGGCAAAAGTGGAAGGATCCCTGAATTGAGTTAACAGATGTTTCTCCTCAATGTCAAAATCTGAATGGACTATTGAACTTCCTTCAAGTAGTACCATTTTGAAGTCAGTTTTGACATTGTCCTCTGCCTTCTTTCTCTGAGTAGCAGTTCTTCTTGATACACCAGAAGTTCTAACTACTGATCTTGAAGGATCAGCAGTTTGAAACTTCTCTGGATTTGCAGCCTTGGCAGCCAAGTATTTTCTGTAAGTATCCATTAGTCTTTCTTCTTTCCATCTGGATACTGAGGCTTTTAAACCATATCCTTCTGCTACTAACTCTTCTATTATCTGGGCTCTCTTGGCCTTTCCTTCTTTGCTTGTGGCCATTTTGTCTGCAAGCAGTTGTGCTCTTCTTGTCAGCTCTTGCATAGAGAGTCCTTTGAGTGTAAAGGCTTTAGTCTTGCTGTTCTTGGTAATGTAAGACACCAGTTGTTGTCTTTTATCTTGTTCAGCAATCTCATCAAGGCTAGCCTGCCTTTGTAGTTCAGCTTCATAAGCCTGAAGTTTTTCTTCATGGCTTAAATCTAAATCATCCCTTTCTTCCAGAGTTTTCCAGATCTGATCTTCTCTGGCCTTCTTGTTGGCTGCAATTAAGCTCTTCTCTAATAATTCAGCTGATTGAGAGATAGGAGAAGGGTTTAGTACAGTCATTGTTGTAACAGTTGTAGGCCTGATGGGATCAGATGTTGGTTGAATGGGAGCAGTGGTTCTGGAAGGGTCAGCAGTGTGAGGATTGGAAGTGTTAACCTCTGATGTGTTGACAACTGCTGATGGTTTGTCAACTACTGAAGGATTGTCTTCAGTACTTTCTGATTCTTCATCAGAAGTTTTGTCATCAGAAGTTTCTTCATTGTGCCTTAGGGATTCTTCAGATGTTTGGGTCTCATCTTCTTTCTCTGCTGCTTCAATTTCTTCTATTGAGACACCAAACTGTTTGGCCAATTTTTCTTTCCTGGCCTGATCTTTTTGATCTCTTTCAAGGATGGCCACTCTTGCCCTTATCCTGGCTTGGAATGACTCCTTAGGTTCCCTGATCTTCTCCCCCTTTTTGGATTCATCAATTTTAACCCTTGAAGCAGAGGGTTGGGAGATTTGTCCTTGAAGATGAGCAATCTGTTTGCTGTTGAAGTCTAGTTTGTTGGACAGATCATTCATCTTGGTCTTGATCACTCCAAATTGATTCTTGATGGACAGCTCCAAGTCAGCTGTGTATGTTTGGAAGTGATTTCTGATGAGAGTATTCATCATGTGGTATAGGGGACCCTCTGGGCTGCATAGCTGGTTTAGGTCTATGCTTGTTTGCCCAGGGAATTGGGTAGGCATTTGTTGTGAAGGGGGTGTTTTTGGGAGATCCTCATGTTGTACAGAGGATGCCACTCTAGGGGTTTTAGGGATTGAGTGGGATTTAACCTGTGCAGGGGTGACTGGCTTCTTGAGCCTGGATACCCCTGAAACAGTACCTTCAGAAAGTGCCGTCAATTCAGTAGTTTGTGTGTGTGAAACATCATCCAAATTAATGGAATCATCTGAATCCCTGATGTTGCCCTCAATGAGGACTGTCTCAGTTAAATCATGAGCTGAGCCCAACTCAGTTCTCTCATGAACCTCTTGTTCTTGGTTCTGAGGATTTCCTACTTCAGGCATTAAGCCTTCATCAGTAGTTGCCACATCTGAGGTCTTAGCTATGTTACTTCTATCCTCAGATCCACCACTGGGTGGTAACTGAGTAGTAGCAGCCTCAGATGCCCCAAGAGTCTCTAAAATTGGGCTTAAAGACTCTGGTCCACCCTCATCTCTTGGGATAGGGCTAGAGATGTCCACATCCATGTCTGATGTAGTGGTTATGTCCCCTGTTTGTTGTGGTTGTAGGGGACTGACATAATCAGATGGGACCTTCTCTTTTAGCCCAGAGAGAAGTTTGGCAATTTCTATTGCCTCTTGTTCAGAAATTTGTGGGGTTGGTTCAGTAGTTTGGGCAATAGGTGAAAGTTGTTGTTCAGCAGTTTCAAAAGAAGAGTGTGTTTCAATAGTTTTTCTAAGTCTTTTTCTTTTGAATAAAATGGTTATGGGTGCTCTTGGTGGGGTTTGAGATGGATGAGACTGAGAGGGTGTTTCAGTCTCACCTATTTGAAGAGCAGAATGCTCATGAGCATGTTCAGGCATCTCAACTTCCTGAACAGCTTTTCTTTTGGGTTGGTGGGTTGTTGTTTTTGTTGGCTTAGGCTTTTTGGCTTTTGGTGGAGTGAGTTTGGAAGATGTAGGCTTCAGGGGGACTTGTTGTTGTTCTCCCTGATCATCTTCTGGCCAGGCAGCCGGTTTGTTATGTCTTGAGTATGCTTGTGATGTTAAAGGATTTAAAGTTGAAATTTTTCCCACAAGCACCTCATTACCCAGTTCCCCTATTATGCATTGCATAATGAACCTTGGGTACAACAAAAACTTTTTCTTGGTATTATTGTGATGTAACACCAACTCATTGAAAAATAGTTTTGATGCCCTGAATTTAGTTTCATTCACAATGGAATGAAATATTGGTTGAAAAGTGGAGGGCATCTGGTCATAAGACCCTGTTTTAGGACTCAAACACATAATAATATAATGAAACAAAAGCTTGTATTTTGGTTCAAAATATTTTTTGAAGATTGTAGCATGGGAGAGAGTACCTTGATAACCACACTCAGTCATGGTTAGATGAATATCAGAATTAGCAACATGGTCAGGGGCAGTTACATCATCCAGACCCAATCTTGTTGCCAGTGTGGCCGGTGTGATGGTCAGTGGTTTCCCTTTTATTCTTGAGTTGAGGGAAATGACCTCATCATCCGTTGTCACCGTCTCAGCATTTGCCCAGAACTCATTCAGAGTTTCAGTGTGAATTGGTGGGTTTATTGTGAGAGCAGTAAAATATTGGGATTTTACGACAAGATCAATGATCTCATCGTATTGGGACCAGCCTTCTTGTTTTTCAAGAAAGGCCCTTTGATTGTGTCCCTGCTTTAGAACTAGAGCCATGTGGTTTGGGTTTTGATTGAACAGTGGATTTGCAGGTATAGGTTATTGAGAGAGTTTTTGAGAGAGAAGGAGGGATATTTTGAGTTTGAAAGGATAAGTGTGGAGAAAAGGTATTTATCAGAAGTTTTAACCGCTTGAATCTTCTTTATTAGAAGTTTTTAAACCGCCTTTGGTTAAAAATCTTTTTATCAGAGGTTTTAAACTGATTAGGTCAAACCTCTGATGATGGGAAAAGTCAGATTTGCCCTTTTGACTTAAACTGCTGATGAAGGATTATTTCATCAGTAGTTCCCATCTCCTCTTCAGTAGTTTTAACAGCTGATGAGAAATGTTTTAATAAATACTTTTATTCATAACTTCTGAAGGTTATTTTATCAGAAGTTACACACTTTTCAGAAATTATCCCCATACTGATGTTTTGTTCATCAGTAGTTTCTCTCTTTTTCAGAAGTTTTGTTTCAGACTTTTGTCTGTTTTGTAAGTGAAAAATGAAAAATTTGCAGAATAATAAAATAAACACTTACAAATTTAGCATTCCAAGCATGGATACTAACTTCTGAAATGTTGATGTGTCAAGGGGCTTAGTGAAGATGTCAGCTATTTGATTAGCTATTGCTACATGCTTCACCTCAATCTTGCCTTTTTCATAGCAATCTCTTATGAAATGGTACCTGATCTCAATATGTTTGGTTTTTGAGAACTATGCCGGATTTTGAATGATGCTAATGGCAGATTTGCTGTCTACAAACAAAGGTGTCTTGGTCTCTTTGATTCCATAATCAAGAAGTTGATATTGGAGCCATTGTATCTGTGATGTACAACTTGCAGCTGCAATGTATTCAGCTTCAGCAGTTGAAGTTGCAACAGATGTTTGCTTCTTTGATTGACATGACACTAGACAGTTACCCAGGAATTGACAACCACCAGATGTTGACTTTCTTGTCATCTTACACCCTGCATAGTCACTATCTGAAAAAGCTGATAACTTGGTATTGCTTGAGGCAGGATACCAAATTCCCAGTGTTGGAGTTCCTTTCAGATATCTGAAAATTCTTTTGACTGCTATTAGGTGTGATTCCCTTGGTGCTGATTGATATCTAGCACAGACACATGTTGAAAACATAATATCTGGTCTAGAAGCAGTTAAGTATAAAAGGGAACCTATCATGCATCTGTACATGGTTTGATCAACCTGTTTTCCTTGATCATCAGGTTCAACTTGTGTGATTGGTGTCATGGGAGTGGAACATGATTTACAGTCATTTAAAGAAAATTTGTTCAATAATTCTTTAACATATTTTGATTGATGTATAAAAGTTCCATTTGTTTGTTGCTTGATCTGCAGTCCTAGAAAGTACTGCAGTTCTCCCATGGTACTCATCTCAAATTTTGATTGCATGAGTTTCTTAAAATCATCACACAGTTTTGTGTTTGTTGAACCAAAAATGATATCATCAACATAAATTTGAACAAGTAAGACATGATTTCCAACATGTTTAATGAAAAGAGTTTTATCAATGGCACCTCTTGTAAAGTTATTTTTGAGTAAAAAGGTGGAGAGTGTATCATACCAGGCTCTTGGAGCCTGTTTGAGCCCATAAAGAGCTTTGTCCAGTCTGTACACCCACTCAGGATGAGAAGGATCCTCAAACCCAGGTGGCTGACAGACATACACCTCCTCTTTTATTTTTCCATACAAAAATGCACTTTTCACATCCATTTGATAAACTTTAATTTTGTTGGAAATGGCATAGGCCAGAAATAACCTGATGGCCTCAAGCCTTGCAACTAGAGCAAAGGTTTCATCATAGTCAATTCCCTCTTCTTGAGAGTACCCTTGAACTACCAGTCTTGCCTTGTTCTTGATTATCATACCAGCTTCATCTTGTTTGTTCCTGAAAACCCATCTTGTGCCAATTGGTTGCTTGTTTGGAGGTAAGGGACAGATTTCCCAGACCTGTTGCTTGTTGAACTGAAGCAGTTCATCTTGCATAGCTTGCACCCAATTATTGTCTTTGAGGGCTTCCTGGTACTTCTTTGGTTCCAACTGTGAAATAAAAGCTGAAAATAGGCAAAAGTTGGAGAGCTGGTTTCTGGTAAGAACACCTGAAGCTATATCACCCATGATTTGATCAAGTGGATGATCTCTGTGTTCAATCAGTTGTTGTAAACCACTGACAGGTGTAGGTGGCTCTTGTTCTTCAAACAAACTACTGAGGTCTATAATATCTGGTTCAGCAGTTTTAGCTTCTTCAGTAGTTGCAGGTGCTGAAGCAGATGTTTGAGTTTGGCCTTCAGTATTTGTTTGATCAGAAGTTTGAAAAACTTCTGATGGTGTTGTAGTTGACTTAATGACTGTTTGAGGAGTCCATGGTGTAGGATCCTCATCTTCAAACCTTTGATCACCATAATAAGTAGGTTTGGAAGAAGTAACAGTCTTTTCAGGTCCAAAGTGAAAGTTGTCAAGGTCAAAGAGTTCAGCAGGATGTGCTGGAATAAGTGTGTGTTTTGACTCATTGAACTTGACATTCAATGTTTCTTCTACTATCCTGGTGTGAGAATTAAAAACCTTGTAGGCTTTTCTAGTTGAAGAGTAACCAAGAAAGTAACCTGAGTCAACTTTGGCAGCAATCTTTGAAATAGATTCCTTGATGTTCAAGATGAAACATTGACACCCAAAAGCCCTGAAAAAGGAGATAAGGGGCTTCATGCCATGAAGAACTTCATAGGCAGTCTTGGAATGTCTCTTGACCACAAGAACTCTATTCTGAACATAACATGATGTGTTAACTGCTTCTGCCCAAAAGTACAAGGGCAGTCCAGAATCAGCTAACATTGTTCTTGCTCCTTCTATCAATGTTCTGTTCTTCCTTTCTATTACACCATTTTGTTCAGGAGTTCTGGGAACACTGTATTGTCTAATAATCCCTTTAGACAAACAGAATTTATCCAGAGTTTTGTTCCTGAACTCTGTCCCATTGTCACTTCTAATGGTTTTGACAGATAGAGAATATTGTTTCTCTACTTGTAGAATGAAGAACTTGATGATTTCAGCAGCCTCATCCTTGGAAAATAAGAAGAATACCCATGTGAATCTTGAGTAGTCATCAATGATGACTAAGCAGTACTTCTTTTTACCAAGGCTCATAATCTTGACAGGTCCAAATAAGTCCATATGGAGTAGTTGAAGACATGCAGTTGTTTTTGATTCTTCAATAGACTTATAGGAGGACTTATGCTGTTTTCCCTTTAAACAGGATACACAGTGTTCTTGACACTGGTATACTTTCAAAGGTAGACCTCTGACCAAGCCCATTTTTGTGACTTTATTTATGGTTTTAAAGTTCACATGGCCAAGTCTCATGTGCCAGAGATCTGTTTCTGAAGTTGATGCCCTTGAGAAGAAACAGGCAGTGTTGTTCAATACTTTGTCTTTCTCAATGTCCACTGCATAGACATTGCCACATCTTTTGGCAATCAGCAAAGTATGATCTTCAATGATCTTCTCTATCAACTTCTGGCCTTCTGGTGAGATGATCTTGCATGCTGTCTTTGTGAAAAAGGAAGAATATCCTTTATCACACATTTGTGACACACTCAGCAAGTTGTATTCAAGGTTTTCCACCAGATTGACCTTGCAAACTGTATTTTGCCAGAGGAGACATTGCCATGTCCTAGCACATATCCCTTAGCATTGTTCCCAAAGGATACAGATCCTTCTCTTTGGCTGATAAAGTTGTTTATCAGGTATCTGCATCCAGTCATGTGCATAGAGCCTCCACTATCAACATACCATATGCTGTTTAAGCCCCTGGAAACTCTCTGCACATAAAAGCAAATTAGTTAGATCTAGGAAGCCAAGCCTGTTTGGCTTTGGGTTTGCTCTTGAGAACAGTTACAGTTTGTTCTTGACCAGGTTGAGAAATCCATGTCTTTTTGGCAATGGATTTTTCATTAAGAACCATGGTGGTATCCTTTTTAGGACCACCATCAACCTTGGTCATCAGTAGTTCTACCATGATCATTAGATTTTGTATCTCAGCAGTTTGTGAAACTGCTGATGATTCTGGTCTAACTACTGACAAGGAATTTTGAGAAAAAGATTTTGGTTGAGATTTTATCTTTTTATGAGAAAAGGTGTTTTCAGGTTGTTGTTTCTTGGGTTTAAAGATTCTTTCATAATCATTTCTGATTTGATTTCCCACAACCTGTTGTTTAAATTTTTGATTGAACTGAATTCCTTTTCTGTATCTACAAAATTCAGTTTTGTGGTTGAACAGGCCACAAATTTCACATTCTTTTGCCTTTTGTTTTTGATCTAAAGGCAAATTTCTGACATTTGTGAAGAGATTTTGCTCATCAGTAGTTTTCAGGGTCTCAACTCCTGATGTAGATGAAACTACTGATGGCTTGTTGTCAGATTTTGTTAATACTTCTGAAGTACTTTCTTTAAAAATGCCAGGATTTCTGTTTAGAAAGTTTTCATGGAAAGATGTGCATTCTTTCCCTTCAGAAGTTTCATTTGAAACAATTCTTCTCCCATCTTCAGTAGTTTTGGGAGAAAAATCTGTTGGTGTTTCTACATGATGGTATCCTATGCCAAACTTAACATTTGAAGCACTTTGTTTGTTTAGCAATAATTGATACCCCTTACAAGATTCCACCCATTTTTCACATGTGATCCTGGTGTCAGCAAGCTCTTGTCTGACATCTCCCAGGTCATTTAGCATGATTTTAATTTGTGCTTGGGTTTCAATAGCAGAGTCAGTTAATTTAGAAACTTCTTTTGTTTTAGCACACAGTTTTCTTTCTAAATCACATTTTATCTGTGTGTATTTTCTTTCTAAATCATTGGCTTTACCTTGTAAGTGCAGATTTGTCTCTCTTATGAGAGCAAAAGTTTCTTTGCAAGAATTTAAGCAAAGTTTTGTCAAAGATTCTTTTGATACCTGTGACAATGCAGATTTTGAAGTACAGCCTTCAAATGCCATTAAGGCAATGTTCTTTCTGCCATTGTCTGGTTCTCCCCAGTTGATGTCAAACACTTTGTTGTCTGCATCAGGATTGCACTCTGTGGTGTCAAAAGGAAGACTGCTCCAGTCAACATACCCTGAGGTGAAAAGACTTTGTTGAGAGGGTTGTTGAGACTGTGGAGGATGTTGAGCAACTGGAAAGGGAGGGATTGATTGTTGGCTCTGCATCTGTTGAGCAGGCACTTGAACATATTGTACTTGTGGCATGTATTGCTGTTGAGGAGCTTGTGCCTGTACAAAATGAGCACTCCCTTGAGTTCCATTATTCCTATTATAATTGGGGTTATAGTTATTTCCAGATTGTGATTGGTTAAAGCTAGAGCTTCTACACTCTCTAGCAAAGTGTCCCAACTTCTGACACTTGTGACATCTTAATTTAGATTTGTCAAAACCAATTTTTGTATTACTGGTCAATCCTGGAAATTTCCTTCCTGACCTTTTATAAAACTTGTTAGTTTTAATGCTTAGCATGGCCAGTTGGTGTAATATGTCCATTTCATCTAAGTCATCACTGCTAAAATTTTTCAAATCATCCATGATAAAACATAGATTATCAGCAGTTTGACTTTGGTCATTATTGTCATAACCTGGGAAAGATCTTTCTGATGAGATCCCAGTGGTTATGTCAATATTGTCATAAGATCCATAGGAACAAGTTGGTGAATCTTGTCCAAAAAGTGTTGTACTACCTGGTAGGTAGTCATCAGCAGTTTTACCAGATGATTGTAATTTCTTCTTTTGATCAATTTCTCTCTCAAAAGTAAGTAATCTCCCATGGAGTTTTGTTAGAGTGAGGGAGCTAAAATCTGGTGAGGATCTTAAAACAATGGAGTATGTTTCCCATTTGTCAGGTAAAGACCTTAAAAATCTATGTAGCATAGACACTGTTGTATAGGTCTGACCATTTAACTTTAGCTCAGATATTAATGAGGAGAATCTTTCAAATTGTTGAGTCAAAGTTTCCCCATTAATATGAGCAAATGTTTCATATTGTTGAGCTAAAATCTCTCTGGTGTTGGCAATCACCTCTTCAGTTCCTCCAAACTGTTCTTTAAGACAATCCCAGAGTTCTTTGGCACTTTCACAATGTAAAAGGCCAGAGTATATCTCATTTGGGAGAGCCATTGCCAACATAGAGAATGCTTTTGCATCTAGCTCAAGTTTTAGGAAATCATCATCTGTATATTCTTTAGGGTCCTTAGGGACCTTAACATTAGTTTCAAGATTAACATTTACTGGTTTGTGAGGACCATATATCACAGATCTCCAACAACCTGTGTTGGTTTGTGAAAAGGTATGTGCCATTCTCTTTTGCCATATGTTGTACTCATTTCTCACAAGCATGGCAAGTTTAGTGGCAGAACCAGTATTATGTGGATCCATTTTAAAGAGTATAGATTTGTCAGATGACTCTTTTAAGTGATGGATATTGATAAAAAGTGAACTTTTGATCTTTTTATTGAATATCAATAAGAGCTTTGTGTCTGATTCTCAATTTGTTAGATTGATATGTGATCAGATAAACCAAGGCTCTGATACCAATTGTTGGGATCAGTTTGCTCTTTTTGCTAAGTAAGAACTTGCTATCTTGACACTTAAGTGTTTAGCAAGTCCTTGTAGATCAGATTATAAGCACAGCGGAATGTATAAGTTAAAGCAACACTTTTTATATTAAGGAAGAGTTATTACTCCCCCTTGATGATTGAAACTAATAAATGACAAGTATTTATTATGAATCTAAGCAGTAAATGAGAATTAGATACTTAGACAGATTCACAATAAATACAGAAATGGAATAGAACAGTGATAGTGTTTGAAGGATTTTTCTATTAAAATCAATGTCTAAAATAGAAGGTTGAAGCCTCCTATTTATAGACGTTTACATACATGTATCTTGCCCAAAAAGCAAGTACAGAAACAATAGAAACAAGTTGCACAAGTTGCAACATTGAAACTAACAAAATAGCTAAAAGTAATAATAAACAATAAAACTACTGATGCAAAAGGCGGTGGAAAATATCTGATGCTAAGTGCTGATGAAAGACAAACTACTGATCAGTAGTTTGTCTTCAGTACTTCTGAAGTGAACTTGTCTGGTTTGGACTTCAGAACTTCTGATGAAGTTTCTTCTTCAGCACTTCTTATCTTCTCTTCAGCAGTTCTTTGTTTTCTTTTTAGTACTTCTATATTTAGCCAAAATGACAGAAGTGAATTAGACTAAGGTTTCCAAAAGTGGTTTCACCAATCCTCTTTGTCCTAACAGGATGAGAACATACATACATCACCACACACCACCTCAACCACACAATCCACACCTATATCAGCCATTCCACTCTCATCATTTTCACCACACACATCACAATTCAGATCCCATAGACCACCACCAACCATTACACCATTGGCTGTTCAGTATCCTCTTGAACTTGATCTACTCAAGGGGGAAATGCAATCCTTCTATAATACTGAACAACCATCTAATAGATCTTTCCCTTCTCTTCCACATTTCCCTGTTCCCTTAAACATTGACACATATCTTAAATATAAGGCTGAACAGGCAGATGTTATCATAAAAGAGAAATGCAAAGGGAAGGATGACAGAACTGCTCAGGGCATCCATTCAGCAGAACTTAGCAAATTGAGAAGGATTGAAGATTTTGCTAAGACCCTGAGCAATTCCATGTCTGCCATGCCTCTCAGTAGTGACATGGAAAAGGAGGTTAGGGAATCCCTTCTTGAACAGATTTTGGCAACCATGCCTTACAAAGCAAACAAGAAACAGTTTGCAGGCTGGACCACTCATGCACTGAGGGAAGAACTCTTAAGAATTGAAGAGTTGGCCAAGAATTCCCAAGCTAAAGTCTCTGCCCCTGATTTTGTTAAAGGCAGAGATCCAGTCAGAGCCTTGAAGTTTAAGAGGATGAGACAAGAAATAGTGGCTGCTGATTATGGGGAGATGAGGTCTGTTGCAAGATGGTCTGAGCTAAGGCTGGTTGAAACATACAAGAGACTAGAAGAAAACAGGAAGAAAGATCCCAGCCTACCTAGAAAACCTGTCTACACTGATGAACCACTGATGAAGAGACCTCAACAGGCTTTTACCTGTGAGCGTTGGATTTTATCTAAAACAGGATTACACGATCATACAAGTCACAAATCTAGGTGCGGAAACCCTAGATCTGAACAAATTGATAAGATACAAATCACGACACAATCAAGATCATTTTCAATATCATTTTCATAGATTAACTTTCAATCAATAAGCATTTACAACTGTTTATGTTAATCTAGAATCACACAGATAATCTCTCAAAAACACTCCTAAACCTGATCTGAACCTGGACACAAAATGACAACTCTCTTTTCATCACAAATACTCAAAATCTATTTATAGGCTCTGCAGGTTCGCCCCTTTTCATGGTGCGAATGTGGACAGATTCCACATTCGCCCAGTGTGACTGGTCGAATGTGGAAACTTTCCACATTCGCCCCTTTTCACTTTACATTCGCCCATTTTCTCCAATGTATTTCCACCTTCGCCCACTTTATCCACATTCATGTCATCAGCACTTTTAACACATGTAATCAGCACTTTTTAACACATGTTATAGTCTTGGTCGTTTTCTGATTATCTGAATCTTCGACATTCTGTACCGAATCACTAGCTAGGGACATACATGAATAATGCACTAACAATCTCCCCCTTGGACCTAGCTAGTGATGTACCAAAGCAGAAAATTATCAATTCTTCAAGTCTTGATTGAAAACTTTCCATCTATCATGCACGTTTGTGTCGAAGTTCCTATCTATCTCTCCAGTAAGCTTTGAAATCTCAGACAGACTCAAGAAATCTTGGCTTTGTCATTTGTTCATTCAGAGATGAAAATAGACGATAGTCTTGATTTCTTCAATCTTCATCAATTCTTTAACTTCTTACTAACTTCTGTTGTTCTGGTAATCTTGAAGTTCAGGTTTGGGTCTTGTTCGGTTACACAATTTGTCGACGAATCTTGAGTAGTGCACCTGTTGTATTTGATTCTGCAGAAAAATTTACTAAAAACTGCACAAACTACAACCGGCGTTAAACACGACAAAAATCTCGGAAGTACTCTTCACATTCCTTTTGACCCTCAATAGTTCTCCCCCTGAACTATACAACATTTTCAATATGTACCAGAAACTTGAAAATTTGAAATCTTTTTCAACTATTTAATTATCTGAGCATTCTTATTCAGTATCCCAACATCGGTTATCGAAAATAAAGTTGAAACAAAACTTTTTGATTTTTTTTAAAGTTTAAGCTAAAACACACCAAAAATCTTTTTGAATTTTCCAATGTAATTGCATAAAAGTAAATTCAACATATTTTTGTGAATTTTCCGGTTAAGAGGATCATATCAGTATTGAAACAGTCAGTCATAACTCTTTTTGATCAATTTTCTGTTTTTGACATTGAGCATCCTACAACCATTACCAGTATGTTTGTCCACTTAAACTCAAAATCATCATTCATTGCTCAGCACTTTAGATACATTATAGTAATATTAGATACTGAAAAATCTATGGTCCCCGCATTCGCGACACATTCCCGTATCAAGAATTGCACAAAGTTTCATTGTAACGCGTGATTATACTGTAGTTATCTGTTAGTTACAAGGTATGAGGCACAGTGGTGACAGGTCAGCAAATTAATGCTTCAAAGTGACTTATGCACTCAACCAGGGTGAGAACTAATATCAATCATGATTTGCATCAATGATTAGATACGATGTATTAGATAATCTTTGATTATCTTCACACATATTAAGTTCCTCATTCGGTAACTTAAGGTTTTGTCATTAAAGATCTTTTAATAAGATACCCTGACTGATCTAGGTCCGTAAATCAATACGACAAAAGATCAGTTAGGCTATCCCCAGATAACTTTCAATATAACGACCCGAAACCTCCGATTTTGGCAATCTATCAAACGAAATTTCGGTACTAAGACCATATGCCAACGATACGTTGATCCACATGATTATCAGTTATTGATTTTAAACTTTTATCACCATGCTGAACTTTAAACTTTGATTTCAAGCCTACCAATATATAATTGTAGTGGCTACTCAATGTTTATCAAATTATTTTTGTTTTTAGAGTAGTCTGACAATCCACTGATGTACTATCATCTCCTCTTTTTCTCCAGGAAAAACTCATTTTTGATTTTTAATTTTTTTATTTTGATTTTTCTGAAATTTTCTCCCCCTAAAAATCAAAAAAATAAGCATATTTTTGGATTTTTAAACTTTTGAAGAAAAACAAAATAAAATGATATCCGATGCGGTTTACCCACTGAGTTTTAAAAACCATTTACCACTCAGATTACTAAAATCATTAAGATTTTTCAAATTAGCAAACCATTTTGTCGTAATCGTTATTGAAATCCAACACCTGAGAGCAATTGCAAGAGATTGCAACTTTTTCCGGCTTCACAGGTTGGAGTCAAACTACAAACACTCTCCTCTCTATTGAAATCATGTTTTCCTTCTTCAATAACCCTTCCTTGACCTTCACCTCTCCAATAAATAGTGTGTTTACAGATGCTCCACTATCAACTTATCAAAGAATAGCTAATAGGTCTGTCTGGAACAATCTGCACACTTATTAAACAATTAGCATGAGAGAGGCACCCATCCCTTCACAATGATGGGTCGTCCAAGGTCATCAATTCTCGGAACATCAATCCATTCTCCTTTTGAAAAATCAATTGGTTTTTCAATGGATTGATTTGAAGTAGAAATTGCTATTGACTTAGAAAGTGATTTGGGTTTCCAAACACGTTCAGAGTTTATTTTAGATTTTGTTGAAATCGTTTTGATTTTTAACTTTTCAGGTTTCATGTTTGACACCTGCTTCTGAACTTTGTTTGGAATCTTCTCAGACTTAACTGATGAAGACCCAGGTTTAGAGTTATTCTTAGACTTAGCCTGAGAACTCCCCTTTACCTTAGCAACCTTATCACAATCTCCATTTTTATTCAAGGCAATTTTGTTACGATTGTCATACACAACCTGTTTCCCCTTTTGCTTTTTGATTGGTTTTGGGGATACAGGCTTTCTGACATTACCTGAATTTCTAGCAAATTTCACTTCTGTCTTTTTCTGTTTAACATACGGACAGTAAGCAACTAAATGCCCACACTCTCCGCAGTTATAACAAGACCGATACTCTTCAAAATCACATGCATACCCGTCATCCCAATACCAATAGGGACAATGAGCAGCAATATGTCCAACTTCACCACATTCAAAACAGTTTCTCCATTCAACATAATCATGAGAATACTGTGGTGAGTTGTTTCCCCAATAACCATCAAATCGAGATTTATATGAATAATCATAATAGTCATATGATCTAGATGAAAAATTTCTTGAATTCTTTTGATGAGAATTTTTCATCTGATCATTTCCTTTCGATTTGTATGGTTTTGATCCCTTTACTTTAGGACCATTCTTATTTTCAACATTTTTCTTTTGATCCTCTTTATTCTCATGTTGGTTAGGACTGAGTTCAAAATGAAGATGATCAAATTGATTTCTAAATTTATTTAACAACTCAAGATTATCAACAAAAATACATTTAAGTAGAGATTGTTCGATATTCTCGATTAGAAAATCTTTGTTTAAAATCAATTTGTCATGTCCTTCCAACATGTAGGATCCTTCAACTCCTTCAGGAAAACTGAATATGGGTTTTTCTTCAGATTCAGATTCTGAAGTTGTTTTAACATTTTCAGTTTTCTGTTCAAACACTTGTTTCACTTCAGAATCAGAATTAACAACGCAAGGTGTTGTGATTTCCAACTCTGATGTGGAAGTATTCTTTGAAACACTTTTATTCATTTCTAACATTTTATTTAAAGATTCAATTTTATTTAACAAATCTTTTTCATTCTTTTCAAAAACTTTAATTTTGTTTTTACAATTTTCTAGTTCATTTGCTAGTTTCTGTTTGTCCTCAATAAGTGTCATCAATTCACAATTCAACTTGACACATTTAAAACAACTAGCACTTACCTCATCATCTGATTTATTACCATTATCAGATTTTGCATCACCATTTGAACTATCACTCTGTTCTGATGTACTTTGTTCTGAACTCGTATCAGAACTCAAATCACTCTTTGACACTTCACTGGAATCATCATGTCTCATTTGTTTGACTAAACATACACCATTCCAAAGAACACCTTCTCTGTTAACACACTTGTTAACATGTCCCATTTCATCAGTTGGTTTCGGTGTCATTGGAAATCTCCAACTGTAGTCAGCTTGAGAATTTTGTCTCTGTAATTTTTGTTGCTTTCTTTCAGCTTCTACTAGAGCTTTGATCTCCTCATCCGTTCTACATACGGCCATGTAATTAATCATTTTTCCAACAAAAATCTTCAAAAATTGCCTAATTTTTAGGCACTAAATTCTATGTTCGCCCCTGGTAATTCTACGTTCGCCCCTTTTGATTCCACGTTCGCCCAAAAGTATCAGCCGAATGTAAAATAATCACCAGAATGTAGAATATCAAAATTCAAACTCCACGTTCACCAAAAAAATTCCAGGTTCGCCCAGTTTAGTTCCAGGTTCGCCCAGTTTATCAGATGAAGATTCCAGGTTCGCCCATAAGGTCCAGGTTCGCCCAGTTCAGTTCATTTCAGATTTTGAAAAACGGTTACACTTTGAAAAACGGTTATTTTGATCTCTGATTATCAAAAGTTTGTGGATTTGAATGATCTTAATCAGGTTATGTTTCGGAATTGATTTGGAACAACTTTAAGTCTTGGAAAACTTGAGTTCGACCACAAATTCACCTTTAAATCGATCAAAAACACTTAGAAACAATGTTTATGTAAAAACAGATGATTTTATGTCAAAAACATGTCCAAATCAGCTCTGATCTTATCAAATTTGTTGTTGTATGATCCTCTAGGCTCTGATACCACTTTGTGAGCGTTGGATTTTATCTAAAACAGGATTACACGATCATACAAGTCACAAATCTAGGTGCGGAAACCCTAGATCTGAACAAATTGATAAGATACAAATCACGACACAATCAAGATCATTTTCAATATCATTTTCATAGATTAACTTTCAATCAATAAGCATTTACAACTGTTTATGTTAATCTAGAATCACACAGATAATCTCTCAAAAACACTCCTAAACCTGATCTGAACCTGGACACAAAATGACAACTCTCTTTTCATCACAAATACTCAAAATCTATTTATAGGCTCTGCAGGTTCGCCCCTTTTCATGGTGCGAATGTGGACAGATTCCACATTCGCCCAGTGTGACTGGTCGAATGTGGAAACTTTCCACATTCGCCCCTTTTCACTTTACATTCGCCCATTTTCTCCAATGTATTTCCACCTTCGCCCACTTTATCCACATTCATGTCATCAGCACTTTTAACACATGTAATCAGCACTTTTTAACACATGTTATAGTCTTGGTCGTTTTCTGATTATCTGAATCTTCGACATTCTGTACCGAATCACTAGCTAGGGACATACATGAATAATGCACTAACATTACCCTTGACAGCTTACTGGACACTTTTGATCTATCAGCTGCTGCAAGAAGACAGTTCAAGAAACAGAAAGAAATGTCAGAAGAAGATCAGAAGAAGTTTGCTGATACTTTCATTAAAGAGGGCCTCTTCAATCAAGTGCATTTTTTCTCAGATCCCACTACTGACAAGCTCAGAGAACTCATTGGGAGACCTCCATCACCAAACTCATCAAGAATAAAGGTGCATCTCAGCAAATCCACTGACTCAAAAATTCTAAAATGGAAAGTCAATAAAGACAACCATGAATTGACTCTGCTCAGGTCAGATGGAAAAGTTCAAAAGATAAGCATGGATGATGCATATAGCCTGTGTGCAAATGATCTCCAAACACTGCTGAATCTTGAGCTTGAAAGAGATGTAGAAGACCTATTTGCCTTAGACTTTGAACTTCAATTCAAAGGACAAATCAGAGAAAGTCTGATGAGATATAAAGATCAAGAATAAAGCTTAGTTTTGGCATCATCTGTTCTAGGGGGAGATTGTTGGGTCTGCTGACCTGGAGAAGAACAGATGATTGAAAAGCAAAAATATGCTAACAGTTGATTCTACGAATAAACAGTCTTTACAACATATTCTTCCCAAAAGACTGCTGACCCTAACAACTGTTCCATCCAAACAACCGCTGTTACAACTGCTGATACAAAGGACTGCTAGAGAACAACTGATAGAGAACAACTGCTGACCAAAGGTCTGATGAAGAAACAACTGCTGATCAAGTACTGAAGACTAAAGGTCTGTTGGAGTCAACAACACTTTGACTCCAACAGATGTTGCAAGACCATCAGAGTTTTCCCTTAACAGTAGTTTACCTTACAGTGTTTTGTAATATAACAGTAGATTGTGTAGGGCAGATGTTTTATGTTGTTATTCTGTTAGAGGTCACTATCTTAGGTGACGTAAGCTCATGTCACCAGTGGTTTAGGTTTGTCTATAAATAGAACAGTGCTTGTACTGTTCTATCAGATCACACACAAACATTCTCTCAGAGAAACAATCACTATGTGATCAGGCTGAGGGGGAGTATTTGTACTGATTGTAATCTTTCAATAAATGAAAGCATTTGATCATTGATAACAATTATTCCTGTTGTTTTGATTATAGTTTATTATTCCACTGCACTTTCCATATATACTTACATCATTCATTTCTCATCTTATTCTAAATACGTCAAAACAATCAAACTCAGATCTTAACATGATTGCTGGATTGGAGTATTATCTTTTAGCTTTAATTGCCTCACAATTGTATAACCCTAAGTGAAGGTTGTACAGTTGTGAGTTTGGTGAACCCTAACTTGGGCCTTGCTTGGTGAGATCGTTCCTCTCTGTGACTCTTTGTTTTCTTGTTGTGTCTAAGAGCACTGTCCGGTTTAGGGGGACCGGAGTTGGCTCATTATTTGAGTTTATTAGTTGAGTGTGTCTGTCTAGGTCTAGAGGCTCCGAAGTTAAGACCTGCGGTGGAACCCTTTTGAGGATCCACTGATCTGGATCACTGGCTTGGCTTCGCCTAGTGTCATTGTGATTTGGTCTTGATTGTTGTTTGTTGATTGTGTCTTTGCTCGGATTTTGTGTGATTTACTGTGTGTTTTTCTGATTGTGTGTTTGACTGATTAATTGCTGACTTGTTAATATGGGTGACAATGTTGATCCCACTGCTCCTGGTGGTGGTGGTCAGGTTGTTAATATTAATGAGACATTAGTTAGTAAACTTGATGCAAGTGATCCTCTCTATTTGCATCCATCTGATTCTAGCAATTTGACTATTATATCTTTTAAACTAAAAGGGTTAGAAAACTACTCAGTATGGGCAAATGCATTAACTCTTGCTTTACAAGTAAAGAACAAATGGGGCTTTATTGATAAAAGTTGTAATAAATCTCTAACTGATGATGTACTTGCGAGACAATGGGATAGATGCAATTCTATTGTGTTGACTTGGATCCTCAACTCTATTAGTGAGGATCTTTATATGGGTCATGTGTTTTCTAAGTCAGCCCATGATGTATGGGCTGAACTTAAGGAAACATATGACAAGGTTGATGGTTCTGTAGTATTGATTTGTACCAAAAGATAAATTCATTTAGTCAAAATGGTATGAATGTTGCTGAATATTATCACAAATTAAATATTATGTGGAAACAGATAGACCAAATTTTGCAATTACTTGCCTGTACTTGTGATGCTGCTAGAGAGTTTAATAACTTTAGTAGTATGATTAAGTTGTTGCAGTTTCTCATGGGTCTTGACAGTGTGTACCAACATGTTAGAACTAGTCTATTAATCAAAGATGTTTTGCCAACTGTTAAAGAAGCTTTTTCAATAGTATCAAGGGAAGAATCCCATAGGAACTCAATAGGTAGGTCTAAAAAGGTCCAATCTGTAGGTTTTTTTTGTTAATGTAAATCAACCTTCTGATATTAACAAAAAGTTTGAAAGAACTAGTGGACAAACATCTAAGTGTACACACTGTAATAAGACTGGGCATTCTGCTGATAAATGTTTTCAGTTAATTGGGTATCCTCCATTGGCTAAGGCTAAGGTAATGCATAATAGGAAAGTAACTGTTAATAACGCTAGTTGTAATAAATCTGATGTTCAGCTTTCTTCTTTGACTAGTGAACAAATGTCTAAACTCTTAAGTTTGCTGTCTGATAAGAGTATTGACCCTCCTCAGAGTCATAATGTCTCAGGCAGTTTATTTAACCATCCTTTTTGTGCAAATTCATTTGTAAAACCTGTTTTCTGTTTTAATGTGAATGGGAGAAAAGTTAGGATGGGTTGGATAATAGACTCAGGTGCTAACCAACATATGGTTACCAGTGAACATGATCTATCTGATTACATTGATGTTTCTGATTTAAGTATACAAGTTAGACATCCTAATGGTACAAATGCTTTACTCACAAAAATTGGAACCTTAAAACTTGGTAACAATGTGGTGTTACATGATGTCTTTGTTGTTCCTAAGTATTGTGTGAATCTTATTTCCGTGCATAAGTTAGTTAAAGATAATCACTTATTTGTTGGATTTGATGAACATAATTGTTATATTCAGGATTTGCCAACAAAGAAAACCCTGATGACTGGTAGTCAGCTTAAGGGTTTATATTTTTGTGGAGGATCATATGTTAGTAATAAAGTAGGTATTACTAATAAAAGTTTTGAGTTATGGCATGCTAGGCTAGGTCATCCTGCTGATATTGTGATTAAGAAATTAGAGTCTATTGTAGGGATCATTGGTCCTAAAGACTCTGATTTGCCTTGTGATGTGTGTCATAAGGCAAAACAACATAGGGAACCATTTCCCTTAAGTGATCACAAATCTGTTAATGTTTGTTACCTTGTTCACCTTGATGTATGGGGGCCATATAGAATGTCTAGTAGGGAATGAATTAAATATTTCCTTACTATAGTAGATGACTATTCTAGGACTGTTTGGGTGTGTCTTATGAAGCACAAAAATGAATTTTTTGAAAACATACAAGAGTTTGTTAACATTGTCAAAACTTAGTTTAGTAAAACTGTTAAATGTTTTAGGAGTGACAATGGGTCAGAATTTGTTAACAATCAAATGTCTAACTATTGTAAAAACTTGGGAATATTTCATCAAACCATCTGTGCTTATACACCTCAACAGAATGGAATAGCAGAAAGGAAACATATGCATCTTTTAAATATTACTAGGTCACTCTTATTTCAAAGTAACTTACCTGTTAGGTTTTGGTCTGATTGTGTCCTAACTGCTGCATACTTAATTAATAGGACCCCTTCTTCTGTTTTGGATGGAAAGACCCCCTATGAACTCATGTTTGGTTTTGAACCCTTCCTAGGACACTTAAAAGTTTTTGGATGTTTGTGTTTTTCAACAATTTTAAACGAGTCTAACAAATTAAATCAAAAAGCTGAAAAATGTGTTTTCATTGGATACTCAAATGAAAAAAAAGGGATATGAGGTTTATAGCTTAGATTCCAAAGTCACATCTTACTCTAGAGATGTGAAGTTTTATGAGAATATTTTTCCATTTAAAGATAAAACTGTCTTTCAAAGGTTCAATGATAACAATAACAATGAGTTAACTTCACTAAACATTTTTGATAATTTTGACTTTGAATTACAAACTCAAACATCCATTAACTCTGAAGAGCCTAATGATGAGGGAAGGGTCTTAGGTAAGTCAGATTCAGGGACACATGAGTCTCAGCAGTCCTCCTCTGTTGTTCAGGAAAGTGATTCTGGTGAATCATCTAATCCTGATATCAATAGAGGAGCTGACAGGGCAGAGCATGTGATGACTAAACATGAGAGAACTTCTAATTCTGAGGGCAATGACTCTATATCTCAAAGTGTTAGAAGAGGGACTAGGGGGACTTCTCTTTCAAAAAGATTAGATGACTTTATAGTGGAAGGTAAAGTCAAGTATGGAATAGAGAGAGTAGTTAATTACTCTAATCTGACTTGTGAGCATAAGGTCTTTGCTAGTATTTTAAATAAGAGTGTTGAACCCAAAAGTTACAAATAAGCTACCACTGATCCTAATTGGATCAGTGCTACGAATGATGAAATAGAGGCTTTGAATAGGAACAATACTTAGACTTTGGTAGATCCTCCCAAAGGTAGAAGTCATGTGGGTTGCAAGTGGATCTACAAGATCAAGTATAAATCTAGTGGTGAGATAGAAAGGTTCAAAGCCAGGCTTGTTGCTAAGGGTTATACTCAGAGAGAGGGAGTAGATTTTGATGGAACATTCTCTCCAGTTGTTAAGTTTGTAACTGTTAAAACAGTTATGGCTATTGCTGTACAAAACAATTAGAGAATGTTTTAGTTGGACATTAATAATGCTTTTCTCTATGGTGATTTAAATGAGGATGTCTATATGACCTTACGTGAAGGTTTCTTTTCTGAAAATGAAACCAAAGTTTGCAAGTTAAACAAGTCTTTGTATGGGCTTAAACAGGCCCCTAGAATGTGGAATGAAAAACTTGTGAGTGTTTTGTGTGGTCTTGGTTTCTCTTAGAGTAGATGTGACTACTCTTTGTTTTTAGGATTTCCGAGTCTTCTACTACTTTGTTACTTGTATATGTAGATGACATTGTTTTGACTGGTAATAGTGTTAGTGAAATAGATGAAGTTAAGACTTGTCTTAAGGAGAAATTTATGATTAAGGATCTTGGAGAGTTAAAATATTTTTTTAGATCTTGAAGTAGTTCCTTTTAAAGGTGACATATGTTTGTCACAAAAAAAGTACTGGTTGGATCTATTAGCTGGGTATGGTATGCTTGCTTGCAAACCAGTTAACAATCCTTTAGAACCTAATCATACCTTAACCAATATTTGCAATGACAAATCTGTTAAACTTATGAATGTAACTGGATATCAGCAATTAGTAGGAATGTTAATATATCTGTCTCACACAAGACCAGATATATCTTATGCTGTTCACTATCTTAGCCAGTTTATGCATAGTCCAACAGATGGTCATCTTAAAATTGCATTAAGGTTGTTAAGGTATCTAAAATTGGCTCCTGGCCAAGAAATTTCTTTCAAAAGACAGTCTGAATTTAGTCTTTTAGCCTACTCGGATTCTGACTGGGCTAAATGCACTAATACCAGAAAGTCAGTGACTGGATTCTGCATATTTCTAGGAGGTTCTCTTGTTTCCTGGAAAAGTAAGAAGCAGTCTACAATTGCTAGGTCTTCTGCTGAAGCAGAGTTTAGGGCAATGTGTTCTACTGCTTGTGAAGTGTTATGGCTTAAAAACCTCTTAACTGACCTTAATATTGAAGTGAAGTTGCCTGTTAAGGTTATGTGTGATAATAGTGCAGCCTTGTCTATTGCTGCTAACCCAGTGTTTTTTGACAAAACAAAACATTTTGAGTTAGATTTGTTTTTTCTAAGAGACTTAATAACAAAAGGGTTAATTGAAACTTTAAAGATTTGTACTGATCAGCAGATTGCTGATATCATGACAAAAGGGCTTGGTGTCAATTGTCATGAACAAACATGTAAGTTTCTAAATATGCAAAATGCCTTTGGTTATTAAATTGTGGGGGGGGGGGGTGTTGAAATTATGGTTGAATCACAATTTATAATCCATTTATAACCAAAAGTCTTTATTCATTATTGGTAGATATATACTTTGATATGTTGCATAAGTGATATTGTAGGATTTGGATCAGTTGATAAATGGTTTGGATTCTGCTGATGTGGCATATGTGAAGATGATGATGTGGCAGATATGCTGACTGAGATGATGTTCCTTTAGATGATAATAGAGTTGTAAGCTGCTTATAATTCGTGATACTTTTGGGCCGTTGGAATTTATTATTGGGTTTAAGATAAGCTGAAGGGCTGGGCCCAGGTGTTCCATCGGCCCAGCATTGGTGGTCCAAGACATGTCATGAATCCGTGTGCTCATAAAAAGTGAGATCCTGATCGTTGACAAAGAAGCACAAACGTTTCTAAGCCGTTGGATTTGTGCTACATTGCAAGTGGATGCTGAGCCTTATAAAAGGCATTCTCTCTCTTCAGTTCTCAATTTACGATCATTATTCCAGTCATTCTTTCTTGTTTACTCTCAATATTGTACTTCGTGTCTCTCAATCATCTAGGGTTAGATTGTGAAGTTCTGTGAACATCTTGTTCCAGTTCTTGAGTTGTTTCATCTTTCCTTTGTTGTAGATGTTAGTGATCATTAGATCAGAGAGTGTTGAGGTAGAGAGTTGATTTCTTTGTATTGTTCTTGATTCTTTGGGTGTAATAACTTTTTGGTTTGGGATTAATAAAGTTTAGTTGTTTTGATATTATGTTTTTGACACCGACCCGACTCGATAACCGAGAACACTACAATATCAAAACCGAAATTCAGACTTGGACCTCTTGTCGATCTTCGGTCCAGGTACCGACAGTTCCACGGTTCCCAGGTGGACATACCCGAGACCGACTAGCATCCTTCAATTCATCAAATCCATGTCCCACTTCTTCCAATTTCTCTTGGATTCGTACAGGTAAAGTGTTCCTTGCAAGCTTGATGCTCGTTTTTGGAGATCTTTGATGATTTAGAAGACATATTGTAGATGGGTTTTTTTCCGTGATGCAAAATTGTAAGTTGATGGGTGAGTTTGTGATACCTTATTGAAGAAACAAATAACCTCACCACCGATTAGAGATGATAAGGTTATCAGTTGCTACAGAGTTGATCCTTCACTAACAGCTACGGCTTGGAGATACCTGCAAATAAGAGTGAAAGTATGGGTGTGGAGACGACTACTCGAAGTAGTTGTTTATGACAAAAACGGGGTGAATGGGGATACTATCTAGTGTGATAGCTCTCCAGGTCAGTAGAAAGTGTCCTCTCCAATTGGGGATGTGATCCCTTTTATAGGAGAGTCCGTATGCCACCATTACCCAAGTCCTAACCGTGGTTAGGTTGTCTCCATCACCCTTAATTACGTCAATAGGGTGATATATGGAAAGCTAGATTAAAGGAAACAGTGGAATCGAGTACCGCCTTAACTGGCATGGTTACGTGATTCATGCATGGCTATTGACCATGCATGATATTCGCCTTGACCGGTCCTTGACTGTTGACTGTGTATTTAATGAGCTTTGACCAAATCCTGCGCATGGCTTTCTTCCGCGCGCTAGTGTTGTTCCGGGTTTGGGTATGCGGAATGATCTATTCAGTACCCAATCCCATCAAGTCCCCCCAGTCCAGTGTGTCTCTCATCTTAGATGTGAGGGATGCTGGACTAATTTGTAGTGGTTTACTTCTTTTGGTCTTTTTTCTGCGTACCGAATTTGCGTTGAGTGCTGACGTGAGCATTATGCGGAGAACGGGTTTGAATTTTACGTCGTTTGTCCGCATTGGTGGGACACGTCAGTTTGCATGTGTGGACAGATGTCATTTCCCCCTTGTGTTTGAAAATTTGTGGACCATATGGCGAGTGGTGTTGACATGACCTCTGTCTATTGGGACGTGTGCAGAGACGTGTGACCGGCGGTTGTCAGGCGAGTGGGCGCGTGAGGCGCGTGTGACGTCTGTTTGTTTTCCATTGCACACGTGTCATCCTGTCATTGGACTCACCTCCTAAAAGCTTGTCCATGACGTCAGGCACATTAATTGCAAAGCCTATATATTAAATTTTGAATGTGGCTTCTTCCATTCAACTGTTTCAAGTTTTTTGAATTTCTTTCTCTTCAACGTCTCTTTCTTTCACAGAATTATCCTTTTCTTCAACTATGTCGCAAGATTCCCAAGATGTGCAAGAGTCAAGCAAAACTTCTGACATTGTGAAAGATCTGGGGAAGGAATCATCCAAGAGTATAGAAGCCACCACTATTAAGTGGGATGAAGATTCGTATTTGGGCTTTATTGACCGGTACGGCATATTGCCGGAATGGGAGCCTGAACTTCCTGCTGAAGGAAAAACTGCTTTAAAGGCTCCACCTGGTAAAATTACCTTGTATGCTGCTGCTTTCACTAAATGCTGTTTTCGGTTGCCAGCCTCTAAATTTGTGGTGGATGTGTTACTGAAATATGGAGTGCATCCTACACAGTTGACCCTTTATGGTTGGTGCCGGATCCTGCATTTTGAAGCCACATGTCGTTCACTGGAGATTGAACCCACGTGGGAAAGATTAAATGTTTTTTATGTCCTCGAAGCGGCTCGTGGCGGAAGTGGCTGGTTTAGCTTGGGCATTCGTCGTAAAGTGAAACAGCTTGTTTCGGAGAAAGTGAAGTCCATGTATGAATGGAAAGACAAGTTCTTCTATATCAAACATGGAGTTATTCCTGCACCCTTTCAATGGATGGTGCTTGGCTTGAGAGAGAAGATTGCTGAATTCCCCCCTATGGTGGGTTATAAAGATCAAGATTGGTACAAAACACTCTGTGATCACGCAACTCCCCTGATGATGGATGAATGTCCTGAGAGTGTTTTGAACTTGTTGGGGATTAGCCTTATCATCCCTGAGGGTCAAGATCCGAATCCTTCAAAAGGTATGTGCGTTATATTTGTATTTTGTCTTACGGATATTCTTTGTGTTATTCCTCACATGTTTCTTTGTGTATCTAGATGTCTCATTGTTTCAATTGTTCGCTAAGCGCGGTGAAGCGGACGTGCCGTATGCTCCGGTTATTGCCGGTGCTCCGCGCTTGTCTGAGAGGATCAGCGGGAACTTTTTGCATCCCAATTTTGTAGATCCTCCCAAGCAGTATGTTCGAACAGGTATGTCGTTTCTCATCCGTCTTTTTGTGTTTATTTTCTGCTTTATGTATGCGAAGGAAGCGCACTTGGTACGCGGTCTGCGTACTGATTCAGCGCGTTCTTCGTGTTAGGTGCGGGTATACAACTCCGTAGGAAAGTTCATGACGATGTTGAGGAAGTTACTTCGGAGCGCAAGGAGTCCCTTGGTTAGTCTTCATAAATTCGTAACTTATTTCTTACGTATGTGTTAACTTGATACAGATGTGGTTACCGCGCCAGGCACAAGTACTACTACTAGGAAGCGTGCTGTGGCTAGTAAGAGAACTAAACCACCCGCCGCGCCTATCATTGTGGAAGAGGTTGATGAAGACCTGACTGAGTCTGATACGGAACTGGAGCACAAGCGCGCCAGGCGGTCTTCTCCTATCCGAGAATCAGGTGGTGTTGCTGAGAGTCTATATCAGCAGAGGATTGCTGAGCTGGATCAGAAACAAGTGCAAGTTCCGCAATCCTCTCTTGCGGGTCTGGATGTTACTTCACCTGGGCCCATTTCCGCGGTTCCAGTGAATGTATTCAAACCGTTGACGTGGCCGTCTACGGACAAGTTGGATATCCCAGTAAAGCCTCCGCCTGTGCGCGAGAACTTGCCAATGAAGACTCTAAGGCATTTGTCTGGTACACATGTTTTTCTTACCCTTTTACCGCGTTTGTGATAAATGTGTTGAATTATTGTGAGCAGCATTTTATGTAGGGCAACATCCTTTTGCAGAATCTCGGAAGAAGCACTCATCTCTGTTGAAGGAAGTATCTACATCTGCCCAACCAAGCGATGTGACCGAGCAAGTGATGCCGGTTATTGTTGAAACAACCGTCGGTGAGAAGTTGTGTTCTCAAACCACTCCTGTCCCGGAAGACTTAGATGTGCAAGTGGAAAAAGAAGTGATGCAGCAAGAAGGACCTGTTCAAGCTGAATTAGTGACTGATGTTGAGAAGGATGCTGGCAAGCTGGTGGATGAGTCTGTAACACCGAATTTGGAGACTGGTCATCTTGATTTGACGGAGCAAGCACATGAGCCAAGCTCGTCTCAAGGATTTGAAGCAGCGCTTGATAGTCAGAAGGTCGATGAGCTTGTAACTGAAAATCCGTCCAACTTCCGGCGCACAGTCGTTGACTCTACCATTGTTTATACCGACGTTTCCTCCGGTGGTGGTAGTAGTTCTGGTCATCGGCGAAGAGCGTTTTCCTCTCGCCCCTCTGATTCATCAAGGCCATATCAGCCGCGCTGGGATATCATGGACACTACTCGCTTCACGAATGCACTTGATGCGCAGGAGTTTGTTATGATGTCCGTTCCTCCTGTGGAACGTGACTATCAGGATAGCGTTGACCGTCGCTCCTTATTTATTGATATGGCCATGAATCTTTCTCTTGGTGTCAGCGGTCTGGGATCCCTTATCAGACGTGAAAATGAGTTCCAAAGGGATTACCAGAATTTAAAGGATTCTGAGGCTGCGCTTTTGGGGAGGGAAGAGGAGTTCCAGCGTGCTCGTCATGACGTACGTGCTGAGATTGAGCATCACCAGAAAGTTGCTCGTGATGCCCTCCAAGAGTTGGAAAGAGTAAAGAAGGAGAAGGCTGATGCATCTCATGCTTGGTCAGTAGCTTGCAAGAGGACGAACATTGAGACTGAACAGCTGCGGTCTTCCATTAAAGATTTGAAACTTGAGAATTCTAACTTGAAGAAAGAGATGGAGCAGACTCAAGCAGCATTCGAAGGAAAGCAAACTGAGCTCGCTGATGTTATTCAAAAATACAACTCTCAACATGATGAGCTTATTCGCGCAACTGCTTCTTTATCTGACGCGGAGACCAAGATGGAGAAATTGACTTTGGAGAACGCCCAGGTCCAGGTAGAGAAAACCTTGGCGGAGTCCTCATGTACGCAGGCTAAAGTGGAGTTGGACAAAGTGCAGGTTTTGTTCCAGGAAGCCACTGATCTAGCCGTTGCTGCCAACGAGAGGATTGCCTGGTTGATGGGCGATGGAGTTGCTGGTGTATGTAAAAAACTCTTCCATCCTCTTTACTTTAAAGTGTGTTTTATATGCTGATTTTTATTTTGCGCAGGTATTCAAACGTGTCTGGAATGATCCTGCGCTGACGGAAGTGATTGCGCGTATATCAAGTTCATCCGTGAAGCAGGGCATTAAGGTTGGTTTCTCTGAAGGCTTCAATCACTGTGCTGAGGGCAAAGAGAAAGAATCCGGTCCCTACGAGAATGAAGCATATGATGATGAGTTGCTCAAGGCCTATGACGACTATGAGCACCTGAAGTTCGAAGTCTTCGACTTGTTGGAGGCCTGCGCGAAGACTGATGATCCTGCTGGGGAACTGCGCAACTATTTCATCAAGTCTGATCGTCTCGGTGCGGAACTCGCTGAGAAGGCGCAGACGGAAGATAAGGGTAAGGCTGTGGCTACTGATGCGGAAGCCGGAACATCCTCCAATGCTGAAGGGAAACGCGCAGAGGGCGCTGGGAGTGATGACATCTCCCAATATTTGAACCTTTAGTTTGTTTTTATTTATGGACAATTTTGATGTATCGTGGTTTGCATGTCTTTGTTGAACACTTTGGTTTTCATGTATGCTAAACAGTGCAACTCCCTATGACTTTATGTTCCACGTGTGCATGGTTATCATTAGGTGATGTCATCTGATGTGCTTCTGACGCAGGTGACTGTCAGTCTGCCCTTGACGTGACTGTTATGACGGCGATGACAGGCCGCCTGTCAGTCTTCCCTAGGTACTCGAGTGGATTACCATTAATGGTAATTAATGATGGTAACCTCTCTCCTCTATATATAGTAAGTATAATCATCAGAATAGTTTATACCTTTAAAAATTTTCATCACTTTCTCTGAAAAAATGGCGTCCAGGACTTCGAGCAATATTCTGAATGCCAAAGAGATTTTGGCAGTGCAGGGTATTACCCTCTTGTCCTGTTATCCTGATCATGATTGTACTTCCACTGAAGCCCTTGATCGTTTAGCAGCACACTGTTCATTTCTGCTGTCACAGGAGGACATGCGTCCAGATTATCTGGATGATCAAGGTACTGTTGATGGAAAACCCTTGAAGATGAAGAAGTTATCTGAACTAGGAGATGTGAAGAAGAAGAAGAAGAAGAAGAAGTCTTCCAAGAAGGTTACATGTTAGGATGTGTATATCCTTATGTAGGAGTCTTCGTTTAAAGTTGTGTCCTTCCTTTTTCTCTTTTTTTTTTTTTTGAGTGATTGTTTGATCACTGTGTCATGGGGTTTTAGTGTTTAGTGCCCTCTTGTTTTGGTGATAATCATCTACGATTTTGGGATGTAATCTATATTTGCTAGCCACCAGTTTGTATAAAAATGCTTTATTGTAATGTTAATGAACTTTGGAAATCAATTCCTTATTACATGATCATTGTAGCATGTTACATGTAACATATACGTAACTGGGCTGCATTCCAGGTGCGTGGAATTGGTGAACCATCTAGTCGTTCTAAAGCATATGCCCCTTTTCCCAGTACTTCTTGAACCTTGTAAGGCCCCTCCCAAGTTGGGGCCAGCTTTCCTGGTTTTTCTGCATTTGAGGCTTCATTATTGCGGAAGACAAAATCACCCACGCGGAAAGTTTGTTCTTTGACCCGCGCATTATAATATTTCTCTAACTGTCTTTTGTATGCGGCTTCCCGTACATGAGTTGAGTCTCTTCGTTCGTCCAAGAAATCTAGATTCATACGCAGCTCCTTGTCATTGTCGATTGATTCCGCAAGCAAGACTCTTGGGGAAGGATTTGTAACTTCTGTTGGGATGACCGCTTCAGTTCCGTATGTTAGGCTGAATGGTGTTTCCCCATTACTTGTCTTGGGAAGTGTGCGGTGGGCCCAAAGGACCTGTGGTAATTCATCTACCCAACCGCTGCGCTTTGTTCCCAAGCGTGTTTTGATCCCCTCTACAATGCTTCTGTTTGCCCTTTCAACCTGTCCGTTGCCTTGGGGGTGCGCCACAGAAGTGAAGATTTGCTTGATTTTCATAGAATGAAGCCATTCTTGTAAGTGCTGGTCCGTAAATTGCGTTCCGTTGTCACTCACAATCTCCATGGGTAGTCCAAATCTGCAAATTATGAACTCCCATATGAATTTCTTGATATTGCGCCCATCGATTGTGGCCAACGTCTTTGCTTCTACCCACTTGGTGAAATAGTCAATAGCGACCAATAGGTATTTTACATTGCCTGGCGCAGTGGGAAAAGGTCCCACTAAATCTATGGCCCATTTCTGAAATGGCCATGCTGCAGTGACCGGTACCAAGTTATTCTTTGGCCTGAGTGTTCCTGGCGCATGTCTTTGACATGCGTCACATTTCCGCAGCTCTTTGACTGCGTCAAGGTGCATTCCAGGCCAAAAGTACCCAGCATTCATAAGTTTCGCAACGACCATGCGAGGTCCTGCATGTAGTCCGCATGTACCTTCATGAATGTCTCGAATCAGGTATGTTGCTTCTGCGGAATCGACGCATCTGAGTAATGGCCCAAGGTAGGACCGCCGATACAGGATGCCATTATTTACCTCATAATGCAAAGACTTGTGTTGCAGTTTCCTCGCTTCCGCTTTGTCTTCTGGGAGAACACCCTTGGTTATGAAAGCCATTATTGGAGTAATCCAGGATTCTTTACCTGTTTGGATTACATTCACCTGTTTTGACGGAACGGATGGTTTGGCCAGTTTCTCGACTCGGATGTCTTTTGCCATGTGGTCGAATGCGGTTGACGCCATTTTGCTCAATGCGTCGGCTGGCTTGTTTTGACTTCTGCGGACATGGATTACTTTGCAGTAATGGAAGTCTTTCATTAATTCCTTGGTATGCTGTAAGTACAGGACCATGGTTGGTTCCCTTGCTTCGTACGTGCCGTCGATGTGGTTGGCGACTAACATTGAATCCACGTGTGCTTCAATGTGCTGTGCGCCCATCTTTTTCGCAATCCGCAATCAGGCAAGCAGAGCTTCATACTCTGCCTCATTGTTTGTTGTTTGGAACTCGAGCCGTATTGCGTACGTGTATTCTTTTCCCTCCGGTGTTATTAGGCGGAGGCCTGCGCCCGCGCCTTCATCATTACAGGCTCCGTCGGTATACAACTTCCATACCTGGGTTTCATCGGGTGTGATAGAACTGGACGATGTCTCTTTGGTGCATTCCTCAATTTTATCTGCTGGGACCTCTGTTAGGAAGTCTGCGAGGACCTGTCCTCTGAAGGAGGGTCTTGTTTTGTACGAAATTGAGTGCTCCCCCAACTCTATTGCCCATTTTGCCAAACGTCCGGAGAGTTCTGGTTTCCGCAAGATGTCGTTGATCCGGAAGTCTGTGAGGACATTGATTGGATGTCCTTGAAAATACCTCCGCAGTCTCCTCGATGCGTGGACTAATGCCAGGACCAATTTTTCCATTGTCGAGTAGCGTGTTTCCGCATCTAGAAGCATGCGGCTAACATAGTAGATTGGGGTTTGGACCCCTTTCCGGTCAACCATGAGAACTGCCCCGATAGCCTTGTCTGTTACGGACAAATAAAATGTGAGTGGTTCCTTTGGTAGTGGAGCTGTGAGTGTTGGCAGGTTGCCCAGACACGTCTTCATTTCTTGGAATGCACTTTCTGCTTCTTTCGTCCAGTTGAAATTGGACTTTTTTAAACAATTCTTCAGCGTGTCCACGAAAGGAAAAGATTTGGACGCATAGTTTGACAGGAACCTGTTCAAAGCTACTAGCCGTCCCATTAACGTTTGTACTTCCTTGATTGAGGATGGTGAAGGCATCCGTTCAATTGCTTGAACCTTCTCTGGATTTGGACGGAATCCATCTTTTGTTACCAACACGCCGAGAAACTTTCCTTCCTCCATTCCGAAGGAACATTTCCCCGGATTAAGCTTCATCCGCACACTTCGTAACTGATCAAATGTTTTCTGTATGTCGAGTAACATTTGATCCTCCTCCCTGCTCTTGATCACCAGGTCGTCGACATATACCTCTAGGTTTACACCGATTTGTTTGACGAAAGCGGTGTCCATTAATCTTTGATACGTTGCCCCTGCATTTTTTAGCCCAAACGGCATTTTGGTGTAGCAGAAGGTACCCATGTCTGTGCGGAAAGCAGTTTTATCCTCGTCTTCTTTGGCCATTTGTATTTGATGGTAGCCCTTGTAAGCATCGAGGAAGCATTTGAATCTGTATGGCGCCAGAGAATCGACTTTTAGGTCAATTTCAGGCAGTGGGTAACAGTCTTTTGGGCATGCCTTGTTTAAATCTTTATAGTCGACGCACATGCGCCATGTGCCATTAGACTTCCCTACCATAACCGGGTTTGCTACCCACGTTTGGTATTTGCTTTTGCGCAATATACCGGCCTTCAAGAGTTCTTCTACTTGCTCGTTCATCGCCTTTGTTTTTTCTGGCCCCATGCTTCGTTTCTTCTGAACAATAGGCTCTGCATTCTTGTAAACATTGAGCCTGTGCTCCGCAACGTGTCGCGGAACGCCGACCATGTCTGATGGTTTGAACGCGAAAATGTCCATGTTTTTTGTCAGCAGCTGTTTCAAATGAGTGCGGATGGGGTCAGAAATTGCATGGCCGATGACAACTGTTTGTTCCGGGAATAGAGGGTTAATAACCCATTTTTCCGGTTCGGTCCGAACAGTTGGTTTTGCTTGCTTTGAAGGCCTGGATGTTTCTGTTGCATGGCACGTTTTATTTCCCCTGATGAACGTGACTCCTGTTCGCGTTGGGAAACCCATCATCTGGTGAGGTGTAGAAGCATTGCAGTTGAACTTTGCCAATCCCTCTCGACCTAGGAGGATGTCGTGTGAGGAATTGACTGGAAGTACGGTGAAGTCGCACGTTTCGGTGCGTGAATGTTTCCCGTCAGAGAGTGTTACCGGGAAAGTCAGCGTGCCAGTGGGTAAATGGATTCATGAATGAAACCGGATATCGGTTCCGTTGTTGGTACTATCCTCTTTTTGTCCTCATCATCCAGCTGGTCAAAACACTGCTGGTACATGATATCGGTGCTACTGCCATTATCTAAAAACATGTATCGTGTTCGATAATGACCAACAACACCTGTTATGATTAATGGAGCTGTGGAGCATGCTCCGCCTTTTACCCTTGGCATAATCACCTGTTCTTCCTTCCAGGAATCGTTCTTCGCTTCGATGAAGGTACGCTTATGGGTTGCGCTCCTGTGAATCATGTTGCATGTGTTGCGGGAGCCGCTGTAGACATGATGCGCGTTGAGATTGCGTATCTTCTTTTGGGAGGGTTCTCCTGCTTCTGTGTTGTCCCTCTGCTTTCTTCTCATGTTTTTAACAAGATGCGTCAATTGACCAGATTTGATTGCGTTTTCGATTTCCATTTTTAAGCTATAACAATTATCCGTCATGTGACCGTGGTCTTCGTGGTATTCACAGTACTTTGACCTGTCCACGTTTTTCCTGTCACTGCGAAGCTCTTGTGGTTTTGGAAATTGAATCTGTTCTGTTTTTAGCACCTCAGATGGTGTTTTGGACAGTGGTGTCCAATCATAGTTCTTCTTTGAATATCCCTTGTTATCACGGGATCCTCTGGAGCTCAGCATGTTTCTTGCGTCTTGTGAGGAAGAATATTTTCCTTCCTCAGCTGCGCCTGAGATTCTTGACCAAACGGACTGCTTACCCTTTCCTCTGTTATTTGATGGTCCGTGATGACCATTACCTTGCTGTGTGTTTTTGTTGCGCTGGAAAGAGCGCTCTGAAGACGCGTAGACTTTGGCAGCTTCAATCACTTCATCCCAAGCTTCCGATACGCCGTCTTTGCCGGTTAAGCATCTCATTAGATCATCATTTTTTACCCCGTGTATAAAGGCTGCGCGGGTAAGTTCTTCTCCGCATCCCAGTTGGAGTGCCTCCTTGTTGTATCTGACTATATAGTCTTCCAAAGACTCATTATCGTTGCGCGAACACAAAAGGATATGGGCTTTGTCCTTTTTATGCTTGCGCAGATGAGAGAAGTGGTTTTTGAACTTCCTTATTAAGTCATCGAAGTCAACGAGACTTCCAACTGGCAAACTCTCGTACCAAACTCTAGCTGCCCCCGTTAAAGTTTGTACGAATAAGTGGCACCAGGCTTGCACTGGCCATAATTTGGAGCTGCCAGCACAATCGAACGCGTGCAGGTGATCATCAGGATCACGCAGGCCATCAAATCTTCCAATGGTACTTGGTAATTTACATTCTTGCGGCATCGGTGCCTCTGCGATTCTTGCGCAGAACTTCGAACGTTCTGCGAAAGTTTTTGGTCTGTATGGCTTGTACAGATCATCATCTTTGGGAGCCAAGCTGCTGGCAGCAGTTTTGGAATGTTGCCTCTTACTCGTGTCATGATACACTTCGTCCTCGGATTCGTAGCCGTCTGGTTCACCGTTCAGGTTGACGGGGTCCTGGCCGTGAGTATTTCTACCACGGCCTCCACCACGTACCGCCTGACGGTGTCCCTTTGCGTGACGGCCACTGTTGTTCTTCTGTGGGGATTCTGAATCATCCCCACTTAGGTCAAAACTCAACGCCTTCTGAGTCTTGAGTTTTGCTTGCTTCATTACCATCTTCTGGTATTCAGCAATCGTTTTTGAGTTTTGTTGGGCCAACCATTCGTCCGGGTCAACCGAAGAAAGGTTGTCCTGTGCCTTTTTTCCTCCACTTGTTCCTCCCTTTGTTGGGTGGAATTGGAATGTAGAGGCTTGTTGCCTCTGGGCCACATTCTTGGTGATTGTGTTTGGCGTTACGTCTTGAATTTCTTCGTTGACTGTGGCCTCGGCATCAATGTTGTTGTTTCCATCCTTTGAGAAAGCCATTGTGCTAGTTTGAAAGATTGGTGTAACCGTATGGGATGGCGCCAATGAAGAAACAAATAACCTCACCACCGATTAGAGATGATAAGGTTATCAGTTGCTACAGAGTTGATCCTTCACTAACAGCTACGGCTTGGAGATACCTGCAAATAAGAGTGAAAGTATGGGTGTGGAGACGACTACTCGAAGTAGTTGTTTATGACAAAAACGGGGTGAATGGGGATACTATCTAGTGTGATAGCTCTCCAGGTCAGTAGAAAGTGTCCTCTCCAATTGGGGATGTGATCCCTTTTATAGGAGAGTCCGTATGCCACCATTACCCAAGTCCTAACCGTGGTTAGGTTGTCTCCATCACCCTTAATTACGTCAATAGGGTGATATATGGAAAGCTAGATTAAAGGAAACAGTGGAATCGAGTACCGCCTTAACTGGCATGGTTACGTGATTCATGCATGGCTATTGACCATGCATGATATTCGCCTTGACCGGTCCTTGACTGTTGACTGTGTATTTAATGAGCTTTGACCAAATCCTGCGCATGGCTTTCTTCCGCGCGCTAGTGTTGTTCCGGGTTTGGGTATGCGGAATGATCTATTCAGTACCCAATCCCATCACTTATGTTCTTTGATGCTAAACAGATTGTAGCAGCCAAAGTGCCAAACAACAACCTAAATAAAACGACGTAGATATGCACATGTTAACTTCAAGTTTAGGATATGGAGTGGTTTTAAGTTGTTCAGGGATGGTTAATATAAATATAACCATGGGGTTGTTGGGAGTTTAGTAGTCTACGATGATAGTATAAGCAATTTCCAAAGGTAACTAAGTACTTGTGCACTTATGCATAGGAGTTGTATGGCAAGTTGGAGTTGTTTGGTTAGGATTCTGGGCCTAGCGGCTGGGCAAGCCCGTTTTTTTGTTTTAAATTCGGTCCAGAAGTTACTCTCGGTTTTAGTGTGGTCATGGACCGGAACCGACCCGAACCCGAAATGGCTATATAAATTAGAACCGAATCCAGACCCTATTCCTACACACCGGGTCGGTTTCGGTCTTTTTTTGGTCCAATTCTTGGGTTTTTTCGGTCCGACCCTATTTACGCTCACCGCTAGCAGTATGATATCCGTTTTCAGGATACACGCTATAAGTAATTGGAAGATCAAATTGGAAATGAAGCCTGAAGACACAAATCTCCGGCTATAACCAAGGGGGTGTCTATAGATACATAATGTCTATAGCTGAGATTTGTTGGATGTTTGGTGTTATGATTGTTTAATTAATTGATGTAAATATGGCTTTAGACTATGGTATTGAGGATTGTGATTGAGAGTTGGGCTTAGTGATTTACCCCATGTCTAAATAGGCTCAACCACTTTTAATTTATAGGCCCTCTCCCTTATAGTTAGATCTTTAGCTCTCATATCTCTCTCTAAGGTTTTCATCTTTCTTGGATTTCTTGTACTTGGTGTCATATATCAATAGAAGTCCTATTTAATTGTGTGTAATTATCTTGTTTTTATCGTTTATCTTATAGATTTGTGTTTTTCTTATTGTTAATTGTGGCGTGTAGGGGTGTTCAGAATTCGATTCGAATTCGAAAAATTCGAAATTCGATTTAGTTCGATTCGATTACCAAGAATTCGATTCGATTATTAAGAATTCGAATTCGATTCGATTCGAATTCGAGTCCAGTAAATCGAATACGAATCGAATACGAATTTATGATTTTAAATTCGATTCGATTCGAAATTCGAATAAAAAATTGTACATGTATATTTTTTTTAAATATATATACACATATACACATTATTATATACACAAGTATACACATTGGAAAAAAAAAACTTCTAAATTTTGGTCAAACTCTAAGAACCCATAGTGTCTATAACTTTTAGCATAACCATGTTTTATATATTTACCTTATATATCACAAAACTCTATAAAACTATACTCCCTACTATTTTTACTATTCTCGTATTTGACATATTGTTGTTTATCAATTTTGTAGATTTGTATTTTATATGTTAAAAATAATGAGTTTGTATTAGTTTTAAAACTAAAAGTAAAACAATTTGTTATTTAAGGTGAATTTGAACTAAATCGAATTTATTCGAATTCGATTCGAATTCGAGTTTCTTATTCGAATCGAATACGAATCGAATAAATTGAATTTTAAACGAATACGAATCGAATACGAATTCAGGTAAAAATATTAAAAATTCGAATAATTCGATTCGAATAATTCGAAAATTCGTTATTCGATTCGTTGAACACCCCTAGTGGCGTGTGTTGGATTCGGTACTTCAGACGCACGTTGTAGGATCTGAGATGCGATCTAGTTTTCGGACCTTCATCTTCCGCCACCGCATGTCAAGGAGGTCTGGGAAAACATGAATGTGAACTCACATTGACATGAGTGTAATTGTGACTAGGGGGCAGAATAAACAACGGGGCCACAACCCCCGACCATTGTATCATCTGCCATTTCATGTCACAGAGTTCCATGTAAAAAATGAATGTAAACCTGCATTGACATGAGTGTAAATGTGATGAGGGGGCATCATAAGTTTCTTCGTCGTCACAATTCTACGTTGTTGTTACCATCATTTAACAGTAACACAACATTGAGAAAATAAGGATAATCACCTGTTGTTGATATTAGCACTATTTTGGAAAAAAAAACAAGGCAGGCCACAACCCCCCTCGACCCGTATCTTCCACCACTACATGTCATGGAGGTCCGAGTAAGCATTAGTGTGAACTTGGATTGACATGAGTGTAAATTTAAAGGGAGAGAGCTACATAAGTTGCTCAGTGTCATGATTGCGCACTAGCGTTACTCGCATTCATCTATAAACACACTGCAAGGAAAATAAGGATAATCAATGGTTGTTGTTAGCATTATTATTGGATCTATTCCGGACAAAAAGAAAAGAAAAGAGGGCCATTTTCCTCCTCGACCCTTGTATCTTCAGCCACTTCATGTCACAGAGGTCGGGCAAACATGAATGTGAACTCGTATTGACATGAAGTGTAAATGTGATGAACTTGTGTGTTAGAGAAAGTTGAACTTTAGAATGAACATGAACTAAACATTAGTTGCTTTGTTTTTCATGAATTTTTACGCTCTTAAAAAAATAATTGTGGCATAAATACAACTAATATTATGTCTTAGAAAATTAGGGTGTGACAACAACATTGAACTAAAAGAGAGATTAACGTTCTCTAAAACTTCAATCCTAAAATAAGGTTTATTGGATTTTAATACTCCCAACTTTTAGAGTTTGGCCGGCAATACTCCCAACTACAGAAATGTTTGCCAGCACTCCCAACTTTTAAGGTATTTTCCACTGGCACTCCCAAACTAACCCAGTTAGTTTGTTCAGTTAGTTTGCTGACGTGGCATGCTAACGTGGCCATTATTGCTGACGTGGCATGCTGACGTGGATGACACATAAGATGACACATCATCTTCGGCAGTATGCCACGTCAGCAATAATGGTCACGTCAGCATGCCACGTCAGCAATCTAACTGAACAAACTAACTTGGTTAGTTTGGGAGTGCCAGTGAAAAATACCTTAAAAGTTGGGAGTGCTGGCAAACATTTCTGTAGTTGGAAGTATTGCCGGCCAACCTCTGAAAGTTGAAAGTATTAAAATCCAATATTCCCTAAAATAATTCCCGGGGCATGCGGTTTGTTTGGATAATTTTTGGAAATTACTCGATTCTTTTCAAGCAGTTGTCGGGCATCAAATACCAACATGTCATGGTCAGGGATGTCTTATGGGATATGCTCAAGCGTGCATGTATCACAGCCAAACAAGAGTTCCCCATAAACTCCTTACAGACCCGATGGAAGGAAGGTCTACTCTTCGCCCAACTGATATTCTTTTGTTCGGCTAAGGTGCGGATCCATAATTTTTTTGACCCCCTGAGGGAGGGGGTGGGGTGGGTACAAACATGTTGGGTTAAAAGAGTCAAAACCGGTTGGGTAAAATCAAATCGAACTTGTCCACTTAATGGTATTTGGATAACAAATCAAGTCATAATATAAACTAGTGTTAACTAGATAACAATCAAGTCATATTATAAATAGGTGATCCATTGAAATAAATCAACTATAGAGGTGGTTGGGAGTGTCAAATCTTTGGCTTATTTGTGGTTTAAAAATAGATGGAGGTTTATGTCTTTGGTGTGGAAAGATTGGTGTGAGTATCCTATGTATATGATGTAGTTTGTTCGCCTTCCTCGGCCTGAGGGAGTGCGTGTTTTTAATGAAAGTAAATGTTAAAAAAAAGTATAGCATAAACCACTGGTAACCAGTTGATATAATTATATTGAAGTAAATATTTAAATAAACGTTTTGCAAACCGAATGATACAAACTAACAGAGCTAGGAATCAAAAAGGAAGACTTTATTATATTAAGCCTGCTTGGTAGCCTCTTAATGAGGCTCTGAACCATTTAACTTTGAATGGTTCAGTATTCAAACTATTTGTTTCAACCTAAACAATGTTTTGAATGGAATGGTTAAGAGCTGAACCATTTAGACTTGATGTATAGCTGAACCATTCAGCACTTAATCATTCAAAGCCTTTTAAAGTCAAAATTCAAAAGCCAAAAGCCAGGATTTCTAACATCTCAAAAACAGTTTTTCCACCCTTAAAAGCCAAAAGTCAAAACAGAAAATGCTTTTGGGTTACAAAAACAACTTATTGACTTCTTGAAAAAACCAATAAGTCAATAAGTTGATTTGAAACTCAATCCCAAACACTCTCTTAATCAACCAAAAAGCCCCTAAGAAAAATTTGAGTAAGCTGTCATTTTTATCCATGTGATTTGTCAAAAATAATCACTTCAGTACAAAAAGAGTTATATTGTCACTTTCGTACCTGATGCTTCTTAATCATGCAATTTCATCCAAAGTTTTAACAATTGTTAAATGTTGTTTTTAATGAGTGGTGTAAATGTTATTGAACATTTTATTTTCTTTTTTACAAAATTAAGCTATTTTTTTTTTCAAAACTCAAAATATAAATAATGATAAATTAACACACACACACTCTTTCTCAACTTTCTCTCTTTCTGTCATTATCAGACATTCAGACCATCACCACCAACATCGATGTGTGCTCTCTTTCTCTTGTTAGGCACATGTGTAGGTAGGATTTGTGCAGCAGTGGAAGGTGATTCTCAACGGTGGTGCTTTGTAGGATCGGTGATGGTTGTTTGTGAGCAGTGCGACAGAGATCGGTGGTTTGGTTGCAGGTGGGTTGCGTTGGTTGGTTGGTAGGATGAAAGGTGTTCGCTGGTTGTCGGGTGTGGAAGGTGAAAGATGGTGGTAGAGGGTATAAATGATGGTGGTGAAGGGTAGAGGTGATGGTGTTTGTTGGTGGTTAAGGTGAACGAAAAAGAGATGGGGAAATTGTGATTTATGCAATTTTAAGAAATTTATTTTAATTTAGTTATTGAAAATCAAAACATATATGTGAGATTACCATTTTACCGCTTCTTTAACTAAGAAAGTTAAGTGAGGTTAAGAAATTGGATGAAAGTGACATGTTTAAGAAATGTCAAGAACGTAAATGGTAAGAAACTTTTTTTGGACCGAAGTGACAATATTTTAACAAACCGCAGGGATGAAAATGACAGTTACTCTAAAGATTTTGACGATTTATATAAAGCCACTTTCTATTATGCTTTTAAGACTTTTTTTAATGGCAAGGAATGACCTCCAACCAACCTGACACCAGGTTCTGTGACCAAGGTTGTCTACTCGACCGCTGCCAGCCCTTGGTTCTATCAGATTCGTGAAAACCCGACCTCACCCGTCGAAGGCACGACAGTGGAATAATCAGTAAAACCTCGCCTCCCATTCAAGTCAAGCTAACGCCACCCGTATTCGTTCTTCACCTAACATTGGAATTTGGTTCCGACTAAAAAAAAAATCAAATAATACATTTACTTTTAGCTCATCATTTTCCTTTAACACCAAATTTGACTCTACTCAGCGATCTTAAGCGCCGCCTCGACAAAGGTTTTACTAGCAAGAAAAAAATAGAAACAAACACACACACGCACACGCAGTGTTGGTTGGATGGTGGGCACATGCCCACCCTGAGCAACGAGTGGATCCGCAGCCCGCTGAGCAGGTTAGTAACGTACTTGCATGGACCAAAGCAAAGTGTCCCGTTGTTGGCCTTGGGTAAAATGGCTTCGTGGAAGGATAGACGGCGTTGAAGGCGGAATCAAAGAAAATTGCGAATCATAAAAAGCTTGTGCGGAAAATCAACATCCTTTCGTTCCTTTTGCTTTTGATTGTTTTGTCTCTCTTGCTCTAGAAGCTATTGAGTTCCTGGATAGTGTGGAGAAGGTTGCACACAACAATTTCACTATACCTAACAATAAGTTTTCGGTATGTTAGATTTTGCTTTTTAAAGGAGGGTTGTAGCATAACTTATTGACCATTTGTCTATCATCATCTTGTAAAATTTATCCTTATGTTTAGTTTTAATAATAATAAATTAAAGTAAACAGATACACCTCAACTATAAACTTAGATACTAGTACGTAATCCTTTTCATTTACGTTACGTTTCGTCATGTGCAAGTGGTACCCACTAAGGTATAAATATGCATTCAAATAAAAGTAATTGAATGCGAACCTACTTTTCATATAGTATGTAACTAGTGTTATTCTTCAAAGTTTCTTTGGAGTACATTGTTTCTTTTTACAGGTGTTAGAAAAAATATTGAATCTAAATAACATAATAAAAATAATAGTGGCACCAACACCAATGTTGATATGATATTATAGTTTAATCATGCAAAAGTTGTTTCAATTAATCCAAATAAATAAAATTAAAATATTAAAAAAAAGCATAGCAACACATCTACGGTCAAAAACAATAATAGAAAAATTGATACTGTTAATGCACTTTGTGTGTGTCCCCAGTTAATAATAAGTCAATATTAGTCGTAGACATGATTATATAACGTTTTGGGTATAAACGGGTGGCATTTTGGGGTTCTATGCGTTGATTTTGTAACTTAGGTTAAGTACTAGGTGTGTGAGAGTCCTACGCCTGGTTCCTTTCAGGCGTATGAAGCCCTACGCCTGGAAGCCTCCAGACGGAGGAGCCTTGCCTATAAATAGGACCCCGAGTCTTTGCCATTTGTTACTCCTGCTCAACCCTTTTGCTTGATTATTATAACGAAGTGCTGCCCAATTTTTGAGTGTGTTGTGTGTGATTATCATTTTTGTATCTTTCTAACTTCATATCTCATATCTAACAACAATCGATCCGTTGATTTCACCTTCGGATAAATCATACGCGTTCTCATTATATCAAATCTTGTCGACCCTACAAGTGGTATAAGAGCTTGGCTCATACCTCGCATGTTGTTAGATTGACGTAGCATCAGATCTGAGTTTTTGAAGCAATTGTTCATGTTTTTGATTGAAAACCCATTTTGACCCATTTGAAGCTTTAAAATATGGTTTTTGGGAATTTGGATTGGGTTTATTGTTTTGATTGTTGATTTGATTGCATAAACATGTTTAGAAACTGATTTTGGATAGATTAATATGTAGGATAGACACAAGATTTGATGATACCATGTGCGTATGATCGAGTCCAAAGGCGGAATCAATGGACCATTGTTGTTGGAGATGAGATGTGATTGAATAAAATTATGGAAATGAAAAACACACACAAACACATTCAAAATTAGGTAGCACTTCGTTTAGGGTTCAAAGCAAAAGTTACAAAAATGAGGCTAAGGGGTCCTATTCTAGGGAAGCTCAATACGCCTAGACCCCTCCAGGCGTAGGGGCTTCATACACTTGACCTTGCCAGGCGTATGGACTCCATACACTTAGTAAGGTTTACAAAATTACCAGAATACCCTTAGAACCCGTTTTCACCCCGTTAAAGTCTAGAAACAAGTACAAGAGATCCTAACTACATATCTAAGGTAGGGACTTAGCCGTAGGGTGCACTAACATAATATCAAATTTTCAACAAAACACATCAGATCTGAGATTTTTGGTGAAAAACTCATTAGTGTGTTCTTCATGATTTTTGGGATGATTTCCTTGTTTTGGATTGAATTATAAAAACAAATTGTTTTGTTTTGGTGTCTAAATCAGTTTTATAAGGTGTATGAATTAATAGATTATAAAAAAACGTTAGATGAATTTTAGATCTGAATTTTTGTGAAAAGCCCATTTGTATGTGTTCTTAGTGATTTTTTGATAATTTTGGATTATAATTCATGTTTTTGAAGTGTTTTGGGCATCATAATCGTGTTCTATATCAAATCCTGCACATAATCTGATCATTGGATCATCCAAACCTTCATTTTCACCAAAGTTCATCAAAATCAGCCATGTTCTTGATTTCCAGCTCTCTTACGCCTGTAACTGATATGCTACGCCTGTAAGCTCCTTCATACGCTGACCCCTCATACGCCTGGTTTATCACTCGTATGCCTGGTTTATCCCTCATGCGTGTGTATTTAGGCTTGTACATGTGTAATTAGGCTCATACGTGTGGAAACACCTGTCCTACATGTGGAAGTCAGTGTTAGTCAAAATTTGACCCATTTTAAGTCTGACTTTGTCTGAACATTATCCATAGTTGACTTTTGTTAACTAAATCAGTATACATTGGTTTTTAGGAAAATTTTAAGTGTAATATATATATATATATATATATTTTGAAAATTTTCGCTCTAAAATGTCCAAATCCAAATGCTGGTTCAACATTTCATCCGTACTTAAGATATGCAGCCTAGGGTTAATACATCTGTATCATTGAATCCATTCTCTCAAACTCCATATCAATAACGGATCAACATGAAATATCCATGGGCACTTGTCACATACGTGAATCAGTCGCAGAGCGCCTAAAGGATCCATGTGAGCAAGAGGGAAACGAGAAGCCGTAATAAGGATTCATTAAGTACAGTTATAGTCAAATTAAGCATTGGCTGAATGTGTGGATAAAGGGTGTGAAAGGATTACACGAGTTCGGGATGAAGAATAATCTTTAGACATTGCTCAGAGTTCAGAAAAATGAAGTAGTGAGGTAGAAGAGAGCTTAAGTGGGGAAAGTTAGAGCTCCGGTTCAAGCTCAACGACTTATGAAGACAGGTTAGGTGAAGAATGTGAATCATCTGCTGAGAACGAGTTTGTGAGTTAACCAGCAGCACAGATGTAGAGTGTTCAACATCTGGAAAGAATGATTCAGGGGAAGAAAGGATAAAAGTTAGAGATGCTGACATTCCAATTCAGCCAACTAAAGATTAGTTTGAGCATCATACTCAGGTAAGGTCTAACCCTTCTAAGCTTGTCTGTGTTAAATGCTTAGTATATGAAGCTAAGCTAGAGTTCATCAAAGAACACAACACTAGTCTGGTGTGTGATTTGTGGTCATGCACTGATGCTAATACTGCACTAAAGAAAAATAAAAAAAATTCAAACAAACTATTTTGTTGTTAAAGAAAGATGTTAGTGAACTTAAAAGAACGCGTTAAACAAGAAAGATGCAATTAATAATTACATCAATGATTTACAACAAACAAAGAAAGCATTAGCAGCAGCACAATGTGATTATGAAATCATCAAAAGAAAGCTTGAGAGTTACTCTAACTCCAAGTATGTGCTAGATCGCATAATTGAGAGTCAGATAACTGAGAACACAAGAAATGGATTTGGTTACAATGCAGTTCCTCCTCCTTTGCGTGACATTTATTCCAAGTCACCAAATGAGACAGATCTCAAAACCTTTGTTGTCACAAGTGGTGTTGCTGACCCATCTAAGATCAAGGAACTGTATTTGCTAAAGATGAGAATTATGTGTTGGTCGAAACTGATTACGAAGATTCTTATGAGGAATCTGAGAGGCAAGGTTTAGGATTAAAATCATTTATTCCAGTTGAAAATCACATTGAATGTGATCCTGAACCCAAAGTAAAAAAAAAAAAAAACAGCATCGTAAACCTCAACAGGTAAAACCACAAGCTGCTCCTCAGAAAACTCATCAGAATCGGTAGAACCAACTAAATCAATCTAAGAAAATCAATTGGGTTCCAAAGAAAAAGTATGGGAAGAACAAGTCAGTTTCCAAGACTAAAGAACTGAAGCTTGTCTGTTCTAGGGGTACAGATCAGGTGCAATATTTGGAAAATAATTCGAATCTTGCTTATTTTAACAAAAAGATCAACGATTTAATGCCCCTAGATCTCATGACCATCACTACAAGAAATTGGGATGTTTACCCACACATAATTTACCTACACATGTAAATGTGTGGGTAAATACCTACACATGTTATTATATGTGTGGATAATGGTTCATGATGTTTTTTCATAATTACTAACACTTAATATGTGTTGGTAATGGCTTTTACCCACATTTGGTGTTGGTGGAAAAATTTTCAACAAAAACTTGCAATCAGTTAAATGATACATTATCTACACATGTGGAAAATTTTCGTTATGTGTAGGTAAATTATCTATATATGTGTAAAGAACTGATATATGTGTGAGTAATTGATTATTTTACCAACACATAATACATGTAAATAAATATGTAGCTACGCTAAGTAAATAAATTTTAAATTTTATTTTTAAAAAATGACGTGGCAAAATAAATAGCTAAACATATTAAATTATTGTACAATACACGTGGCTATTGGATACATGAGTAAGTAAATAGTTTTTTATTTTAGTTTTCTGGAAAATGACGTGGCAAAATAAATAGTGATGTGTTGCAAAACACATCTTTTTTCCTATGTATTTTGTATGTTATTTGGTCAAGTTTTCCTATGTATTTGTATGTATTTATTTATTTTACTATTATATAGGTGTTCGTGGAAAATGAGCTCAAAACGAATGAATTTTAATCGAGACACGAACGCTCGAGAAGAGTTGCTCATGGACGTTGGAGTGTAGACAATAACAGTGGCGCAGGTTTGTTGGGGCGGGGGGGGGGGGGGGGGGGTTGGTATTTTCGCTCAGAAGTGCCGATTATATAGTATCCGTATAGAAATTTTTAGGTATATACGTTTTCGACCCCCGGTTTTTTTAAAAAAAAAATAGGTATATACGGTTTCCACCCCTCCTTTTTTTTTAAAAAAAAAAATAAGTATATACGGTTTCAACCCCTCGTTGGCCCATTTTAAGAGGTAAAACCCAAGTATTTGATTTAGCCTATTTATTTTTCTTTGGATAACCCCACTTGAAAAACCTAAACCCAAAAAAACTTTTAACAAAAAAAAAAAAAAAAAAACCCTTGTCCCTTCTTAGCTCCTCTGTCTGTTCATCTTGGTCGTTACCCTTCTTAGCTCCTCTATTGTAATTTGTAATTTCTTCATTGAAAAATCAATCAAAGTTCATTGTGTATTTGTCTCCAACTGACCATCAAGGTACTATATTTTATTTTCATAATTCATATTAACTTAATAAACAATACAATAGTTACCTTCGTCTTGAAGCGTTCTGTGGTTTCAAAACAAACAACAATTGAATCCTTGTTTCGATTTCCCATGGATACACAAAGTTCTTGGGATTCCTTGCGAAAACAGGTTTATTAATTTCTATTAAATCATCAAAACATATTTTTATTATTGTTTAATCGTTAAAGTTTCAATTTTTATTGTTTTAATATGTCATTTGTATCATGTAATTACTTATCTTTAATTTTGTATAATTGATAGTTAGGAAAGGGAAATGATTGGATAATTTAGGGTTTTGTAGATGCTTATGAGTGGATCTAGACGGGAAGAATTAGTATTAGGCCATGGGGTATACTTTAACATATGTGGTGTTAAAGGTGACATGGCATGTTAACTTGCATTGTAGACCACTCCCTCCTTGTGTTAAAGGGTGTTAAAGAGGTTATGTGTTAACATGTTAACATTGTGTTAAAAGTCTACATTAATTTTTTTCCTTTTATAAAACAAAAACCACTAAAAATATATGATTAGGTGAAGTTAATAAGATTAAGCCATTTCCTTAGGGTGAAGTGGAGTCAAAAGAGGAAAAATGAATGATATGGCATCTAGGTGGAGTTAAGAAAGATTAAAGTATACCCTAAGGCCTTAGATGTTGGAATTTCATTACATTCATTGACTTAAGGCAGAGTTATGGTTTATTATTATTTTTTTTAATCACACAATTTGTTATCCTGAGGTTTTTAGATGTTATATAAACACATCTATCTATTCTATCTATATAATAAATGAAAATACTAAGGTTGAATCCTAGCTTTTGAGAGGGTCTCCTAGGATCCAAATATTAAATGGAGCTCCATGTGTTCTTAGTATATAAACCTCTTCTTTTTTTGTTTTCTCAGCATCCATTTGTATGTTAAAACATTCTTCCTCCTTCCTAGCCTAATACATTGTTCATTCTTCATATCCTAATGTTAAAACATTCTTCCTCCTTCCTAGCCTAATACATTGTTCATCCTTCATATCCTAATTCCTTTCTCATTCCTCATTCCTTTCTAATTGTTCTTTTTACAAGGTATGTTGTCTATCTAATCTTATATTTATCATTTTACATCAATCATGAATGAAAAACAATCGATTTTTTTTGGTAATGATCAAAACGTTTTACGATTAATATAAGTCACGAAATTGTTTTATTATCATTTTTCTGATTTGAATGAGATTGATACATAACTGCTTACAATCATATTACATCAAAGAGAAATACAATCAGTTATGTATTTTCTTTTTAATACACAGAAAAATCAGAATGGTATTACATCAAACTTGTAAAAAATACAATCTGTTTTTTTTTTTTTTTTTGTAATGATCACCGCGTTTTTTTATTAACATAATTATCTAAACTGTTTACGATAAAGTTTCTGATTTGGATGAGATGCATACATAGCTGTTTACGATCATATTACTTCAAATAGAAATACAATCGGTTTATATATTCATTTTTTCTGCAAAGAAAAATCAACATCGTATTACATCAATATTCTACCAAATAAAATCGGTTTTTTTGTAATGATCAAAACGTTTTTTTATTAACATAAGTATATAAACTGTTTAGTATCAAGTTTCTGAATTGGATGAAATGGATACACAACTGTTTACAATCAGGTTTAATCATTGTATTATTGTCCAAATAATTGATGTACTATGATTGTGGTATTAATAACAGGATTCAAATGAAATCAGTTTATAGTTTTCGTGAAAATGAAAAAAAAAAAAAACTTGCTTGAGTTTATGGTTACATTAACAAATATTTGTTTTGCATTTGAAGAACAGGATTTCATTAGGACAAAGAACTTGATTATGGCTTATCACAAGGGTGACAAATTCTTCAAGGTTATTCATGACCCTTCCGCACGAGTTTTGGTATGAGTCTTTCTAATTTTTTTTAAATAAAAAAAGTTATTCCTTATTATAATTGTTTTTTACGTGTTCGTCCAGACATTGCCGAATCCATGAACAATTTTTTGTTATCTAGAAACTTACGCAACAACAACATTAAAGTTTCCACATACCATGGTCAATCTTGGTTTGTTATTTTAAATCAATTTTACTGCTTATTACATACAAGTTGACCTTTGACTGTGCTATAAATTTTCGACTTTGGTATTAATTGGAATTTAAACGTGTAATTATGCAGTTGACTAAAATTTAATTATGGTCAATATGTGTAAATGAGTACGAATTGACTGTGAGTCAATAATCATTAAAATCATAACTATATTCCATTATTATAAACAATAACATTTAGATTTTTACATAATATTTGGTATGTTGTAATTGTTAGAATGTGTATACGTTAATCAGTGGTGGCAAGACGCGATTATTTAGGAATTGAAATTTCGCCATTTGATATTAACTTAACAATTGAAATTGACTTCCTAATATAAACATTTGTTATTCGGAAATTTTGAAAACATGTAATTATATAATTTTACTAAAATTTAATGATGTTAAATATGTGTATTGACTTTGACTGCCTTATATATGTTTATTCTTCGTTATAAAAATGTAAACACATTTATATGCAGCAAATGTAATTAGACCATTAATTATGTATTGACTCAAAATCCATAATGTATTAGAAAAACCATTATGTTTATTGACTTTGACTTCCTTATATAACATTTATCTTATAAATATGTAACTTTGACTTCCTTATATAACATTTATCTTATAAATATGTAAACACATAATGTATAAGGAAAGTCAGTATGTTTATTGACCTTGACTTTGAATATGAATTTACTGTCAATAAATATACATTAAGATAAATAGTTATATTCCTTTATTATCTAAAGTTGACTTTGAATACATAATGTATACGAATTTACTCACATTATTCATAAGGAATTGATACATGTTAAGGCGAAATTTATGGTCTCCTTCTACAATAACATATTGACTTTGAATACGAATTTACGGGTCCAATTTTCAAGCATGTTAAGGCGAAATTGATGGTCTCCTTCTACTCCATTGTTGAATTTATAAGGAAAGTCAATATGTTTATTGACCTTGACTTTGAATACGAATTTACTGTCAATAAATATACATTAAGATAAATAGTTATATTGCTTGATTATATAAAGTTGACTTTGAATACATAATGTATACGAATTTACTCACATTATTCATAAGGAATTGATACATGTTAAGGCGAAATTTATGGTCTCCTTCTACAATAACATATTAACTTTGAATACGAATTTACGGGTCCAATTTTCTAGCATGTTAAGGCAAAATTGATGGTCTCCTTCTACTCCATTGTTGAATGTATAAGGAAAGTCAATATGTTTATTGACCTTGACTTTGAATACGAATTTACTGTCAATAAATATACATTAAGATAAATAGTTATATTCCTTGATTATCTAACGTTGACTCTGAATACATAATGTATAAGAATTTACTCACATTATTCATAAGGAATTGATACATGTTAAGGCGAAATTTATGGTCTCCTTCATCAATAACATATTGACTTTGAATACGAATTTACGGGTCCAATTTCATATATGTTAAGGCGAAATTGATGGTCTCCTTCTACTCCATTGTTGAATGTATAAGGAAAGTCAATATGTTTATTGACCTTGACTTTGAATACGAATTTACTGTCAATAAATATACATTAAGATAAATAGTTATATTCCTTGATTATCTAACGTTGACTTTGAATACATAATGTATACGAATTTACTCACATTATTCATAAGGAATTGATACATGTTAAGGCGAAATTTATGGTATCCTTCTTCAATAACATATTGACTTTCAATACGAATTTACGGGTCCAATTTCATATATGTTAAGGCGAAATTGATGGTCTCCTTCTACTCCATTGTTGAATGTATTGCAAATATATTTCATATCTTTAAATCTCAATAATAACAATATGCTAATTCGAATGCTAATTAGACTCCACTATTTCATCCATTTCTTATTGATTGAATTGATTGAATACCTATATAAACAAGTCAAAGCAATTCACATACGATTGTAATAAGACACGTTGAATGCACTTTCAGTAATCGCAAAGATATATTCTTAGGTTAATTTCTGTTTCTCATCTGTAATTACATAAACATTATTTCTTTTGATTTGTTATTAACCAATCGATTATGCTGATGTTTTGCATACATTCTACAGTGATCAATCCAGAGATTTATGCTACAATACATTTGAAACTTATTACCTAACTATAATATAATTTTCAATATTATTATGTTGTCTACAGTTTGTGTTATTGAAGTAATCTATTGGTTTTTACATTATTTTTTTCCAGTTACAAAGATCAATGGCTGCTGTAGATGCAAATGAGTTTACCATGGTTAACCAAATTCATGTCAACCGAAACGGTGTGGCATTAAAGCTAAAGATTATTCGGGTTTGGCGTCTACCCGATCGTCGCAATCCTAATGATGTGTACTCAATTGAAATGATCCTATGTGATGAAAATGTAAAACTCAACAACACGTTTTTTTTTATAACCTCTTATTTTTAAATTTCATAACTTTTTTTTTAGATATTGATGTTTTTAATTTTAATGTATACGAATTTTCTTATATTCGTACACTAAAAAATAAAATTACGTAGATACATATTTATAGTGTTTTTTTTATATAATTAACAGGGTGACAGGATTCAAGCGAATGTATTTAAGCGGTTGTTTTTTAGATTTGAGAGGTTTTTTTTTACTGAAAATGCTTCTCTTATTATAAGAAATCCAGGAGTTGGGGTCAATTCTTCTAAATACAAGTATGCTCCAAACCCAAACAAACTCTGCTTGAATATGAATACTCAAGTTTCCGAATATGATGGTTTCCAAGGTCTAGATTTTAGTTTCTCTTTTGTGCCCTATCAAAGAATTCTGAATAGGAATGTTGATGAATATGTTACAATAGGTATATTTCGTTAGTATAGTCTTTTTTTCATCACAACCAAACCATAATAATGGTGTTTGGTGTTATGTTTCATTAATGTTTATTTTATACTTGATCTTAGATGTTATAGGACATGTTAACAAGTTCTTCAGCAATGATGATAAAGATAAAAAGGTTGTCGCTGATAAAAAGAGGTTAACAATGGAAATCCAAGATATCGAGTATGTATTCTTTATTTAATTAATTTTTTGTTTTCATTTTATATACAAACAAAAATTACGTATCTTTATAAATTTTTTATTTATTTATTACTAAAATAATTTGTACTTTTTTTAAGGGGCTTGAGCATCTATTTAACGTTGTGGGATAGTTATGCCATGGAGATGTCTAAATATGATGCAACTCATCAAACGGAGAAAGAATTTATGATGCAAACTCATTACGAGTCCAATTTTCAAGCATGTTAAGGCGAAATTGATGGTCTCCTTCTACTCCATTGATGAATGTATAAGGAAAGTCAATATGTTTATTGACCTTGACTTTGAATACGAATTTATTGTCAATAAATATACATTAAGATAAATAGTTATATTCCTTGATTATCTAACGTTGACTTTGAATACATAATGTATACGAATTTACTCATATGATTCATAAGGAATTGATACATGTTAAGGCGAAATTTATGGCCTCCTTCATCAATAACATATTGACTTTGAATACGAATTTACGGGTCCAATTTTATACATGTTAAGGCAAAATTGATGGTCTCCTTCTACTCCATTGTTGAATGTATAAGGAAAGTCAATATGTTTATTGACCTTGACTTTGAATACGAATTTACTGTCAATAAATATACATTAAGATAAATAGTTATATTCCTTGATTATCTAACGTTGACTTTGAATACATAATGTATACGAATTTACTCACATTATTCATAAGGAATTGATACATGTTAAGGCGAAATTTATTGTATTCTTCTTCAATAACATATTGACTTTCAATACGAATTTACGGGTCCAATTTCATACATGTTAAGGCGAAATTGATGGTCTCCTTCTACTCCATTGTTGAATGTATTGCAAATATTTTACATATCTTTAAATCTCAATAATAACAATATGCTAATTCGAATGCTAATTAGACTCCACTATTTCATCCATTTCTTATTGATTGAATTGATTGAATACCTATATAAACAAGTCAAAGCAATTCACATACGATTGTAATAAGACACGTTGAATGCACTTTGAGTAATCGCAAAGATATATTCTTAGGTTAATTTCTGTTTCTCATCTGTAAATACATAAACATTATTTCTTTTGATTTGTTATTAACCAATCGATTATGCTGATGTTTTGCATACATTCTGGAGTGATCAATCTAGACATTTATGCTACAATACATTTGAAACTTATTACCTAACTATAATATAAGTTTCAATATTAGTATGTTGTCTACAATTTGTGTTATTGAAGTAATCTATTGGTTTTTACATTATTTTTTTTCCAGTTACAAAGATCAATGGCTGCTGTAGATGCAAATGAGTTTACCATGGTTAACCAAATTCATGTCAACCGAAACGGTGTGGCATTAAAGCTAAAGATTATTCGGGTTTGGCGTCTACCCGATCGTCGCAATCCTAATGATGTGTACTCAATTGAAATGATCCTATGTGATGAAAATGTAAAACTCAACAACACGTTTTTTTATAGCCTCTTATTTTTAACTTTCATAACTTTTTTTTAGATATTGATGTTTTTAATTTTAATGTATACGAATTTTCTTATATTCGTACACTAAAAAATAAAATTACGTAGATACATATTTATAGTGTTTTTTTTATTTTTTTATAATTAACAGGGTGACATGATTCAAGCGAATGTATTTAAGCGGTTGTTTTTTAGATTTGAGAGGTTTTTTTTTACTGAAAATGCTTCTCTTATTATAAGAAATCCAGGAGTTGGGGTCAATTCTTCTAAATACAAGTATGCTCCAAACCAAACAAACTCTGCTTGAATATGAATATGAAAATTCTTTCAACGTGGGGATGATGTGACACCCGGCATGTTTGGCTTAAACATATTAGTAACATCTATGTCTACCTTAGCGAGAAACGTTTATAAACAAACTTAACTGGGTTAGTTGAGTCGGGTCAAGTTAGGATTGTCCAGGGTACAGTGATCTGGAGGATCATTGGGAGTCGTTTTGGTAATACACTAGTACTGGGTTCCATTGTTGGTGACATTACATGAACTAATTAAGTATATGTGTAGATTACGGGTCGTGTGGTGGATTATATACATAGATGTGTTTAAATGATGTGTAAATGATTATCTATGCTTAAATATGTTAAATATAGACTAAGGATGCATGCTTATGTGTTAAGATGTGTTAGAATGCGTTAAACACGACAAACTGGAAAGCTAGTCAAAAAGGAATCCTGGTTCGACCACTTCGAGTGGTCGAAGGAGAGAAATTGTCTGGTTCGACCCTTTGTAGATGGGCGAACCAGGGAAGTGGAATTGAAGGAATTCCCTTCGACCAGAATAGGGCTCATTCGACCCTGTGAAAGGGTCGAAGGAGACCACCTTCGACCATTGAAATGGTGCGAAGGAGGATTAGTATAAATACCAACCTTTGTCATTTTTTCATCATTTCACAAACCCTAACCGTCCCAAAACGCTCTCAAACGATCTTAATCATTAAGGAAGGAGTTTTTGCTCTTCTTTTTCACAATCTAACCCATCCACAACATCTAAACAAGAATCCAAGGTGTGTTCATAATCCTAAACCTTTTTAAAAGCATTTTAATTCGTTTTCATCTAACCCTAATTGTCCGGATCTGTTCTAAGAGTGTTTTTGTATGATTAGAATCCTTCTTAATATCTTTCTAAATCAAAACATTATCATTAACATAGGTTTCATGATGAATAACATATGTAAATTGTATATTATGTGGTATTATGTGTTGTTCAATGATTTGCTGCTATATCTATGATAGAAACATGATATAGGATTGTTATTGATGTTGGAATATTGTTGTCTAGGGTTAGGATTGGATATGATGATGATAATATGGGTATTTGGGGGTTTTATTGGATCTAAACTTGATGCATGATATTTATGATCAATAGAATTGATAAGAAAAGATCGGATAATCGACAAACTGAGTATTTTAAGCTAAGCATGAATCGATTTCAAAAGTTTCCAAATTGGGTAAATTATTCATGCATGAAAGTGATGTTTCCATAATCTTTACCATTTTGGGAAAGGGCTGAAACGGACGTATTATCGGGGGAAATCGGTGGGGTTTTGTAGGGATAAGTTATCCATGCTTGACTGCTGTGTTTGATGATGTTTCGAGTCGTTTTGAATGTGTTTGAAGCGTTTTTAGGAAAAATTACACAACAGGGGCGAACCTGGCCTCCTTCGACCGATCGAAGGTGCGAAGGAGGAAAACCAGGGTCGAACCTGGGTTTTTGTTGGGCGAATGTGGTTAAACGGGCGAAGGAGGCATCAAACGGTCGAACGAAATGTAAAACGGGCGAAGGAGACTGAAAAGGTGCGAAGGAGACATAAAACTGACTGGTTCGACCGTTCTGATGCAGAAATGAGATTTTTGATACAAACTAAGTGTTTTATGCTTGAACCTTGTGTGTAATCCATGTGTAATTGATTAGTTAGGGTAATGGGTCACCAACGGGATGTCGGGTCGGTCTAGTGTGTCGGTTAAACATTTGAACACGATTTAAAACATACTTGGTTACGATCTGGACAATCGGGGACTAGATAACCTTATGGTTATTAGTCAGAACACTTATGTGAACATTTTGATAGATCTCCGGTAGAGGGATTATCAAGGGCTAAACATCTTTACTTGTAATTGAAGAACGCTATCTAAGGTGAGTTCACGGCTCCACTTTTACTGCTTTAACTTTTGGGGGAGAAAACATGCGCTAAACTGTTTTGGTAACATATGTCATACTATGGTTTTAACTTTATATTGCTATACGATCCTTTGGAAGTCCCGGGGGAAACCATGAATGTGCGGGGATGCACAACGGGGGAAATGTGGATAGATCTATTGGGCGTGACCTGCCCCACTCGTCGGCTTGGAGGGCGGGCGGGTGCATATTATCTCGAACAGGAATATCATCATGCTGAACATACGGGCTGCTTAAACATGCTAAACATTGCTAAACGTGTCTAGTAATGGTTTCCAATCGTAGTAGTAATAAAACATACGCCTAGCTAGCGTACTTGGTAACATTGATATAGTATGGACATGGTAACGTTTTGGTAATATATTGAACAAACCTGTGAACTCACCAGCATTATATGTTGACATCTTTTTGGCATGTTTTTCTCAGGTCGCTAAGGTAGCAATGAATGGAACTAGGCGCACGGGTCTGCATTGGCGTCTAGGCATAGTTGCACGTTTTGTAATAAAAGTATTTGATTAACTTTTGAGATGATAGCATAGTTGATTAAATGCTACTTAAACGCTTCCGCTTATGAAATTAATGGTTATGTCTCTTTACGTATTTCATATAGAGTTGTTTATTGTGATCGTTGACTTGGATCCTGGTTTGTCATGCGCCTCGCGGTAGAACCCCGCAAGTGGTAATTTGAGGGTGTGACATAAAAAGAGGTTAACAATGGAAATCCAAGATATCGAGTATGTATTCTTTATTTAATTATTTTTTTGTTTTCATTTTATATACAAACAAAAATTACGTATCTTTATAAATTGTTTATTTATTTTTACTAAAATAATTTGTACTTTTTTTTAAGGGTCTTGAGCATCTATTTAACGTTGTGGGATAGTTATACCATGGAGATGTCTAAATATGATGCAACTCATTAAACGGAGAAAGAATTTATAATAATAATGCAGTTTGGCCGTTTGAAGTTTTATAATGGTTGTATAATGTTAATAAATATATATTTTTATATTTATATTTATAGCTACATTATATTTTGCATTATAAATTATGTTCTAACTTCTAAAGTTTCTTATTATTAAATATTTCAATTTTTTCCCTAATATTTGTTTTATATAGGAAAACCGTATGTTTCTAACTCTTTTGGAGATCGAGTTAGTCGACTGTTCATCAATGGAGATATTGAAGATATAAACCTGTACAAAAAAGGGTATGTAGTATTACGTTTTTCAATACGAATTACAAAATCTTTATAAAAAGTATTAATAAATATGTAATGTGTAAAGAAAATTATTTTTATCAGGTTGGATAAGAAAATCGCTGATAATCCTTCCTCTTCTCATCGACCATATGGAACTTCTATGTTCTGTTCTGATGAAGATGAATTTGTCCATAACACTCCTTTTAGTAACATTGGCGACATTTGTGAGATTCAAGAGGTAAGTATAATGTTGATACTTAAATACGATGTTTATAATTAAATATAAAAAGTGTAATGTTATTAAAAAATTAGTTTTATTTAATATTAATACCCATTGTATACCATATACTATCTTATTTCGGTAACAAATTATAATATTCATACAGGAGCAGGCTCTGGTATTATTGGGTACTATTAAAGACCTGTTTACCGAAATTGGCTGGTACTACATGGGATGCCCCAAATGCACCAGAAAAATGTAGTATTGATTATATAATCAAACAGGTTGGTGAAGGAAGTTCAGATTTTGAGGAAGAAAAGGTTTACGAGTGTTTGAATGTTAGTTGTAGTGCCAAACAAGTTGAGCCTACACCAAGGTCGGATATATTTGTAACATCAATTTTAATATACACAAATATAGTTTGATTTCAAAGATTTAGTTATAATTTTTGTTCTATTTTTGATTTTTTTTTTCTAGGTTTAAAATTCAGGTTCGTGTACAAGACGTTAATGGTGTTGTATCTCTTACGTTGTTTCATCGTGACGTTGAACAACTTATTAGTAAAAGTGCTTCTGAATGCTTGATTTGAATACGGTATTCCATATTTTTAACTAAATTTTAAATATAAATTTATTTTTAATAATTCTTTAATTATAGTTTTGTAATATTTATGTATTTGGTTATTCCTTTTAAATAGGTTGGTGATACAGTTGAATATCCTGAAGAGATTAAGACTTTGTTAGACAGAGAGTTTGCTTTTAAGATCTTTGTGTAATTTAAACAACAAATATGATGTTTATGGTGTAACTAAGATAAGTGATGATCCAACAATTATCTCGCATCTTAAGAAAAAGTTGTACGTAGGACAGGTACATAATTGAATTCCATTTGCTATAACTTAGCAAATTTTATTTACGTAAGACTTTATTACATTACAAATTTTTTTCATGTTTTTTTAAAAAAAACAGCCTGCTGAATCATAATCACTTCACACGTCTCTCCTGGCAATGCCGTCTAATGTTATTTCTGTTTCCAAGGTACCATTTTCACAAACATTTAAATTCATATTAATACATTTTACTCATTTTTTCTTTCATACACAATCACTGATAAATTTGCAACATATGTTTGTAACTATTTTTTTCTTTAGGAATCAGACACAAGCGATAATGATACGCCAATTTCCATTGCTGATAACTTTGTTGATAAGAAAGTTTATGCTGAAGGAGAACAATGTTCTATCAGTTCCAAGTATCAAATGGTTAAGCGTAAACTGATTGACGCGATTTCTGATGATGAAAGCACACCAATTCCTTCAACTAAGATTGGAAGTGGTGGTAGTATGGAGTAACTTAAAATTCCGTTGAGCCTCCCGTCTTCATAAACCCAAAATGAAGAGGATTTGTTTGCTATGCTTATGGTCTACCAGTTTTATTGCTTTATCTTTTGTTTTTTTAAATAAATTTGAACAATTTCTACTTTTGTTTTTATTGCGTAATAGTTGCAGTCTACGACATTTCGTAGGTATGCCATATCCTGAGAATGAGTTTCTATCATTATTAGACAATCGTCTTATTTGTGAGGAGTTGGGCTATGACTCAAACAGTTTGGTTGAAGAATTTGATTCTCAGTTCTCTTCTTTAACAGATGAACAAAAAAATATTTATAACTGTGTAATTAAATCTGTTGAGGAGAAGAAAGGAGGGTTTTTTTTTTGTTTATGGTTACGGTGGTACGGGTAAAACGTTCCTATGGAAGACTCTATCTTCATCCATAAGATGTAAAAGAAAGATTGTTTTGAATGTTGCTTCGAGTGGTATCGCATCTTTGCTATTGGCTGGTGGTAGGACAGCACATTCCAGGTTTCGTATTCCTATAAACCTAACTGAAGATTCTATGTGCTACATACCACCTAATAGTGATGTTGCATAGCTGGTTAAACAAACTGACTTGATTATATGGGATGAAGCACCCATGACTTTTCAGCATCTTCTATTGCTTGAATAGAGACACCAAATTATTGGGCCAGTTTTTCTTTTCTGGCTTGGTTTCTTTGTTCTCTTTCTTGGATAGCCACTCTTGCCTTTTTCCTGGCTTCAAGTGACTCCATAGGTTCCTTAGTTTTCTCAGTTTTCTCCCCCCTTTTGGCTTCATCAGGCTTTGTCTTTGAGGATTCAGAGAAATGACCTGTAAGATTAGCAATCTGTTTGCTGTTGAATTCAATCTTGTTGGATAGATCGTTCATCTTTGTCTGTATCACTCCAAATTGGTTCTTTATGGACAGCTCCAAGTTAGCTGTGTATGTTTGAAAGTGATTTTTGATGAGGGTGTTCATCATGTGATATAAGGGACCATCTGGGCTGCATAGCTGGTTCATGTCTATGCTGGATTGCCCAGGGAATTGGGTAGACATTTGTAGTGAGGGGTGTGTTTTTGGTTGATCTTCTTGTTGTACAAAAGATGCCACTATAGGGGAATCAGGGATTAAGTGGACTTTAACTTGATCTGGTGTGACTAGCTTCTTAAGCATAGATACACAGGTGCAGGACCTTCACTTGTAGCCGTCAATTCAGTAGTTTTGTGTTTTGAAACATCGTCCAAGTCAATGGAATCATCTGAATCCCTGATTACATCCTCAATGAGGACTGTATCAGTTACATCATGAGCTGAGCCCAACTCAGTGGTCTCATGTACCTCTTTTTCTTGGTTCAGAGGATTTCCTACCTCAGGCATTAAGCCTTCATCAGTAGTTGCCATAGTTGAGGTCTTAGCTATGTTTCTTCTTTCCTCAGATCCACCACTGGGTGGTAAATGAGTAGTAGCAGCCTCAAAAGTACCAAGAGTTTCTAAGTTTGGGCTTAGAGACCCTGGTTCATCCTTATCTCTTTGGTTAGGGCTTTGAGTGTCCACATCCATGTCAAATTCAGAGGCTATGTCCCCTGTTTGATGTGTTTGTTGGGGACTGACATGTTTAGATGGGACTTTCTCTTTTAGCCTAAAGAGAAGTTTGGCTATTTCAAAATCAGGTTCAGAAAGTTGGGGTGGTGGTTCAGTAGTTTGGGCAGTGGGTTCAGCAGTTTCAAAAGAAGCATCAATTGGAATGGTTTTCTTAAGTCTTTTTCTTTTGAAAAGAATTGTGATTGGTGCTCTTGGTGGGGTTTGAGATAGATGAGACTGAGAGGATGTTTCAGTCACATCTTTAGGAAGTGCAGATTGCACAATAGTTTGTTCAGGCATCTCAACCTCCTGAACAGCTTTTCTTTTTGGTTTGGTGGGTTTTTGTTTTTGTTCCTTGGGTTTCTTGGCCTTTGGGGGTGTAGGTTTGGAAGATGAGGGTTCCATGGGGACTGGTTCTAGTTCCCCTTGGTCATCTTCTGCCCAGGCAGCCTGTTTGTTGTGCCTAGAGTATGCTTGTGAGGTTATGGGTTTCAAAATTGCAGTTTTACCCACAAGCACCTCATCACCCAGTTCTTTGATTATGCATTGCATAATGAACCTTGGGTATAACAAAAACTTCTTTTTAGTGTTATTATGATGTAACACCAACTCATTAAAGAAAAGTTTTGATGCCCTGTATTTTGTTTCATTCACTATGGAATGAAAAATTGGTTGAAGGTTGAGGGCATCTGGTCATAAGACCCTATTTTAGGACTCAAACACATAATTATATAATGAAACAAAAGTTTGTATTTTGGTTCAAAATACTTTTTAAAGATTGTAGCTTGTGAGAGAGTACCTTGATAACCACATTCTGTCATGGTTAGGTGGATTTCAGAGTTTGCAACCTGTTCAGGGGCATTCACATCATTCAACCCCAGTCTAATTGCAAGTGTGGCCGGTGTGATGGCCGTTCTTCTCCCTTTGATTTTTGAGTTGAGGGAGATAACCTCATTATCCACCATCACTGTCTCAGCGTTAGCCCATAACTCATTGAGAGTTTCAGGATGTATTGGTGGGTCTATTGTGAGAGCGGTGATATATTGGGATTTGACGACGAGATCAATGATCTCATCGTATTGGGACCACCCTTCTTGTTTCTCTAAGTAGGCTCTAAGATTGTGTCCCTGTTTTAGAACTAGAGCCATGTGGTTTATGTGTGTTTTGGATCGAACAGTGTTTTTGCAGGTTCAGGGTTTGAGAGCTTTGTGAAAGAGAAGGAGTGAATTTTTGCTTTTTGAATGGATAAGTGTTGGAAAAGGTATTTATCAGAAGTTTTAAACCGCCTAGGTCAAACTTCTGATGTGGGAAAAGTCTGATTTTCCCTTTCTCTTCAGTAGTTCCCACTTTCTCTTCAGTAGTTTTGAACAACTGATGAGAATACTTTATAAATACTTTTATTCATAACTTCTGAAGGTTGTTTTATCAGAAGTTAATCACTTTTCAGAAAAAATATCCCATACTGATGTTTTGTTCATCAGTAGTTTCTCTCTTGTTTGTTTTTCAGAAGTTTTCAATTTTGAAAACAGATGTAAGTGAAAAATGAAAAATATGTGCAGAAAAGTAAAGAGAAACACTTACAAATTTAGCATCCCAAGCATGGATACTAACTTCTGAAATGTTGATGTGTCAAGGGGTTTAGTGAATATGTCAGCTATTTAATTAGCTGTTGCTACATGTTTCACTTCAATCTTGCCTTTTTCATAGCAATCTCTTATGAAATGATACCTGATTTCAATATGTTTGGTTTTTGAAAACTAAACAGGATTTTGAATGATGCTAATGGCAGATTTGCTGTCTACAAGCAATGGTGTCTTGGTTTCTTTGATTCCATAATCAAGAAGTTGATACTGGAGCCATTGTATCTGTGATGTACAACTTGCAGCTGCAATGTATTCAGCTTCAGCAGTTGAAGTTGCAACAGATGTTTGTTTCTTTGATTGCCAGGACACTAGACAGTTTCCTAAGAATTGACAACCACCAGATGTTGATTTTCTTGACATTTTACACCCTGCATAGTCACTATCTGAAAAAGCTGATAACTTGGTATTGCTTGAAGCAGGATACCAAATTCCAAGTGTTGGAGTTCCTTTCAGATATTTGAAGATTCTTTTGACTGCAATGAGGTGTGATTCCTAGGAGCTGATTGATATCTAGCACAGACACATGTTGAAAACATAATATCTGGTCTAGAAGCAGTTAGATATAAAAGGGAACCTATCATACATCTATACATGGTTTGATCAACCTGTTTTCCTTGATCATCTGGTTCAACTTGTGTGGTTGGTGTCATGGGAGTGGAACATGATTTACAGTCTTGTAAAGAAAATTTGTTTAATAATTCTTTAACATATTTTGATTGATGTATAAAAGTTCCATTTGTTTGTTGTTTAATCTGCAGTCCCAGAAAGTACTGCAGTTCTCCCATTGTACTCATCTCAAATTTTGATTGCATGAGTTTCTTAAATTCATCACACAGTTTTGTGTTTGTTGAACCAAATATGATATCATCAACATATATTTGAACAAGTAAGATATGATTTCCAACATGTTTTATAAAAAAGAGTTTTATCAATGGCACCTCTTGTGAAGTTATTTTTGAGTTAAAAGGTTGAAAGTGTTTCATACCAGGCTCTTGGAGCCTGTTTGAGCACATAAAGAGCTTTGTCTAGTTTGTACACCCACTCAGGATGAGAAGGATCCTCAAACCCGGGTGGCTGACAAACATACACTTCCTCTTTTATCTTTCCATACAAAAATGCACTCTTAACATCCATTTGATAAACTTTTATTTTGTTGGAAATGGCATAGTCCAGAAATAACCTGATGGCTTCAAGCCTTGCAACTGGAGCAAAGGTTTCATCATAGTCAATTCCTTCTTCTTGAGAGTAACCTTGTACTACCAGTCTTGCCTTGTTCTTTATAATCATACCAGCTTCATCTTGTTTGTTCCTGAAAACCCATCTTGTGCCAATTAGTTGCTTGTTTAGTGGTAAGGGACAGATTTCCCAAACCTGTTGCTTGTTGAATTGAAGCAATTCATCTTGCATTGCTTGCACCCAATTGTTGTCTTTGAGGGCTTCCTGGTACTTCTTTGGTTCCAACTGTGAAATAAATGTTGAGAAGAGACAAAAGTTGGAAAGCTGGTTTCTTGTAAGAACACCTGATGCAATATCACCCATGATTTGATCAAGTGGATGATCTTTGTGTTCGATCAGTTGTTGTAAACCACTGACAGGTGTTGGTGGCTCATGTTCTTCAAACAAACTACTGAGGTCTGTTATATTTGGTTCAGCAGTTTCAATGTCTTCAGTAGTTGCAGGTGCTGAAGCAGATGTTTGAGTTTGTTCCTCAGCATTTGTTGAATCAGAAGTTTGTGAAACTTCTGATGGTTTTGAAGTTGACTTAATGACTGTTTGAGGAGTCCATGGTGCTGGATCCTCATCATCAAACCTTTGATCACCATAATAAGTAGGTTTGGATGAAGTGACAGTCTTTTCAGGTCCAAAATGGAAGCTGTCAAGGTCAAAAAGTTCAGCAGGATGTGCTGGAATGAGAGTGTGTTTTGACTCATTGAACTTGACATTCAGTGTTTCTTCTACTATCCTGGTTCTTGAGTTAAAAACCTTGTAGGCTTTTCTAGTTGAAGAATAACCAAGAAAGTAACCTGAATCAACTTTGGCAGCAAACTTTGAAATAGATTCCTTAATGTTCAAGATGAAACATTGACACCCAAAAGCCTGAAAAAGGAGATAAGGGGCTTCATGCCATGAAGAACTTCATAGGCAGTCTTGGAATGCCTCTTGACAACAAGGAATCTATTTTGAACATAACATGATGTGTTAACTGCTTCTGCCCAAAAGTATAATTGTAGGCCAGAATCAGCTAACATTGTTCTTGCTCCTTCAATTAAAGTTCTGTTCTTCCTTTCTACTACACCATTTTGTTCAGGAGTTCTGGGAACACTGAATTGTCTAATAATCCCTTTAGACAAACAGAATTCATCCAGAGTTTTGTTCCTGAATTCTATCCCATTATCACTTCTAATGGTTTTGACAGGTAGAGAATATTGCTTCTCTACTTGTAGAATGAAGAACTTGATGATTTCAGCAGCCTCATCCTTGGAAAATAAAAAGAATACCCATGTAAATCTTGAGTAGTCATCAATGATGACCAAGCAATACTTCTTCTTACCAAGGCTCATGATTTTTACAGGTCCAAATAAGTCCATATGGAGTAGTTGAAGACATGTAGTTGTTTTTGATTCTTCAATAGACTTATAGGAGGACTTATGCTGTTTTCCCTTTAAACAGGATACACAGTGTTCTTGACACTGGCATACTTTTAAGGGTAGACCTCTGACCAAGCCATTTTTGTGACTTTATTTATGGTTTTAAAGTTCACATGGCCAAGTCTCCTGTGCCAGAGGTCAGTCTCTGAAGTTGATGCCTTTGAGAAGAAACAGGCAGTATTGTTTAGTACTTTGTCTTTTTCAATGTCCACTGCATAGACATTGCCACATCTTTTGGCTATCAACAAAGTGTGATCTTCAATGATCTTCTCTATCAACTTCTGGCCTTCTGGTGATATGATCTTGCATGTTGTCTTTGTGAAAAAGGAAGAATATCCTTTATCACACATTTATGACACACTCAGCAAGTTGTACTCAAGGTTTTCAACCAGATTGACCTTATCAAACTGTATTTTGCCAGAGGAGACATTGCCATGTCCTAGCACATATCCCTTAGCATTGTTCCCAAAGGATACAGATCCTTCTCCTTGACTGATAAAATTGTTTATCAGGTATCTGCATCCTGTCATGTGCATGCCTCCATTGTCTACATACCAAATGCTATTTAAGCCTCTTGAAACTCTCTGCACAATATAGCAAATTAGTTAGATTTGGGAACCCAAGCCAGTTTGGCTTTGGGTTTGCTCTTGAGAACATTACAGTTTGTTCTTGACCAAGTTGAGAAATCCATGTCTTTTTGGCAATGATTTTTCATTAAGAGCAATGGTGGTATCCTTTTGAGGACCACCATCAACTTTGGTCATCAGTAGTTGTACCATGTTTATGAGATCTTTAATCTCAGCAGTTTGTGAAACTGCTGATGATTTAGGTCTAACTACTGAAAGAGAATTTTGAGAAAAAGATCTTTGTTGAGATTTTGTCTTTTTCTGAGAAAAGGTGTTTACTGGTTGTTGTTTCCTGGGAGAAAAAGTTTTTACAAAATCATTTTTTATTTGCTTTCCCATAACCAGTTGTTGATTTTTCTTGTTGTACTGAATACCTTTTCTGTATCTGCAAAAATCTGTATTGTGGTTGAACAGACCATAGATTTCACATTCTTTTGTCTTTTCTTTCAAAGACATGTTTCTGACTGTACTGATTGGTTTTAGGTCATCAGTAGTTTTCAGGTTCTCAACTCCTGATGTAGTTGAAACTACTGATGGCTTAAAGTCAGAATTAATCAGTACTTCTGAAGAACTTTCTTTGTGAGTTTTTAGAAAGTTCTCATGGAAAGATGTGCATTCTTTCTCTTCAGAAGTTTCACCTGAAACAATTTTTCTCCCATCTTCAGTAGTTTTGGGGGAAAAATCTGTTGGTTTTTCAGTGTGATTGTACCCTATGCCAAACCTAACATTTGAAGCACTTTGTTTGTTTAGCAATAGTTGGTACCCCTTACAAGATTCAACCCATTTTTCACATGTGACCTTGGTGTTAGCAAGCTCTTGTCTGACATTTCCTAGGTCATTTATCATGATTTTAATTTGTGCTTGGGTTTCAATAGCATTGTTAGTTAATTTAGAAACTTCTTTTGTTTTTGCAGAAAGTTTTCTTTCTAAATCCCATTTCATCTGAGTGAATTTTCTCTCAGAGTCATTTGCTTTCCCTTGTAAGTGCACATTACTCTCTCTTATGAGAGCAAAAGATTCTTTGCAAGAATTTGAACAAAGTTTTGTCAAAGATTCTTTTGATACCTGTGACAAGGCAGATTAAGAGGTGCATCCCTCAAATGACATTAAGGCAAAGTTCTTTCTGCCATTGTCAGGCTCTCCCCAGTTGATGGCAAACATCTTGTTGTCTGCATCAGGATTACACTCTGTGGTGTCAAAAGGAAGACTGCTCCAGTCAACATACCTGAAGTAAATAAACTTTGTTGAGAGGGTTGCTGAGGCTGTGGAGGTTGTTGAGCAGCTGGAAAGGGAGGGATTGATTGTTGGCTCTGCATTGGTTGAGCAGGCATCTGTACATATTGTACTTGTGGCACATATTGGTGTTGTGGAGCTTGTGCCTGTACAAAATGTGCACTCCCTTGTGTTCCATTATTCCTGTTATAATTGGGGTTAAAATTATTTCCAGATTGAGATTGGTTAAAGCCAGAGCTTCTACACTCTCTAGCAAGGTATCCCAACTTTTGACACTTGTGACATCTAAGTTTAGATTTGTCAAAACCAATTTTTGTTGAATTGTTGAGTCCTGGAAACTTCCTTCCTGACCTTTTGTAAAATTTATTTGTTTTTAAACTTAACATGGCCAGTTGGTGTAAAATATCCATTTCTTCTAAGTCATCACTGCTGAAATTTTTTAAATCATCCATGATAAAACACATGTTATCAGCAGTTTGACTAAAATCATTATTGTCATAACCTGGGAATGATCTTTCAGATGAGATCCCAGCAGTTATGTCAATATGGTCAAAAGATCCAAAACTATTTGAACAAGTTGGTGAGTCTTGTCCCAATAGTGCTGTACTACCTGGTAGATAGTCATCAGCAGTTTTTCCAGAACTTTGTAACTTTTTCTTTTGATCAATTTCTCTTTCAAAAGTAAGTAATCTCCCATGAAGTTTTGTAAGAGTGAGGGAGCTAAAGTCGGTGAAGATCTTAAGACTATAGAGTATGTTTCCCATTTTTCAGGTAAAGACCTTAAAAATCTATGAAGCATAGATACAGTTGTGTAGGTCTGACCATTTAATTTTAGCTCAGATATTAATGAGGAGAATATTTCAAATTGTTGTGTTAAAGTTTCCCCATTAATGTGAGCAAAAGTTTCATATTGTTGAGCCAGGATTTCTCTGGTGTTGGCAATCACCTCTTCAGTTCCTCCAAACTGTTCTTTGAGGCAGTCCCAAAGCTCTTTGGCACTATCACAATGTAATAGGCCAGAGTAGATTTCATTTGGGAGTGCCATTGCCAACATAGAGAAAGCTTTAGCATCAAGCTCAAGTTTTAGGAAATCATCATCTGTATAGTCTTTTGGGTCTTTTGGAATTTCTTCTTTAGTTTCAGATTAATGTTTACTGGTTTATGAGGACCATATATCACAGATTTCCAGCAACCTGTGTTGGTCTGTGATAAGGTATGTGCCATTCTCCTTTGCCAGATGTTATATTCATTTCTTACTAGCATAGCAGGTTTATTGGCAGAACCAGTATTATGAGGATCCATTTTAAAGAGTATTGATTTGTCAAATATCTCTTAAAGTGATGGATGTTGATAAAAGTGAGCTTATAATCCTTTATTGAAAATCAATAAGAGCCTGTGTCTGATTCTCAATGTGTTAGATTGATATGTGATCAGATAAACCAGTGCTCTGATACCAATTGTTGGATCAGTATTGCTCTTTTGTATAAACTTGCTAGTGAACACTTAGGTGTTTAGCAAGTTCTTAATCAGTGATGGCACAGCGGAATGTTATGAGTTTAAAGCTACACTTATCAACAGAAGTTATTACTCCCCCTGGATGTTTGAGAAACTAATAAATGATAAGTATTTATTGAGAATCTAAGTATTGAATGAGAATGAAACACTTAGACAGATTCTCAATAAATATGAAATGGAAATAACAATAATATGCTTTGAAGGATTTCTGTATTAAAATCAATGTCTACAACAGAGGGATGAACCCTTCTATTTATAGACTTTACAGATACATGAACCTTGCCAAAAAGCAAGTTCAGAGACAAGTTGCAACAAGTTGCAATCTTGGAACTTGTACATAAAGTAAAAGTAATACTAAACTAATAAACTACTGATACAAAAGGCGGTGGAAAAGATCTTCTCATAAGTACTGATGAATGACAAACTACTGATGAGTAGTTTGTCTTTAGTAGTTCTTCAGTAGAAATGTCTGGTTTGGACTTCAGAACTTCTGATGACTTTTCTTCTTCAGTACTTGTGTAATCTCTTCTTCAGCAGTTTGATCTTCCTTCTTCAGCAGTTCTATACTTAGAATATTTTGACAGAAGTGAATTAGACTAAGGTTTGCAAAAGTGGTTTCACCAATCCTCTTTGTCCTAACATGTTATAAAAAACGCAGATGTCGTTTAACAACTCTCACTGGTTCATTGTCAAAAAAATTAGATGGCACTTCATTTGATCTTGAGATAATTGATGAAGCGACTCATGCACTTTTAACATCAAGATGCAAGTTTAATTTTCTATCTCGATTTTTAGGTGTATTTTTCTTGTATGTAATTCATTAATTTGGCCGCTTATGTTTCTATAACTGTTTTTGTATTTGTTTGTATACATTTAAAAATTATTATTTAAATAAATCGTAGTTATTATCCACACATTTGAATATTTTACCAACACATGAATATATATTATTTCTACACATGTTAAGATCAATATCTACACATGTTAAGATCAATATCTACACATCCTTTACATTTACCTACACATGATTAGCTGCCATGTTGGATGCCACGTCAGCTGCCACATCATACCTCATCCTAACAAGTTGCTATTCTTTTACCAACACATATATATTAGTTTTAGCCACACATATATGTGTAGGTATAGCTTGCTATATACCTACACATAATAAATGTGTAGGTAATGATCAATATCTACAGTGCTGAGTCTACACATCATAACACTTAATTTATGTGTAGGTAAACATAACTACTAACACATTATATGGTTTTTCCTACACATACTATGTGTGGGTAAATACCCAAATTTCTTGTAGTGCATGAAGCATCCCCAAGTACCACTAGATTTGTAAGCTCTAGCTCAAGATCTTCTCAGTATAGCTCAGGGTATTCACACTATGAACCTCAATACTATGAAGAGTGGAGGTCATGATTTGAATGCAACGAGGTTGGACACACTAGATCTCATTGTCCCTATCTGAAAAAGATGAAGGCTAACACAAATGAACCCCTAAGAAACAACAACAAAAATCATTTTGGCTCTCCAAACCAAAATTTTTATGATGATTATTATCAAAATAAGAGACTAAACCGTCTTAAAAGAAAACAAAGAATTGTTGTTGAAAATCCAAAGCCAAAAAATGAGAAGGTTGTAAAACTAAGGTCTCAAGGCCTAAGGCAAACCCTAAGGCTAGTCCAAAAGGAAGTCTAAAAGCACAATCTAAGGCGAAACCCAAACCTGCAAAACCAAAACTTTTCAAAGGTAAAATTCAACAGGTGTGAAGACCTAAATTAGTAAATTCTTCTGAGGGTTCGATATTAAGTGATCCTACTCATACTCCTCATGGTAGGCGGATGTATCTACCTGTGATTGATGACCTAGGCCAAACAAAGAGTATCAAGGCATGGGTCCCCCTCCAGAACTAATCTTTGAATGAGTTTATAGGGTGTTCTTGGAGGAACTATCAGCAGTCATTGATTGCTGATAGTGGGGAATCTTAGCACACAATAGGTGACATATCGCTCTAGTAACTTGATCAAAACATTTTTGGAGGATATGTAACCTTAGCGAATCAAAGTAGTGAGCTTGTTGTGAAAGAAGAAAGAAGATAGATGTCCGATGAAATTTAAATTCAAGATCCATTATTTCAATTTAACAACGGGTGTCAGCAATGAAAAGAATGGTCAGGGTGATTGCTGTAGAACGACTCCTTCATTATCTAAAGGGTTACCGACTGAAGGTCTATGGTACCCTAATGACGATAAGCTAGATCTCATTGGCCTAAGAGATTTTGTGAATGGTGGTTACAAAATCGAAGCTGAATTTGCAACGGGTGGATGTAAGTTCATGGGAGGTCGTCACATGTGTTTCCTAGAACATGCGAAGCCGAATCGGGTAGCTGCATCGCGCTATTGTTTCCATGTTTTTCTTTGGATACGTCAACACACATACGTGACTACGGTTTGCATTTTCTTATCACCTCCATTTTCTTATTGATAATGTAACTTCCAAAGCAATCACTAAGGATCCAATGATTATTAAAGTCCACATTGACTACTAAATTGCCAAAAATTTTACCAAATCATTTGACAATCCCAAATTTGACTATCTTTGAAAAGTAAACGACATTTTTGGAAAATCTGAGTAAACCACATCAGAAAATTAGTTTTTTTTGTTTAACCGCTTTTCTATCAGAAAATCCAGAAAAACCAAAAAACATTGAAAAATCTGAAAAATTACAAAAACATCAGAAATATCAAAAATGAGTTTTTGTTGTGAGAATAAGAGAAATTGATAGTACATCAGTGGACTGTCTGATTTTCCCAAACTTAAATTGAAATGATAGCCAGTCATGCAAATGATATATCGGTAGGCCTGAAAATCATTTCAAAGTTGGCTTGGTGATATAAACAAATCCAAAAGGATTTCTGTTTCTTTAAACTTTTGGAATTTTGGGGGGAGAAACATCCAGAAAAACCTAAAAACATTGAAAAATCTAAAAAAAATGACAAAAACATCAGAAAATAAAAAAAATGAGTTTTTGCTATGAGAATAAGAGAAAAGAAAAGTACATCAGTGGACTGTCTGATTTTCCCAAACTCCAATTGCAAATGATAATTAGTCTTGCAAATGATATACCGGTAGGCCTGAAAATTATTTCAATGTTGGCATGGTGATATAAACATTAACAACTTAAAGTCGAGTGGTTATCCTGCTCCATTAGCATATGGTCTTGGTACTGAAATCTTGATTGATGAGTTGCCAAAATCTGAGGTTTTGGGTCATTAAGCTAGTGATACCACCGAGAACAACTGGTCGAATCTTGGATTTCTTGAATTCCGATTGAATTGACCAGCTGTTCTTCAAAAAAGCTAAAAGAATCTATGCGACTATGCCAAACCCTTATTCTCACACAATACAAAGAGAATACTAGTTGAGTAGTACGAGCATCTTTCGTCTCTAACTATTCATACCGGTAAACCATTGTACGTGTGGAGTGTACTATAGCTAATGCTGACGTGTATGGTGCCTATTCACTGGTGATCTTGATTGGACACGCCCGCTAAACTAAGTTTTCTAAATAGCCACACATACTATAAGTGAATAAATACGAACCATATGGCGATTGGGCACTGAAATAGTGACTTGGATTGAACACGCCCTATAAGGAAAGTATCCAAAAAAATAGTTTTCGGTATCTACCCCCACCCTGTCCGAGATTAAATCAATCTTGTGTCTTTTAAACGGATGGTCATTGCTTACTCACCCGTTACGGCGAAGCTTTGCGCAATGCCATATACGAGAATGTGTCGTGTGTGTGGGGACCATTGACCGAAAGTCTAAATCCTACCAATTAACCGTATCTAATGCGCCAGTAAATACTTTTGATTTTTAGGTTTAACTGGATCTCTTATTGGTAATTGTTTGTAAACTGGTTATCCTAACTTAATCTAATCAAACAAAGGTTACCATGACAGATCTGAATATTGTTATTATTCTCTTATGGGCTAACTCACAAAAATATTGTCTGTGCTGGGTTATATTGAGACCACAGTTACCAGATTATAGACTTTTGATAGTTATTGTATAGTTTGATAGTTGAAGGACCTAGTATGTAATTAACACAATGTTTTGTAACACAAACCCTAGGCTGCGCACTAAATGACACGGGCTCTGCGCACTTATGTTAAGTGCGCAGGCCCAGGAGCATTTCCTATATAAACTAAGTGTGTGCACAGCTCTAGGGTTAGGGTTTTGGATAATCTTTGTAGCACACGTGAATAGGTGCGTATTAGTCAGTGTATTCCAAGGTTATTCATCATCAAGTCAGTAATGGAATCATCATGTTATTCATTGTGTGTGTCGGTTTTATTCATGTTCATCTAGTATCTTTGTCTTTCTTGATTAATCACTTAAAACACCTAACAAATAGGTGTTTAAAAGTGATAACAATCTATTGCATATCACAAGATCTAGCATTCGGGACTTGCAATTTGGTATCAGAGCCTTTGTGCTCTAGATTGTATCTACTTTAAGATACCAAAACCCTCATCTTGTTAGTTTTTATTTTCAAGATTACTTTCTTTATAAACTTTCAAATTTAGGTGTTTTTCTTATATTTTAGCTTCAAATTTTGTGAAAATTGTGTTTCTAAAAGTTAATAGTATGTCATTTTAGGTAGAAAATGTTTTGGAAAGGATTCAGCTGAGTTTTGTGTTTTTCACAGCCTGTTTTGCGCACTTGTTTCATACATTCTGCGCACTTATCTCTTAAGTTGAGCACTTGTTTCTTGGTTTGAGTACTTGGCTCATATATTGCATACTTGTGATTTTGAGTACTTAAATTTCTGGTTTTAGTACGTAATCAAGCTTATGCGTACCTGTTGCATTCCAGTGTCTTGAGCACTTATCTAGGGTTTCTGCGCACTTAAATAGAAATCTTGGATTTGTGCGCACTTATTGAAAGGTGTAGTCTTGAGTACTTGGCTAGGGTTTCTGCGAACTTAAATCTTAAACGAGAGTTTAAGTGTCTGCGCACTTAATTTAGTGCGCAGACTGATCAGTAAATACTGAGCACTTATCATGCCCAAGTGTTAACTGGTCTGCACACTTATCAAGAAACACAGCCACACGTATACTTCCGAGCTGCGCACTTAACAAAAGACTACAACTTGACAAGGCTGTTTACATTCTTACAGGTTGCTGCATACTTATCTGGACTGCTGTGAACTTATATGCGCACTTATCTGTGCACTTAGCTGTGTACTTACGGACTTGGACATTTTCTGGACTGTTAACTAAAATCTGATTAACTTAACCCTTAAAATTCACCTAAATTATGGCCGGTAACGATAACCACTCAATAGTAAATCCTATCACTCAACAAGAACTTGAAACTGGAACCACAACTAGAGTTCCTAAGTTAAAAGGTGTTGAAGACTATGGAACTTGGAAGAACAGAATGAGGTCATTCTTCTATGTTACGGACTTCACCCAATGGAATTCTATCCAGTTGGGCCCACACATTCCAATGAGAACCACTGCCACAGGAGAAGAGTTTAACCCTGATCCAACCACTTACACTGACGTCGATAAACAATTACTCCAAAGAGATCATAAGGCTTATGGTGCTCTTACCATGGCCTTATCAAACGATGTTTATAACATGTTTGAGGAGTATGGCACGGCGCATGATCTATGGTTTGCGTTAAATGAATACTATGAAGGGAATGAAGAGATGCGCCAGTACAAGCAAGACATGGCGCAAAAAGAATATGATATGTTCGGTAGTATTCGTGGGGAAAGCTTGAGCTCCCACATCGAGAGGTTCATGAGTATGTTGACAAAGATGAAGAAGGCAGGAATTCCTGTGAACAACATAAATTCAATCAAGAAGCTGCTAGACTCCCTGCCAAAAGAATGGAGCATCCAGTGTATGTTGATCAGGAAAGAATATCTAGACGCCCAGTCTACCTTGGCTGACCTTATCAACACCCTGAAGTCGTTTGAGATGGACATCACAAAGAGAGAGATGAACCAGACCAATCTGAAGGTAGTACCCATCACTGCTATGAAAAATTTGGCATTAATGACCCCAGTGGGTAACATGGGTTCAAGCTCGTCTCATGTGTATGCTGATGGAATGGGTGGTGGTAGCTCCAGTTCAGGAAAGACAGTTCCACACTCCGACTCAGTGGCAAGAACTCTAAATCCTCAACAAACAAAGCTTGCTAATGAACACGTTGAACTCTTCAACGCCTTCATGACCAGCTTTGAAGCATTGAAGACAGGTGACCTGAAGAATGATATAATGAGTCCGGAAGATATGTATCAAGTGGATCCAGATGATATGGAGGAGATGGATCTAAAATGGTAAATGGCCATGATTACTCTAAGGGTGAAGAGGTTTTAGGACAGAACATGTCGAAGGGTTGGACTGGGAAAGGCTGGCTTTGATAAGTCAAAAATCAGGTGCTACAATTGCAAAACTCTCAGACACTTCAAATATGAATGTCCAACGTTGAATCAAGCTGAAATTAAACCGGCAAAGAGAATGGTGGCAATCACGGATGGAGGCGAAGCCAATCAGCAGAAGGCACTGGTGGTTCAAGATTTTGACTGGGGAGAGGAAGTTGCTGTGGCTGAGGCTGAAGTGAACAAGGCACTGATGGCAAAGATCTGCACTAAATCAACACTTGGTGTGAGCTCTTTGGAAGGGTCATCAGCGGAGATGCCAAAAGGAGAAAGGATGGAGAATGCTGGTCTAAAAGGTATGTTGAGTGAGGACAAGGGAAAGGAGGTTGCTGCTGAGGAAGCTTTAGTTGCTGAGAAGACTTCCACAAGCAAGGCTGATCAACAACCGCAGAGCGTGCAGAAGAAGGTTGAAGAGAGAGATCTAGTAAGTATTCCGCTTGAAATAAAATCAAAGCTGTGCTCACCAAGGTGTGTTACAGCTGTTGCTTACTGTTTGTCCCACAATAGGAGAATTTTAAGAGAAATGGATGACATCAAAAAAATCAACACTGAAATGAAAGAAAATGAGTTAGCATATCAGCGAAAGTTAAATGCAACACTAGCTGAAATGCACACTCTAAAAGAATTTGTTCTCAGAAAAGATTTTTTAATAAATGACTTAACTGAAAAACTACAAATATCTAGAAATGAAACAAATCATCTCCAAATTGTTGTGGACAAATGGAATGTAAGCAAGCATGCTCATACAGATATCCTTGATTGTTCAAGGAAATCATTCGTCAAAGATGGAATTGGGTATAAGGATAAAAAGGGAATTGTAAAATCTCTATTTTTACCCTTGAGCAAAAGTGAATATATACCCATTCCAAAACCACATCCAAAAAATGACCTTTTTGAAAAAGAATATGTCAAATCTGAGTCAAACTCTAATATGAGTAAAAGCAGTGCAGATATGACCCAACAGGATCAGGTGGATGATGATGAAAGTTGTGGTGGACAAACAATGGGGTTAGGTCACCCAGGTGCCAATTACTCTACAGTGAATTGGTTCATCTGGAGTCATGACAAGTCTAAAACTTCTTTGAATTCGGATGAATGTAATAATTTAACTAAACTGGATGATTGTAATAGTTTATCTAGGATGGATAACTGTAATAGTTTATCTAGGCCGGATGACTGTACTACATTAACTTCTAAACTTAATTTCAAGGGTGTTGTGGACCCTGATGATAGGATGAATCCTATCAAACGCTCAGATATTTGTGTTGAAAATGTTATGCCAGTTTGTGTTGATCTTAATGATGCATTCTCTGATAATGAAAATGTATATAGACCATCTCCGTTTGTACCAGAACTAAAAAGAAACAGGTTCGGAAAATTTCTTACTGAATAAATTCCAGAGTTTACTCCATCATCAACAGATATGTCATGTTCTGAAGAATCACAAAGTGAAACAGATAACACAACTTCTGAAGAATCACAGAGTGATACAGAATGTGAAATTAGCGAGCCAGAATGCAACACAAATGAGAAATCAAGCAACAACAACATTGATGAACCATGTTCAAGAGACAGCTCCAACTCAAGCGAATACAAGAGAAGAACATCACAACCATCATCATCCAGATCTTCTTCAAAGATCAAGCCTAAACACTCTAAATGCTTTAGATGTGGAAATGAGGGACATGTGGTTAAAAATTGTCATTTGAAACCTAAACCTCAAAGTGATGCAAAGACTCAAAAATCTTTTTCCGATCAAATTAAAAATCTTCAAGAAACTATAAGAAGTTTTGTTAAGGTCACAAAAACTTGGAAAAGACAAGGGTCAGTTTTGGGTGAAAATCACGACAGATTAAAACTAAAACAGACCTGGATTCCAAAAGTTACTTAAAAAATATGGTCTGAGTCGTGATTGTACATAGTGTCTCACTGTCTCGTATATTCATTTGTATATTTCTCTTGTTTTATGTGTTTTTCAGAATAAACTACAGAAATGGTTGATTGCCCTGATGAGATATCTATGGCATAATGATAGCGGGGCGTCAAGGCACATGACAGGGCTAAAAGAACTCCTCAAAAACTATCAGTTCATTGATGGAGAGTTTGTTGCTTTCGCCGGCAACAAGAAGGGCGGAAAGATAGTTGGGATAGGAGACGTGATTTCTAATGCACTGACTTTAGAAGATGTGAACTATGTTCCAGAATTGTGCTACAATCTACTGAGTGTATCACAAGTCTGCGACTAAGGAATCTCAGTGTTATTTAATGACATGGAGTGCATCTTTCTAAAGCCAGGATTCATACCTCCTACCAATATGATTATGCTTAAAGCTCCTAGGCAGAATAACACTTATGTGATAAACATGAGAGATGCAAAGTCTGAATGTCAAATGACAGGCTTACTTTCAAAAGCATCCGAGTCAGAGTCACTGTTATGGCACAGGCGATTAGGACATGTTCACTTTAAAAACGTTAACAAACTTTCAAAATTAAATCTTGTCAGAGGTCTTCCTTCCAAGGAATTCCCTTTTTCTGAAAAATTTTTAGCATGTGCTAAAGGAAAACAACACAAGAAATCGCACAAGTCCAAGACAGTGAACTCTATAGACACCCCTCTTCAATTACTGCATATGGATCTTTTTGGTCCTATTAGTGTTAAAAGTCTAGCTAAAAAGTCTTATTGTTTGGTGATAACAGATGATTTTTCTCGATTTACATGGGTGTACTTCTTAGCATACAAAAGTGAAGCTGCTGAGATTTTGATGCTGTTTGTTCCTCTCGTTGAGAACATAAAAAAGACAAAAGTTAGATCAATCAGAAGTGATCACGGAACTGAATTCAAAAATCAAAGTTTCGTGACTTTCTGCAACAACAGAGGAATTCATCTTCAGTATAGTGCTATGAGAACTCCTCAATTGAATGGTGTTGCTGAAAGGAAGAATCGTACACTTATTGAAGCGGCCAGAACCATGCTTATCGACTCCAAATTGCCGATCATCTTCTGGGCTGAAGCTGTGAATACCGCCTGTTATGTTCTTAACAGAGTCTTAATTGTAAAAACGCGCGGGAAAACAGGTTATGAATTGCTCTTTAAAAGAAAACCTCTGATTGACTACTTCAGGCCGTTTGGATGCTCATGTACGCTGCTTAACAACTACGAGCACATAATGAAGTTTGATGCAGTTGGAGATGAGTGCTTCCTTGTTGGATACTCTTCAAGTCAAAAGGCTTATAGAGTGTACAACAAACGAACCAAAATGGTCCTCGAATCTTTCTATGTTGATTGGCAGGAATCCAACTCTACTAACACAGGAGCCGGTCCTGACTGGTTCTTTGACGTGGACGTTGTTTTCAACAATTTCAGTATCATTGAAGAACAATCAACTGACAATCAAGCAGCCGATCCTTCTCCTCTTGAAGATACTCTTTATTCTTCCGAAGACGATGCTGCACCTTTCACCACCCGATTTTCTCCACTCGTAGCTGATCCAATTGTTCCTCTTCAGTCCACAAATGGTGATGCAACTGTTGAAACTACTCCATCTCCTGAAAGTACTCCAGCTTCAGAAGAAACATCTTCAGCACAACAGTCTGCAAATGATCCATCCAGTTCATCAATTCCTGTAGATCACATTTCTAATCTGCCTTCCCAAGTTCAAGAAGAACCAAACATAGGATTTAAGTCTTCTAAGAATCATCCTATGGAGAACATCATTGGACCAATCTCTGAGGGTGTTCTTACTAGGAATCAGGCAGATAAGCTTAATATTGCACTTTCAGCCTTCTTATCTCAAACAGTACCTTTCAGCATTGAAGATGCTGTTAGAGATGCAAGTTGGGTTGAAGCCATGCAGGATGAGCTGTATCAGTTTAGAAAGCTCAAAGTTTGGGAACTTGTGGATCTACCTGAAAGGAAGTATCCTATCGGAACAAGATGGGTGTTTCGCAACAAAATGGATGAAAGAGGTGTGGTGATCAAGAACAAGGCTCGTCTAGTAGTTCAGGGCTTTCGTCAGCAGGAAGGTATTGATTATGAGGAAGTGTTCGCTCCAGTTGCTCGACTTGAAGCCATCCGTATCTTCTTGGCATACGCCTCATACAAGAACTTCAAAGTCTTTCAAATGGATGTGAAGAGTGCATTCCTGTACGGGAAGATCAAGGAAGAAGTCTATGTCTGTCAACCCCCGGGTTTTGAAGACCCTCATCATCCCAGCAAGTACTACAAGCTGGATAAGGCTATCTATGGACTTCATCAAGCTCCTCGAGCTTGGTATGAGACCTTATCTTCATACTTGCTGCAGAATGGGTACACCAGAGGGAGGATTGACATGACTCTGTTCACCAAAGAAGTCAACAAACATTCTATCCTTGTTCAAATTTATGTTGACGATATTATCTTTGGCTCTACTGATGAAAATTTATGCAGGGAATTTGAAAGCATCATGAAGTCTCAATTTGAAATGAGCATGATAGGCGAATTATCGTTTTTCTTAGGCTTGGAAGTTCAGCAGAAAGAAGACGGAATTCTCATCCATCAAACCAAGTATACAAGAGACATTCTGGCAAAATACAACATAACCGACTGCAAGCCGTCCAATACTCCTTTTGCGGCCCAAACAACGCTTGTACCAGATCTTCAGGGCCTTTCAGTGAATCCTCACACTTATCGATCAATGATTGGCTCTCTGATGTATCTATCAGCCAGCAGACCAGATATCATGTGGGAAGTTGGATGCTGTGCGCATTTGCAGTCCAATCCTAAGCAATCGCATGAAACTGCAGTGAAAAGAGTCTTCCGCTAGCTCAAAGGGACACCAAAACTTGGTTTATGGTATCCTAAGAGTGATAATTTTGATCTAATCGCTAACTCTGATAGTGATCATGCAGGTTGTAGGATTGACAGAAAATCTGTCTCTGGTGGTTGTCAATTTCTGGGTAACAGGCTAGTGTCTTGGCAGAGCAAGAAGCAGACCACAGTGTCCATCTCCACTGCTCAAGCTGAATACACAGCTGCATCCAGTTGTTGTTGTCAGGTTTATGGATCCAAAATCAGCTTTTGGACTACGGTTTGAACGTCATGCATACACCTATTTTTATTGATAATGATGCCTATCGTGACATCGTGAAGAATCCAATTGATCATTCTAAAACCAAACACATTGAAATTCGGATTCACTCAATTCGCGATGCTCACGACAAAGGATATATACAGGTGTTGCCAATAGATACTGCTGATCAAAAGGCAGATATCTTTACAAAAGCTTTTGACAAAACCCGGTTTCATCAGTTGGTTACATGGCTTGAGATGATAAATTTTGAATAAAAAAAAACTTTACTTGTGCATAAGTTATAGAAAAATCTTCTTTTTACTTAAAACAAGATTTTTGGGGAGAAAGTAAAACCTGTCCATTCCTAATGCAAACTTAATTCAGGAAATGATAGGAACTAATCATATCTCGTCAGCATGTGAATAGGACCCAGAGGATGTTGTGGCCTCAAGAAACGATGTGTCGGTAGATTCAGCCTGGAATCAAGTAAACTGCTAATAGGTGATTAACAATGAAGATCTACACGGAAAGTTGGATTCCCACTGTGCTATAGGTCTGCACAAGCTGAGTCCGGTCATACATAGGTTGAGAAATTAAAAGACACAGAAAATTTTGTGCATAGGTAAATCAAAAGACACCTAAGAGTGCAAGCTACCAATGCGGGGCTAAGGAAAAGAAAATTTTTGAAACTGAGCAGCAAAAGACACGCAATGTTAGTGACGTGCAAACATATCTAGATAGCTCACCAAATGATCAGATGATCATCTTCTTTGCTTATGGTAACATAGACCTGAAGCTCTCATCATCTGATCAAGATAATGATCATCTTCTCTGCTTATGGTAACATAGACCTGAAGCTCTCATCATTATATTTCAATAAACCTTGAGGATCGGTAGGCCAATACCTAGCACACTGTGGGGTCCATAAAATTTTCGTCAATATTACCGAAGAACATGATAAACAGCATCACCAAACACATGTTGAAAGAGAAAAGGCATGGATTTAAGTGGACAAGCATACTGACAATTGTTCTTAGGCTGCAGCTATCCAACGGGAAGTTGAAACGGTTCTGGCAGGTATGGTTAGTTTGATCTTGGATGCAGAAGGTGAGACTTGGTAAAACCCCACTTATTAAAATGGATTTGGGCTTTAAACTCTTATTGGGCCAAAACTATGAACTGTGCGTACTTATTGGGCCCTGCGCACTTGACTCAAGTGCGCAGGCCCATCTGTTGACTGTATATATTCTCAGTCAATTTCATTTTAACAAATTTTATCTTCTTTAACTTTTATCCTAACCCTAATTTACCCTAACCACATCTGATCATCAGCATCGTTCATCATCATCACCGTTCATCATCATAATCACCCCAAATCAAACCTAATCACACCAAATCAAATCTCATTCTTTTCATTTTACTGATCCTCATCACTGATTAAGGTAGCTACTATGTACTAATGGTTTATTGCTTGTGATTAGAGGGCCTAAAAGCATGATTAAGATGCATCTGTTGGGGATTTAGTTGTTTCATTGGGTTTTTAACCTATGAAGATTGCGCACTTAAGGATGAACAAGTGCGCACTTGTCTCATGGAGACTGCGCACTTGTCTCATAGTTATTAAAGTCACAAGAAACCCTAATACCCTGCGTACTTGATGTGAACTTAAAATCTTAAATGAAGGTTTAAGTGTCTGCGTACTTGTCTAGTACGCAGACTTGACTGTGTTGCCAAGGGGTTACCATGCCTGTGTATGACCCGATCTGCGCACTTGAGTTCTTACCCGGCCATTGTCTGCGCACTAACCTAAGTGCTCAGTCAAGTATGTGCGCACTTGACTAAGTACTTGAATCATTGGACTGTGACTTGGACTGCGCACTTGGAAACCTGCGCACTTGAACTTTAAACAAATGTGACATTCATCTTGACCCTTGAGACACTTGAACGGACTGCGTACTTAAACCCGGACGTTAATTATCTTAAAACTAAAAATCAAACGTATCATGGACACTGATGAAACCAATCCATCAAACCTTAATCCTATGACTGTTAAAATTACAAACTTAAAAAATAATAATAATAATAAAATCTAAGTCTAAGTACGTTGTCCGTCTAAGTTTAAGTCTAAGGTCAGTCATTGGAGATCTAATTGGCCTTTCGTGCTCTTGGTTTAAACAGATGGCACTCGACTGGGATCCGAGAGGCATGCACAATCAGCCGATGAATCTTGAAACTGATGATGTTAAGTTTAAAGACGTAGTGACTTGGATCAGACGCAGCAAAGTCGGATATGCTGTGCAGCACGTTGTACCAGTCTACTGTTCTCACATTGAAGACTTCTAGAGGTCAGCTCGAGTTGAAACTGCTAGAAGAGTCAAGCGAATCAACGCTACAGTCCGAAACAAGGCTGTAGTCATCACTGAAGACACCGTTCAAAACGTGCTGAGACTGCAAGATCAGCCAGGAACTGTTAGATTCATGCCCAAAGCAGATATTCACCAACAGTTCAAGAATTTCGGCTACAAGGGTGATTTCGACAAGAGAGGCGACATCAAGAAAAGCCAGCTAACAAGAGACTGGAGACGAATCAGTCATGTATTTATTATGTCTCTATGTCATAGAAAAGGAGGCTACAATGCGCTCAGTGCTGAATGGTCGACCGCAATGATAAAGATTTGCAAGAACGAAGCGTTCAACTTGTCAGGCATGATCTTTGATTACATGGTAAAGAATGCAGAAGCTGGGTCAGGCAAATGGGTTATGTACCCAAGGTTCGTGAAGATGATGATCAACGCACAACACGAGAATCTGCCCCTCGGTGATCAATACAATTTCACCAGAGGTGCACGATTCTTTACTGAATGCAATACGCCTGACTGGGAACCAATTCTAGAGAATATGTATGCTGCTCAGCGATATCCATTTGTCATGGAGCTGTATAACAAGATCAAGAAGAGAAAGTCAGATGCTACTGAAACTCGACAACAATCCACAGCTGTTTCTGCACCTGGACCATCTGAACCCACTCCTTCTTCAGCTCAGCCAACTGCTGAAGAAATTGCTCTAGAGAAGGCCAGGGGGAAAAGAGTGGCTACTGAACCAGCTCCATCTAAGCCCGCTAAAAGGAACAGGCCAACTGGTTTACTACAAGAAGGAAGAGAAACATTAACACCCGAACAACTTGAGAGTGCTGCAATCTTACAAGAAGTTGCTGAGTTTGAGAGGGCAGCAAGAAAGAAAAGGAGAGAACAGCTTCCTCAGTCAGAGATTCCTCGTGTAGTGACTCAGGATGATATCGAGGAACAAGTGATCTTGGAATTCATCTTTGGGGCAGAACAACCAGATCAACCAGGGCCTTCCACTGCTGCGGCTCCAGCCCCCAAAGCACCAGCCCAACGATCAGCTGAACCATCCTCCTCAGCTCCTGCTACACCACGTCGCAAACCGGTGCATCAGGAACTGTATGAGAAGCTAGTGAAAGAGGTTGGAAAAACGGCTGCCAGAGAAATCTGCACTCTGAAGAGTGACGTGCATAACAATCAAGAGCTGAGAAAGAAAGTGAAGAAGCTCAAGCACAAGAACCGGAACATGGAGAAAATTATCAAGGATCAACGATACCTGATCAAGTTCCAGAATCAGGTTCAGATGCAAATGCTTGATATGTTCCAAGAATTCAAGAAGCAGCAAACTGGTGCTCCCAGCACTACATTTGATGAGGTTTTTGATTTCGGGAAGTTTTTGGAGGAAGAGAAAGAGAAAGAAAGAGCTGCTGAGGAAAGTGAGGTTGATGAGATAAGTGAAGATGAGATGCCCGAGAGATTTGTGGAAATGGGAATGAATGAAGAGGTTGTTTATGAGACATCAGATGGGCACAAGTTGGATCCTGAAAGATCAACTTGGTTTCCTAGAAGGCCCATCACCATTACAGCCATGCATCAAAACATCCATCACACTAGGGAAGCTCACAAGGAGAAGATTATCTCCTGGAAGTATGATGAAGAGAAAAGATTGTTTGCCGTGAAGAGAAGAGGGGGAGTGATTCAGTACTTCAAGGGTAAAAAGGAACTGAAGTCTCTCCCTCGATGGGATATCAGGGAGCTCAGCAGGGCCCCATTCATCAACCGCACCCTCGACACCAGGGGGTCCATGGTCGAGTGGTTTATAAGGAAAGAATGTGACACTGATTTCCAAATCTTGAAGCCGCGGAAACCAAGATGGAGGATCTCCAAGAAAAGAATCGATCCTGCAACAGGACGTGGGATGATAACTTATGTGATTGACCCTCCTCAGGTCGTCACACGAGTTCCTATTCGATCTGAGCTTCCAGTGATGCTGAGGGAATTTAAGAAGTGGTTTTACGACAGCAACACTGGTGAAGCAGTCATTAAATTGCAGGACGATTCGGAGGCTTTGAGGATTTTGGATCCAGTAGATGTGTTTGCACTTAATCTATCAGATCTGAACATGCTGTTTGCAAATCAGATTAATGTGGGAGCCGAGAACGCGTTGTTTGAAGAAGCGGTATTATTTAGAAGGGCGGTTGATCGGGCAATAAAGCTAAAGCGGGAACTACTTGAGATAGTTGACAGGATCAATGCAGCAGACAAAGAAAAGGATGACAGGGAGAAAGCTGCTCAAGCTACTGCTGCTGCTGCTGCTGTAGAAGTTACTCAACCTGAAGTCGAGACTACTTCAGAGGTACAGACAGAAGATCCTGCATCAGAAGCAGATCCAGACAGACCTGCAACAGAATCAACTCAAGCTCCGTCAGCAGTTGAAGAAGATCCAGTCGCACTGTACATTCAAGACCCCCTAGAACAGGTTGAGGGGGAGCAAAGCGAGGTTGAGATTGATTGAAGATGGAAGAACTGGTAGCTGTGGTCTAGGGGGAGTATTGTTGGGTTATATTGAGACCACAGTTACCAGATTATAGACTTTTGATAGTTATTGTATAGTTTGATAGTTGAAGGACCTAGTATGTAATTAACACAATGTTTTGTAACACAAACCCTAGGCTGCGCACTAAATGACACGGGCTCTGCGCACTTATGTTAAGTGCGCAGGCCCAGGAGCATTTCCTATATAAACTAAGTGTGTGCACAGCTCTAGGGTTAGGGTTTTGGATAATCTTTGTAGCACACGTGAATAGGTGCGTATTAGTCAGTGTATTCCAAGGTTATTCATCATCAAATCAGTAATGGAATCATCATGTTATTCATTGTGTGTGTCGGTTTTATTCATGTTCATCTAGTATCTTTGTCTTTCTTGATTAATCACTTAAAACACCTAACAAATAGGTGTTTATAAGTGATAACAATCTATTGCATATCATAAGATCTAGCATTCGGCACTTACAGTCTGTGAATATTAGTTTGCTGCTTTGATGTTTAACACACACACACACACACGGATATATATATATATATATATATATTACCTTTAGCTCATTGTTTTCCTTTAACACCAAATTTGACTCTGCTCAGCGATCTCAAGAGCCGCATCTACAAAGGTTTTACTAGCCAAAAAATAGAAACAAATATGCACACACACGCAATGTTGGTTGGATGGTGGGCACATGCCATGCCCACCCTGAGCAACGAGTGGATCCGCCACCCACTGAGTAAGTTGGAAACGTACTTGCGTGGACCAAACCAAAGTGTCCCCTTGTTAGCCTCGGGTAAAATGGGTTCGTGGAAGGATAGACGGCTGAAGGTGGAATCAAAGAAAATTGAAAATCATAAAAAAACTTGTTCTGAAAATCAACATCCTTTCGTTCCTTTTGCTTTTGATCGATTTGGCTCTCTTGCTCCGGAAGATATTGAGTTCCTGGATAGTGTGCAGAAGGTTGTACACAACAATTTGACAAGACCTAACAACAAGTTTTTGTTTTCAATATGTTAGATTTTGCTTTTTAAAGGAGGGTTGCGACACAACTTATTGACCATTTGTCCATCAAGTTGTAAAATTTATCCTTAAGTTGGTTTTAATAATAATAAATTAAAATAAAAAGATACACTCAATTGATATGGAATAAATCTCGGATACTAGTGATCCATTTCATTTATGTTACGTCATGTGCAAGTCGTACCCACTAATATATAAATATGGATTGAAATAAAACCACACAGTAAGGTATAAATATGAATTGAAATAAAAGTAATTGAATGCGAACCTACTTTTCATATAGTATGTAACTAGTGTTATTCTTCAAAGTTACTTTGAAGTACATTATCTCTATTTATAGGTGTTGAAAAAATATTGAAACTAAATAACATAAAAATGAATAGCGGCACTGAACAATTATGTGCATTATTGTTAATCACGTAAAAGTTATTTCAAGTAATTCAAATAAATAAAATTGCATATGCCAAAAAGGATAACGACACGTCTATGGTGAAAAACAATAAAAGGAAAATCGATACTGGTTCCATAACACTAATACAAGTATAGTTGTTGTTCGGTCCATATCTGTTCGTTCTGTTGGTACTTGTTTCAGTTTATGATATAAAAAATGTTGGGTCAAAGAGGATAGACAAGCCTATTAACCTTAGTCCTCTCTGTAAATTTTGTATAGACAAGTGCTGAAAAAGTAAAGGAAAGTGTTGAAAAAGAAAACCCAAGTGCTGAAGAGTAAAGTCCTAAAGGTGAACCAGACAAACACCTGAAGAACAACTTTGATGATTTACTCATCAGAAGTTGTTTGGTCTTCAGCAGTTATGATAGAAGCTTCGCATTGCCCTTGAACTTCAACAGTTTAGTATTATATTAGTTTTTAACTACCTTTTGTACAAGTTCTAATACTACAGCCTGTTGTAATACTTTAGTATTAGATTTATATTTCCTATGTACGTTTACTTCTGTCTATAAATAGATGGGTTCATACCATCTATTTTATGCATTGCAGATTTCCATTTTTCAAATATATGAGAACCATTTGAGTATTCACAACTGTTATATCATTTGTTGTTTTGATTCTCATATACACTTGTGCTACTTTAGTTAATTATTTGAGGGGGAGCATTTACTGATTTATAAAGTGAACAGTTAACTTAGAACAATTATTATTATTCCGCACTCATTCCGGCACATCCTCCTGAACTCTTTGACCTTGACAGTTTTAACTTTGGACCTGAAAAGGCTGTAATCAACTCATCTAAACCCACTTATTATGGTGATCAAGGGTTTGATGATGGTCGTCCTTCAAGGACTCCCAATACAGTCAACAAATCAACTCCAAAACCAACAATCCAAACAACTACTGATTCAGAAGCTCAAACTTCTAATGCAACTCCTAAAACTACTGATACAGTCCAAACAGCTGAAGCAGATATTATTAACCTCAGTGGTTTGTTTGAAGAAACACAAAAGCCCATTGTTCAACCCCAATAACATCTGATTGAACATAAAGATCATCCATTCGATCAAATTCTTGGTGATATAGCTTCAGGGGTGCTGACAAGAAACCATTGTTCCAACTTCTGTTTTTACACTACCTTAATTTCATAGTTGGAACCAAAGAAATACCAAGAAGGCCTTAAAGACAACAATTGGGTGGAAGCGATGCAGGATGAGTTGCTACAATTCAAATAGCAACAGGTTTGGGAAATTCGTCCTTCACCTCCTAACAAGCTATCAATTGGCACAAGATTGGTATTCAAAAACAAATAAGATGAAGCTGGTCTAATCATTAAGAACAAAGCAAGACTGGTGGGTCAAGGTTTTTCCCAAGAAGAGTGAATTGAATTAGCAAGGCTTGAATCCATCAGGTTATTTTTGGCTTATGCAATTTCCAATAAAATCAACGTTTTTCAAATGGATGTTAAAAGTGCATTTTTATATGGAAAAATAAAAGAGGAAGTGTATTTTTTCAACCACATGGGGTTGAGGATCCTTCTCATCCTGATTGGGTGTACAAACTAGACAAGGCTCTATATGGGCAAAAACAGGCTCCAAGAGCTTTATATGACACACTTTCCACATTTTTATTGAAAAATCACTTCACAAGTGGTTCCATTGACAAAACTCTTTTCATAAAAAAAGTTGGAAATCACATCCATCTTGTTCAAATTTATGTTGATGATATTATTTTTGGTTCAACAAACACCAAACTGTGTGATGAATTTAAGAAACTCATGCAATCAAAATTTGAGATGAGTACCATGGGATAACTACGGTACTTTCTAGGACTGCAGATTAAACTACAAACAAATTGAACATTTATGTGACACCCGGCATGTTTGGCTTAAACATATTAGTAACATCTAAGTCTACCTTAGCGAGAAACGTTTATAAACAGACTTAACTGGGCTAGTTGAGTCGGGTCAAGTTAGGATTGTCCAGGGTGCAATGATCTGGAGGATCATTGGGAGTCGTTTTGGTAATACACTAGTACCGGGTTCCGTTGTTGGTGACATTACATGAACTAATTAAGTATATGTGTAGATTATGGGTCGTGTGATGGATTATATACATAGATGTGTTTAAATGATGTGTAAACGATTATCTATGCTTAAATATGTTAAATATAGACTAAGGATGCATGCTTATGTGTTAAGATGTGTTAGAATGCGTTAAACACGACAAACTAGAAAATTAGTTAAAAATGAATTCTGGTTCGACCACTTCGAGTGGTCGAAGGAGAACATGTGTTTGGTTCGACCCTTTGTAAATGGGCGAACCTGGGGTGTGGAATTGAAAGAATTCCTTTCGACCAGGACAGGGCTCATTCGACCCTGTGAAAGGGTCGAAGGAGGCCACCTTCGACCATTGATATGGGGCGAAGGAGGATTAGTATAAATACCAAACTTTGTCATTTTTCATCATTTCACAAACCCTAACCGTCCCAAAACACTCTCAAACGATCTTAATCATTAAGGAAGGAGTTTTTTGCTCTTCTTTTTCATAATCTAACCTATCTACAACATCTAAACAAGAATCCAAGGTGTGTTCTTAATCCTAAACCTTTTTAAAAGCATTTTAATTCGTTTTCATCTAACCCTAATTGTCCGGATCTGTTCTAAGGGTGTTTTTATGATTAAAAACCTTTTAAACATCTTTCTAAATCAAAACATTATCATTTGACATAGGTTTTTATGATGATAAACATATGTAAATTGTGTATTATGTGGTGTTATGTGTTGTTCAATGATTTGCTGCTGTATCTATGATAGAAACATGATATAGGATTGTTATTGATGCTAGATTATTGTTGTTTAGGGTTAGGATTGGATAAATGATGATATCATGGGTATTTGGGGGTTTTAACGAATCTAGACTTGATGCATGATATTTATGATCAATAGAACTAATAGGGAAAGATCGAACACTCGACAAACTGAGCATTTTAAGTTGAATACGGATCGATTTCAAAAGTTTCCAAATTGGGTAAATTATTCATGCATGATAGTGATGTTTCCATAATTTTTACCATTTTGGGAAAGGGCTGAAATGGACGTATTATTGGGGGAAATCGGTGGGGTTTTGTAGGGATAAGTTATTCATGCTTGACTGCTGTGTTTGATGATGTTTTGAGTCGTTTTGAATGTGTTTGAAGCGTTTTTAGGAAAATTTGCACAACAGTGGCGAACCTGAACTCCTTCGACCGATCGAAGGTGCGAAGGAGAGAATCCAGGGTCGAACCTAGGTTTTGTTTGGGCGAACGTGGTAAAACGGGCGAAGGAGGCATCAAACGGTCGAACGAAATGTAAAACGGGCGAAGGAGACTGAAAATGGGCGAAGGAGACTTAAACTGACTGGTTCGACCGTTCTGATGCAGAAATGAGATTTTTGATACAAACTAAGTGTTTTATGCTTGAACCTTGTGTGTAATCTATGTGTACTTGATTAGTTAGGGTAATGGGTCACCAACGGGATGTCGGGTCGGTCTAGTGTGTCGGTTAGACATTTAAACACGTTTTAAAACATACTTGGTTACGATCTGGAAAATCGGTGACTAGATAACCTTATGGTTGTTAGTCGGAACACTTATGTGAACATTTTGATAGACCTCCGGTAGAGGGATTATCAAGGGCTTAACATCTTTACTTATAACCGAAGAACGCTATCTAAGGTGAGTTCACGGCCCCACTTTTACTGCTTTAACTTTTGGGGAGAAAACATGCGTTAAACTATTTTGGTAACATATGTCATACTATGGTTTTTAACTTTGTATTGCTATACGATCTTTGGAAGTCCCGGGGGAAACCATGAATGTGCGGGGATGCACAACAGGGGAAATGTGGATAGATCTATTGGGCGTGACCTGCCCCACTCGTCGGCTTGGAGGGCCGGGCGGGTGCATATTGTCTCGAACAGGAACATTGGTATCATGCTGAACATACGGGCTGCTTAAACATGCTAAACATTGCTAAACGTGTCTAGTAATGGTTTCCAATCATAGTAGTAATAAAACATACGCCTAGCTAGCGTACTTGGTAACATTGATATAGTATGGACATGGTAACGTTTTGGTAACATATTGGACAAACCTGTGAACTCCCCAGCATTATATGTTGACGTCTTTTTGGCATGTTTTTCTCAGGTCGCTAAGGTAGCAATGAATGGAACTAGGCGCACGGGTCTGCATTGGCGTCTAGGTTTAGATCATGTTTTGTAATAAACACTTGGTACAATTGGGTCTATGGTTTGTACATGTTTTTATGCTTCCGCTACTGGTTTTGAGTTTACAAAAACTATGTCTTTTGAATGTTATGTATTTCATATAGAGTTGTTTATTGTGACCGTTGACTTGGATCCTGGTTTGTCATGCGCCTCGCGGTAAAACTCCGCAAGTGGTAACTTGAGGGTGTGACAGATTGGTATCAGAGCCAATGGTTATAGTAAACTAGGACTGCATGTAAAGTCTGGTCTATAGCCGAGTCGCACACACTAGACTTTCACATACTTTGAGTCTATTAGTGGGATACGTACTAACGTTGTCGGGGTGTCCTTACATCATTATCATGCTTCTCCGTTACATCATCCGCTTTATTTGGGCTCTTACCTACTCTCGTCTTCTTCTTCTAGATTGAAGAAAGAGGGGTTGATTTGTTGGTTCTAGCACACACATGCCTTCTTACACTTGCACCTATCGTCACACGTTACTAGGCGACGATATTCGGTGACTGGGGTCTGGATTAGGGGTACATCTAGAAGACCATGTAGGGCAGTTTATCATTTCGGGTGCACACGAAATAATAATCTGGAATGCATGAAAATCCCGATGGACTTCGAGTTTGGATGTATAGTCCTGGATTTGTCACTAGGTTAACTCTTGTAAATTTCTAGTGGTTGACACTAGAAGTGAATCTGAACCCTCGATTTCTTAATTTGTTAGATCATGTCTGGTGCTCCCGGTGGTGGACGTCGTGGGTGGCGGCGGTGGCCGTGCTGGCGGCGGTGGTCGTGCTGGAGGCAGTGGTCGTGGAAACATCAACATGACCCAAGCTGAACTGAACAACTTGCTACAGCAGCAAGTGAACATGGCTATGGCTAATTTCCAGGCTGGGATTAATGCCATGGGTGGTGAGTTGATTTCTGTCGACCTTGCCTCATTTTTGGATTTCGTGTCCTTTCGTTTGTGTTTTACTCGTGTACCGTGTTTCAGGTATGGGTGCCAATCCACCTCCACCTCAGTGCTCTTATAAGAAGTTTAGGAACTGTCAGCCCCATAACTTCGCTAGGACTGAGGGAGCGGTGGGACTGCTCCGATGGCTGGAGAAGGTTGAGTCTGTGTTCGTCATGTGTAACTGTCCTACTGGGGACCGGGTGAAGTATGCTACTGCGACATTTGAGGGGCCTGCACTGTCGTGGTGGAATGCTACTACTCAGAACATGGGATTGGGGGAGGCTATTGCTATGCCTTGGGCGGAGTTTGTGCAGCTGTTGAGAGGTGAGTATTGTCCGAGAGAGGAGATACAGAAGTTAGAGCATGAGGTCTGGAGCTACTAGATGGTTGGGTCTGAGATTGAAGAATACAATGTGAGGAGGAATGAGCTGGCAGTGCTGTGTCCTGATTTGCACACACCCGAGTATAGGAGGATCGAGGACTATGTGTCTGGACTAGTGCCAGAGATTGCTGGGTTGGTGGCTGCTGGGAACCTTCCCACTATTGCTGAAGTTGTCCGATCAGCTCATCGGATGACTAACCTGAAGGTGGCAGAAGGTGTTTTGCCTCCTAAGGGTGCTGCTGTGAAGGTTACTTAAGGGAACAAGAGGAAGTGGGATAGTGTGGGGAAGAGTGTTGTGCCAGCTCAGCCGGCAGAGAAGTTTGATTCATCTGTGTCTTCTTCTGGGCAGAAGACGGGTGGGTATGTTGGGAAGCATCCCAAGTGCAACAAGTGTGGTTTTCACCATTCTAGGGGTTGTGATAGGGCTCGTTGTCATCGGTGCCATCAGTTGGGGCACCATGCTAAAGATTGCAAGGTGGCACTCACCCCAACTCAGACTCCTGCGGCTACTCCTTCTCCTGCTGCTCAGGGACTCAGGGGAGGCAGGGGTGTTATAACTGTGGTGATGCGGGACACTTCAAGCGTGAATGTCCTAAACTGAAGCAGGGCGATAATGGGAGGGGCGGGAACGGTAACGGTAACGGGAACAATGGCGGCGGAGGCAGGACTGCACGTGCTTTCGTCATTGGATCTGCAGAGGCTAGGCAGGATCCAGACACAGTTACCGGTACGTTCCTTCTTAATGATCGCTATGTTTCTGTCTTATTTGATTCTGGTGCCGATAAGAGTTTTGTATCTTTGGACATTAGTCGATTGCTAGATATAGTACCCACACCTTTAGAGGCTAAGTACTTAATAGAATTGGCTGATGGTAAGAAAATCGAAGCGACACACACCCTTAGGGAATGTCGCTTGGAACTGTCGGGTTTGTCCTTCCCCATTGACCTTATGCCAGTACCCCTGGGTAGTTTTGATGTCGTGGTCGGCATGGATTGGTTATCGTTGTATCGTGCGGAGATCGTTTGTTTCGACAAGGTTATTCGGATCCCTCTCCCTGATGGAGAGATTCTTTCGGTTCGGGGCGAGAAAAGCGGTGCTCCGCTGAGTATCATTTCTAGCATGAAAGCCCGTAAGTACCTACGGAAGGGCTGTTCGGCCATTCTGGCGCTTGTTAACGTTTCTACTAACGATGAGAAGAAGATCGAGGATATTCCGGTGGTTCGTGACTTTCCTGATGTGTTTCTTGATGATTTACCTGGTCTTCCTCCCCATCGTCAGGTTGAGTTTGGTATTGATCTTACTCCGGGCGCAGCTCCTATTCCCGAGCTCCGTATCGTCTTGCACCTCCCGAGATGCAAGAGTTGTCTAGCCAGTTGCAGGAACTCTTGGAAAAGGGTTTCATCCGACCAAGTTCTTCCCCGTGGGGAGCTCCTATTTTGTTTGTGAAAAAGAAGGATGGAAGTCTTCGCATGTGTATTGATTATCGTGAGCTGAACAAAGTGACCATCAAGAACCGATATCCTCTTCCTCGCATTGATGATCTCTTTGACCAGCTTCAGGGCTCCAGCTACTATTCGAAGATTGATTTGCGGTCCGGTTATCACCAGTTGCGCGTCAGGGAAGCTGACATTCAGAAGACTGCTTTTCGCACTCGTTATGGCCATTTTGAGTTCTTGGTCATGCCTTTTGGTCTCACTAACGCACCGGCGGTGTTCATGGATTTAATGAACCGCGTTTGCAAACCTTACCTTGATAAGTTCGTCATCGTGTTCATTAACGATATTCTGATTTACTCCAAGAACAAGGCGGATCATGAGGAACATCTACGGTTGGTCTTGGAACTTTTGAGACAGGAGCAGTTGTATGCTAAGTTCTCAAAGTGTGATTTTTGGTTACGTGAAGTTCAATTCCTAGGACATGTGGTGAATGAACTGGGAATTCATGTCGATCCAGCTAAGATCAAAGCTATTAAGGACTGGGAAGCACCAAAGACGCCATCTGAGGTGCGGCAATTCCTAGGTCTTGTGGGTTATTATCGTCGTTTCATTGAGGGATTTTCGAAGATCGCTCAACCCCTCACTGCTCTTACCCAGAAGGACCGAAAGTTCGACTGGGATGAACCACAAGAATCAGCATTTCAGATGCTGAAGCTTAAACTTTGTTCTGCGCCTATCTTATCCTTACCAGAGGGAACGGATGACTTCGTTGTGTACTGTGACGCTTCTATTCGTGTTCTCGGTTGCGTGTTGATGCAACGCGGGAAGGTTATTGCTTATGCTTCTCGTCAACTCAAAGTTCATGAGAAAAACTACACTACTCATGACTTGGAACTGGGTGCGGTGGTCTTTGCGTTGAAAATCTGGAGACATTACTTGTATGGTACCAAGTGTGAAGTATATACCCATCACAAGAGTCTTCAGCATATTTTCGACCAGAAGGTGTTGAACATGCGGCAGCGTCGCTGGGTTGAACTCCTGAACGATTATGATTGTGCTATCAAATACCATCCTGGCAAGGCGAACGTTGTGGCGGACGCCTTGAGCAGGAAGGAGTCTGCAAATCCTCGTCGTGTTCGAGCCTTACAGCTCACAATTCAATCGTTGTTGCCTGACCGAATCTGTTCTGCACAGTTGGAAGCCTTGAAGGAGGAAAACCTTAAGGCTGAGACTATGCACAGTGCTGACAAGCATCTTGAGCTCAGAACCGATGGCTTACACTATTTTGCGGGACGTGTTTGGGTCCCATTGTTCGGGGGATTGCGCGAGCTTGTTTTGGATAAAGCTCACAAATCCCGGTATTCTATTCACCCTAGCTCCGATAAGATGTATCAGGATTTGAAGATACTTTATTGGTGGCCAAACATGAAAGCTCATATAGCTTCTTATGTCAGCAAATGTTTGACTTGTGCTAAAGTCAAGGTGGAGTATCAGAGGCCGTCTGGTCTCCTACAACAACCAGAGGTTCCGGAATGGAAGTGGAGTGAATCACGATGGATTTTGTCACCAAGCTGCCAAGGTCACCTAGTGGTTATGATATGATCTGGGTGATTGTTGACCGGCTGAAAAAATCGGCACGTTTCATACCTATTAAGGAAACCGATGGACTCGAGCGGTTGGCTCGACTTTACCTTAAAGAGGTGGTTGCTCGGCACGGGGTTCCTGTCTCTATTATCTCTGATCGTGATTCTCGTTTTGCTTCTCGTTTCTGGAAGGCTCTGCACAAGGCTTTGGGTACTCAGTTGGATATGAGTACAGCTTATCATCCGTAAACTGATGGATAGAGTGAGCGGACGATTCAAACCTTGGAAGACATGCTTCGGGCATGTGTTATCGATTTTGGCAAAAGTTGGGAGATCCACCTGCCATTAGTGGAGTTCTCCTACAACAACAGCTATCACTCTAGTATCAAGGCAGCTCCCTTCGAGGCTCTTTACGGACGGAAATGTCGATCACCACTTTGTTGGGCCGAGGTGGGCGAGAGCCAGCTCACTGGTCCGGAACTTGTGTACGAAACTTCGGAGAAAATCGTACAGATTCCTTAGCGTTTGGCTGCTGCTCGGGATCGTCAGAAGAGTTATGCCGATCGCCGTCGAAAACCTTTGGAGTTCTAGGTTGGGGACAGGGTACTTCTGAAAGTTTCACCATGGAAGGGCGTCATACGCTTTGGAAAGCGTGGCAACTTAACCCTCGTTATGTCGGACCATTCGCAATCCTGGATCGGATTGGACCGGTGGCATACAGACTTGATTTACCGGCGGAGCTCGGTAGTGTGCACAACGTCTTCCATGTGTCTAACTTGAAGAAGTGTTTGGCTGACGAATCTCTCATTGTACCACTGGAGGAGATCAAGGTTGATGATCGTCTTCGCATTGTGGAGGACCCTGTCGAGATTCTCGAATATAAGATTCGTAGCCTTCGTCAGAGTAAAATCCGCATCGTCAAAGTTCGTTGGAACTCGAATCGTGGACCGGAGTTCACATGGGAACGGGAGGATCAGATGAAAGCAAATATCCTCATCTTTTTTCGAAACGCGCGTTTGAATCGAGGCATGTTACTGCTGAAGCGGAATGAATCTCGGGTCGAGATTCCTTTCAACGTGGGGATGATGTGACATCCGGTAATTTTCTTTTCGTTCTGTTCTTTTCGTTTCTTTCTTTTTGGGGCTTTGCGCAATTTTTGGTACGAAAATTCTTTCAACGTGGGGATGATGTGACACCCGGCATGTTTGGCTTAAACATATTAGTAACATCTAAGTCTACCTTAGCGAGAAATGTTTATAAACAGACTTAACTGGGTTAGTTGAGTCGGGTCAAGTTAGGATTGTCCAGGGTGAAATGATCTGGAGGATCATTGGGAGTCGTTTTGGTAATACACTAGTACCGGGTTCCGTTGTTGGTGACATTACATGAACAAATTAAGTATATGTGTAGATTATGGGTCGTGTGGTGGATTATATACATAGATGTGTTTAAATGATGTGTAAACGATTATCTATCTTAAATATGTTAAATATAGACTAAGGATGCATGCTTATGTGTTAAGATGTGTTTAGAATGCGTTAAACACGACAAACTGGAAAATTAGTTAAAAATGAATTCTGGTTCGACCACTTCGAGTGGTCGAAAGAAGAACATTTGTTTGGTTCGACCCTTTGTAAACGGGCGAACCTGGGGTGTGGAATTGAAAGAATTCCTTTCGACCAGGACAGGGCTCATTCGACCCTGTGAAAGGGTCGAAGGAGGCCACCTTCGACCATTGATATGGGGCGAAGGAGGATTAGTATAAATACCAAACTTTGTCATTTTTCATCATTTCACAAACCCTAACCGTCCCAAAACACTCTCAAACGATCTTAATCATTAAGGAAGGAGTTTTTGCTCTTCTTTTTCATAATCTAACCTATCTACAACATCTAAACAAGAATCCAAGGTGTGTTCTTAATCCTAAACCTTTTTAAAAGCATTTTAATTCGTTTTTAATCTAACCCTAATTGTCCGGATATGTTCTAAGGGTGTTTTTATGATTAAAAAACTTTTTAAACATCTTTCTAAATCAAAACATTATCATTTGACATAGGTTTTCATGATGATAAACATATGTAAATTGTGTATTATGTGGTGTTATGTGTTGTTCAATGATTTGCTGCTGTATCTATGATAGAAACATGATATAGGATTGTTATTGATGCTAGATTATTGTTGTTTAGGGTTAGGATTGGATAAATGATGATATCATGGGTATTTGGGGGTTTTAACGAATCTAGACTTGATGCATGATATTTATGATCAATAGAACTAATAGGAAAGATCGAACACTCGACAAACTAAGCATTTTAAGTTGAATACGGATCGATTTCAAAAGTTTCCAAATTGGGTAAATTATTCATGCATGATAGTGATGTTTCCATAATTTTTACCATTTTGGGAAAGGGCTGAAATGGACGTATTATTGGGGAAATCGGTGGGGTTTTGTAGGGATAAGTTATTCATGCTTGACTGCTGTGTTGATGATGTTTCGAGTCGTTTTGAATGTGTTTGAAGCGTTTTTAGGAAAATTTGCACAACAGGGGCGAACCTGGACTCCTTCGACCGATCGAAGGTGCGAAGGAGAGAATCCAGGGTCGAACCTAGGTTTTGTTTGGGCGAACGTGGTAAAACGGGCGAAGGAGGCATCAAACGGTCGAACGAAATGTTAAAACGGGCGAAGGAGACTAAAAACGGGCGAAGGAGACTTAAACTGACTGGTTCGACCGTTCTGATGCAGAAATGAGATTTTTGATACAAACTAAGTGTTTTATGCTTGAACCTTGTGTGTAATCTATGTGTACTTGATTAGTTAGGGTAATGGGCCACCAACGGGATGTCGGGTCGGTCTAGTGTGTCGGTTAGAACATTTAAACACGTTTTTAAAACATACTTGGTTACAATCTGGACAATCGGGGACTAGATAACCTTATGGTTGTTAGTCGGAACACTTATGTGAACATTTTGATAGATCTTCGGGTAGAGGGATTATCAAGGGCTTAACATCTTTACTTATAACCGAAGAACGCTATCTAAGGTGAGTTCACGGCCCCACTTTTACTGCTTTAACTTTTGGGGGAGAAAACATGCGTTAAACTATTTTGGTAACATATGTCATACTATGGTTTTTAACTTTGTATTGCTATACGATCTTTGGAAGTCCCGGGGGAAACCATGAATGTGCGGGGATGCACAAAGGGGAAATGTGGATAGATCTATTGGGCGTGACCTGCCCCACTCGACGGCTTGGAGGGCCGGGCGGGTGCATATTGTCTCGAACAGGAACATTGGTATCATGCTGAACATACGGGCTGCTTAAACATGCTAAACATTGCTAAACGTGTCTAGTAATGGTTCCAATCGTAGTAGTAATAAAACATACGCCTAGCTAGCGTACTTGGTAACATTGATATAGTATGGACATGGTAATGTTTTGGTAACATATTGGGACAAACCTGTGAACTCACCAGCATTATATGTTGACGTCTTTTTGGCATGTTTTTCTCAGGTCGCTAAGGTAGCAATGAATGGAACTAGGCGCACGGGTCTGCATTGGCGTCTAGGTTTAGATCATGTTTTGTAATAAAACACTTGGTACAATTGGGTCTATGGTTTGTAACATGTTTATGCTTCCGCTAATGGTTTTGAGTTTACAAAAACTATGTCTTTTGACATGTTATGTATTTCATATAGAGTTTTTATTGTGACCCGTTGACTTGGAT